>CM019718.1:45132937-45732937 GCA_009760885.1 Achatina immaculata
TGTTTGTTTATTGTCACTGACACAATTCCTCTGCCTTTTTTAGCCAGCTGGCATCTAATCACCCACTACTCGACTATAAAAAATTTGGTTGTTTCTGTAACTGAATGAAGTAACAATTTTTTAACAGCTTTTTTCAAATGACGTATTGTGTCTGAAGCTTGAGTTATATCAAATTTTTTGTATCAGCTGTAAATGATCATAGGCTATATTTTTTATGGCCTTTATTTTAGAGTGGGTTGAGATTTGCTTATGTTTGTTTGTGACATTTCAGCTTCTTTGCCCCAAGGTACTGAAGTTAAAATTTGCAGCAGTAACCTGTTTTTGATTAATGACATATTTTAGACTGCACTTGTTTCATGTGTTTATTTTGCCTGCACACTGGGGAGTTTATTATGTCAAAAGTAAAGGCATTCATGACAATAATTTTTGTTTCATATTCATACTTTTTATAAAGTGTTTGCATATAGTTGGAATAGTTTGGTCATGTAATACTCATTGTTTACTGTTGAGAAGTTTGCTGGGATGTGGTAATGGTATATGTGAGTGAGTGCTTGTAAACTGTACTCAAGCATATCCTATTTTAAGAAGTCGCACTGAATGAACTTGCTGTGTCTGAAAGGAAGAATGTTAATGAGAATTTTTTTTTTCATGTTTTGATAATTACAGTATGTTCGTGGCTAGTTTAAAAAATGACTGAGTTTTTAAAAATTCTATTTTAATGTATTTTGTTTGGAGTACTAACTGCATTTTAAACAAGAATAGTTTGTTTTTTTTTTTTGTTATATGTGCATGATAAGTGTATTCAAATGTGAGCAAGGTTTACCATTTCTCAGATATTTCATCAGGCTCTGCCTCTGTCATACAAAGATCATGTGGGTTCTTATTTGGGCACTCTTGCTTTAGGAGTTAAAAAAACCTTATGCCATCCTTATGTTCTTCTGCACAAAAGTTTGTTAAAGTCTTCTGTGAGGAGGCTGATTTAGTTTTTCAAACAAGTTTTCTATTTTGGGGGCATGTTGGAATAAACATTTTTAAAAATAAATCTCCCTCTTTGAGGTTAGTTGTTATGAATAAAACTCATTACTCTGAAGCTCACAAGAGCTGTTAGAAAGCTCATTTTGAGACTCACTAAAATCACCTATTGTGAGGCTTATATGAAAAGTTCATTCCTTCAGTGATGCTTATCAAAATGTGTCAACAGAGTTTGGAGAATCTTTTGCCTGACAGTACTCAGTGTTTCAGCTAGTTTTCACCTTCATTTCTTTTATAGTGTCATTCCATTTTTTTTTTTTTTATGTGAAGCACAGTTCTGCTTGTAATGAAAATGTTTTATTACTATAATTATTAATGGTGGCAGATTTCTTGTCTCTTACATTATTCTGTACTGTCTGACAGGGGTTATGGAAGTTAAGTATTTCAATTTTTTGTGGATTACAGGAAAGGGGGGGGGGGGGGCTGAACAAAAACAATCACATACTTTTTCTGGATTTGCCAGACATAACATATAAAGATACATTATATGTGTATTCAATTGTATGCTTACTACCACATTCTTATTGTGAGGATAAGTTTTTTTTTTATTTCAGGGCTTGGTGTCTTTCCTAAAGTCCCTGTACATATGCAGGTCACGAAGAGCTTACATTGTCATTTCCTGAATACATGTGTGTCTTGGTATTTACAAAACTGTGTATTACATTTACGACATTTTTTAGTACTTGTTTTCGCTTTTGTGTGCCTCATGAAACGGTCGCGCTCTCAGTGATCTGCCAGTTCATCGGTCTCGGACGTCATGAATCCAGGATCCTTCTCTGTTGTTATTTGTCTCCCTGTGCATCATGCCACTTGTCTTGTCTCCCAGAAGATTTATCAGGTCATGTCAGATTGTGATGTTTGTGTCAGAATGTGACTCTTGTGTTTTTGTGTGGAGTCCACTAGCATCTGATAGCAAGAGGATCAGAAGAAGTATGTTCTTGTTGCCGTTGGTGTCAAGTACGGAGCTGACCCTAGTCAAGCCGTTTCAGTTCATTGCAAATTTTCTATTACTTTTAGCCTTTGTGTCTCTTAGATTGCATTCCCCCACTTCTCTCTTACATTGCTTTCTCCCACTTCTCTTACATTGCTTTCTCCCACTTCTCTCTTACATTGCTTTCTCCCACTTCTCTCTTACATTGCTTTCTCCCACTTCTCTTACATTGCTTTCTCCCACTTCTCTTACATTGCTTTCTCTCACTTCTCTCTTACATTGCTTTCTCCCACTTCTCTCTTACATTGCTTTCTCCCACTTCTCGCTTACATTGCTTTCTCTCATTTCTCTTACATTGCTTTCTCCCACTTCTCTCTTACATTGCTTTCTCCCACCTCTCTAGATATTCCTTGTCCTCTTTTGGTGAGAAGGAGAGGAAGAAAGAGGTGCTACAAGGCAGCACAGTGTGTCTTCTTCTGCATCCGTCCTGTGTGCTTCAGCCTTGTCACTGATGTTGTTCCTGATGATTAAATAGTTTCTTCATGTATTGTCTTTTGTTTCCCCCATTAGATTTAGAGACATCTTCATCTTCACTGCTCAAAGCCTGGAGGATAACTGTATTTATCTCCTATGCTTTCACTTGTTGTGGGAACATTGAACAAACGTTATATTTCATAAATGAATTTTGTCTGTCCTCTGTGTGTTATAAGCTTCAGACTCTTATCTTGTTTGTACATTGAAATCTTTCTCACATATTTGATGTACTCGTTACTTCCCGAAATGTTTGTTTTTGTCTATTTTTCTCATTTGTCCTTAGTCAGCTTTGTTTGCTCTTTGTTTTCTCCCGAGAGTCTTATTTGTTTCAGCTGTTTCACACAAAAATAAAAGATAGATCTCCATGTTACAGTCTGCACCTAACACAGAGGACATATGAGAATAAATAACTTGTGTGTGGTAGATATTTTTTAAAAATGTACTACAGATATAATATGCTTGTGACATTTATGCCTTGTTCTTGATTAAAAGATACTTGAAATATCTAGAAATTGTGTCTTTTTATTCTGTTTAAAAATTGAAGTTTTTGTTAGCTTTTTTTTTTAAAGTATGTTCTGCGTTTACTGAGTGTGACCAAAGACCTTTATTTGTGAAATGTTCCTGTGATGTCTTATCTCCTTTCATTAATAGCAGTATCTCTAATGTTGGGGGGGGGGGGGGTATAAGTAAGATAAGGCAAACTGATAACAAAAGAGAAATAACAGTTGTTTGGTAATGTCATAACTTTGTCAGATTTGTTACTTCTATATAAGAAACCCATTCTGAACAAAAGCATTCACCAACAAATATATCATGCATCAAAGCCAATGCCTTTACTCCCCATAAGTCAACTAATGTGAGGAGCTGAGGAAATTGTAGTACCTGGCAGTTTATGTTAAAAAGTTCATTAAAAACATATATTTGGAAAAGCCTTAAACTCACATCTGAAGCCAGAATCAGTATCTGAAAAAAAGGAATATTATGAAGCCTTTTTGATGTTGCTTAAGATAGTAATTTAGCTTCTGACATGACAACAGAAACCAACTTCTCATGAGCGTAGCCAGTCAGATGTTTGTCTTGATGATCTGATGAATAATTTCATTTTTGTCACTACATCATATACGTTACTTTAAAACTCAGTTTATTTTTGTTTTTTTAACATCATTCTTTTTTAGCCATGGCAAAACTAAAAAAACTAATTAACATAAAGCCTAAATAATAATAACTGACATTAATTATAACTGTCTTTTGACTAACGTGAGGTGTGCCGCTATATATATATTTTTTTAAATTCTAGTTTAAAATGTTTTAATTAGTTTCTCTTCCCTATTTCAGAGTGACAATGTGAATTTGATGCAAGAAAAAAACACATACCCTGTCTTCACTGGGTGTCTGAGTGGCGAAGTGGTTAGTGCACTGGTCTCTCATGGCAAAGGTCGGGGGTTTGAATCCGGTCGGAGGCACTCCAGTCACCCAGCTGTAGAAATGGGTACCCAACTTCTTCTGGAGTTGGGGAAGGAAAGGCAGCCAGGTGTGATACTGACTATATCACCCTCTAGTGTGCTGACAGGTCAAGGAAAATATGGGCACTAACACCATATCCCTGTGCCTCTAAGGCATGACAGGATTACCTTTACCTTCACTGGCTAGCAAAATAGGACTTGAAATTAACAAGGAAAAAAACAAAAATAATGAAATTTCCCATTAATCAAGAAGGTAAAATACTTGTACATGTATTTAGGAACAGCTGTTGAAGTATACCAATTTGCATACCTCGGCAGCTACATAGACCAGGATGGTGACACCAGAAAGGAAGTTAGAAGTGCAAAAGCACCATTGACCTTCAAGAATCTTGAGAACATATGGCACTCTAAAGTTATAAGTACAAAAAAACAAGCTAAGATTATTCATTTCAAATGTAATAGCCACCCTCATTTATGCATGCGAAAGCTGGAAAACAACTAAAGAAGTAGACAAGAAATTAAGACTTTTTTGGCTCATCATATCCAAACCACGTCGAGGTTTTCCGGTGAGAAAGTCCAACTCTAGACTAAACTGGTGCAACGAAAACCACAGTGTCACACAATCCCGCTTCTGTGACCCACCGAGAATATAGACCAAAGCCTCACGATGCTCTGAGCCTCCATCCTAAATGAGACTATCGCGAGAACCACAGAAGTAAATTCAGTAGGATCACGGGGCGATCTTGGTGGTAGAAGCGAAGGAAGAAGGAGAAAGAAGAAGAGACTCTTTTGAAAACAAATGCCTAGAGAAAATACTCGGTATAAAGTGGAACGAATTCAAGAACAATGCAGAGATATGACAGATAAGCGAACAACAGCCAGTCTCATGTGTAATCAGAAAAAGGAGATGGACATATATCTTCTATGAGAAGAAACAGTCGGAGAATTCCCAAACAAGCTATCATGTGAAACACAACAGGCCAAGGAAAAAGAGGTCGACCACGTGAAACTCTAAAGAGGACACTGTTAAGAGAAAGCCAAATTACTCGTAGTAGGCATAAAATGGACACCACAGGGGAACAGAAGTAAGGGTAGACCAAAAGAGACATGGAGAAGAACAACAGAAAAGATGTTGAGCAATAGAGGGCTCACCTGGGCAAGAGCAGAAAAAAAGGCGAAGGACAGGCATTTGTGGAAAACCCTTGCGGAAGCCCCATGTGCCCTGGGCACTTAAGGTTCAGAGAGAGAGAGAGAGAGAGGCATAAAATCCCTTGATGAGGTTGAAAAGATCGCCGAAGACATGAAAACTTGGCGAACTACCATGCGAACCCTATGTGACGTTTAACAGCATGGAATGGATGTAAGATTTCAGAGTACGCGGCCTGCTAAATATATTCAATTTTGAGGCCTGATGCTCAGAGAAATATGAGAAAAGAAATAAACAATGAAGCTGTCTATAACAGGCTCTGCGGAGTTTATTTATATATATATTATATATATTATATCCTTCCCGTGCCGTTAGACGTCACATAGGGCTCGCAAAGTAGTTCGCCAATTTTTCCTGGCTTCGGCGAGTCTTTCAACCTCAACAAAGGATTTTATGCCTGTTAACTTGGCCTCTCTTAATAATGTCCTCTTCAGAGTTTCACGCGGTCTGCCCCTTTTTCTTCGGCCTGTTGTGTTCCACTTGATAGCTTGTTTTGGGATTCTCTGATCATTTCTTCTCATCAAGTGACCAACATATGTCCATCTCCTTTTCCTGATCACCCGTGAGACTGGTTGTTGTTCAGTCATCTGTCTTATCTCTGCATTGTTCTTGAATTCATTCCACTTGATGCCAAGTATTTTCCTTAGGCATTTGTTTTCAAAAGAGTCTAATTTCTTTTCTATTTCTTTAGTTGTTTTCCAGCTTTCGCATGCATAAATGAGAGTGGATATTACATTTGAATTGAATAGTCTTAACTTGGTTTTTGTGCTTATAACTTTTGAATTCCATATGTTCTCAAGATTCTTGAAGATTGATGCTGCTTTTGCAATTCTGATCCTAACTTCCTTTCTAGTGTCACCATCCTGGTCTATGTAGCTGCCAAGGTATGCAAATTGATTGACTTCTTCAATATCTGTCCCTTCTATGTGTATTTTTCCATTTTGATTGATGGGAATTTTCATTATTTTTGTTTTGTCCTTGTTAATTTCAAGTCCTATTTTGCTAGCCAGTGAAGATAGGCTATCTGTTTTTTCTTGCATGGAATTCACATTATTACTGATAAGAGTTATGTCATCAGCAAAATCAAGATCTTCTAGTTGGGTCCCATGTACCCAGTCAATACCTGTGTTACCTGTGCAGCATTTTGTCATTATGAAGTCTATTGTAATCCCAAAAAGTAAAGGAGACAGTATACATCCTTGTTTCACGCCTGTTTCAATCTGGAACCATTCACTCATCCCTTCTTCTGTCTTGACTGCACAACCATATCCATTGTATAAGTCCTTAATGATGTTGACAATTTTAGATGGTATTCCATATAGACATAAAATTCTCCATAATGAATCTCTGTGTATGGAGTTTATTAACGATGTCGAAATTTAAGATTTTACTTTCGTAAAAGCAGAACAATTTTGCGGTGAACCATAGTGCTATATATAGTTGTTGAATTACTGTTACTTCATTATTAAAAATTGGAGAGATTAGCAATGCTCTACAAAAATTTCGAAAATAACAGTAACCACAGTTCCGGAAGATGCCATGGCAGCCGCTTGAATAAGCGGAGTGATTCCAGTAGCACTGAAATGATCATGTAAAATGGATATTTTTTTAGACATTATGACGGATTTGCTTAGCTCAGATTTTGGATAAGTTAAAGGTTGTGTTTGTGCGTTAGAAGACTTCCTTGTCATGTTGGATAAATTGCAAAGAGAAAAACAGTTTGAAGGCGAGATAGATTCTACAACCGTAGCACGAATCGCCAGACGAAGATCGCGATCAAGATATTTTGTGAATCGATAAGATTAGGTCAAAGAAAAATGAGTGTAAACACTACAAGACCTAGCAGACGCGGTTTCGTGGATAGTTTTATACGTCTGATTAGTATTTCTCACGATTTTTCGGTCAGTCAGTCATTTGCATGTCCCTTGTGGAACTTTACCTCCCTAACAGCTCTCATGTAGGTCTCTTGGTTGTAAGCAAGATGCCCTGCTGCTGATGCATCCATTCGCAGATCATCAACGATGTCTTGCAGCCCTCTTCGCCTTGGTCGTCATCTCTTTCTTTTTTTCCCATTATGTACCCATCCTAGACTGTCTTCTCTAAATTATCACATTTAATGTATCCAAAATATTTAAATTTTCTCTTCCTTACTAGTCAACCTTCTTCAATATAAAGATCTTATGGTATGAATATATTTGGTTTTTTTTGTGTGTGTGTGTCCATGATATTTGAAAGATTCTTCTGTGGCATTTGCATTCAAAGGCATTTTTGTGTTTCTCAGCTGTTTTGTTAAGTGTCAGGTCTCACAGGCATATGTTGCGATTTTTCGGTAACATATTCACGTACGTTCAATGCATTTGATAGCAACACTAAAGTAAAGGAGTAAAATAAGTTGAATTAGCATCGAAAATCTACAAGCACTTTATACGTGAGAGAAAGGAGATTAGCAAGTGGATAACTGGGAAGAGAACTGCTCAGTAAATATTGGATACTGACTTTGTTTTGAAGCTGTGTAGATTTTATACATTTGCTTTAGGAATATTGTGTAGATCAGTGCAAGAGTGTAGATTTAAAAACAAAAATGTTATATCTTTTTAGTACAAAATTTCTGCAGTTAATTTTTGACATAAGACTTTCATGCAAAGTAATTGTGGTTTTGTTTATCCCAGATAAATACAAGCAGTGAAATTTTAAAACAAACCATGGTCAGTAAGATGATTTTAGATATGTTATATTTTTTTCCAGGACAAAAGGGAATGGACAGGTCCCATCAGGTTCAGAAAATTAAATTTTTGGAGTAAAGACTGCTAAAAAAAAAGTGCTGAAATGTGATTGAGATGAACCTTCTTTCAGATCTTTGCATTCGTCTGAAGCTGCCACATAAGAAATGGGGGTGGCAGTGCCATTACTAAATGAGCGCAAACGCAGCTTTGTGTTCAAGCGCATTCCACAGACAGTGCTGGGTGGTTTGAAAGTGAGGCTTGGTTACGATGCACCACTTTATGTCTACATTAACCAGGTGTGTGTCATTGAGTATTATTTTTCTTTGTGGATATTAGTGGATATACTTAGTAAAATACATACGCATTATATACAAACTCAGTACATTCAAAGAAGATCTGCAAGTACCTTGCCATTGCTTCAAGCTGAAGAGCACAAGCTCAGATTCTCTGCTGGATCAGAGAAATGAAATGAAAGTGTGAAAACACATAAAACAGGTCAATCATTTACATGCAGAATTGCTGAAGTGCCGTGGAAGCTAAAGCTTGGCATGAGTAAAGAAAAGTTCAATTTTCATTGACATTTTTTTTTTCATCTTAGAAGACAGTTTTGAAGCAGGTAAGTGTTGGCTGTCAGTTTTTTTGGTTTTTATTTTTCTGGGCACTTAATGTGGAGGCATGCTGATATTGCAGAAGGCCCCTTCCCACCCCTGGAAATGGAATGGTCATATTCTCTGAAAAGAACCCAGTGTTGTTTTGTTTGCTAGAGTAGCCATCCAGTGAGCATATGAATGAAAGAAAAAGGGAGGCCAAACCCAAAACAAACAAAAAAAAAAGCTGTTGAAACTGAGAAAAGCAGCAGATATCATATCTTCAGTGGTTGCAGACTCTTGAGAATTGAGAAAGTTTGGTGCTGCCTTTCAAGACATCACAAGGCTTTTTTTTTTGGACAGCATTTGCATAATTGATTAGCACTCAGTGACATGGATGGTTGAGCATAGTAGAAAGTGAAGCAGAAGCAACTGCAGATCAAAAAGTGCACATTTGTGGAATTTTTGTTTTTGTTTTTGTACACATGGAAAAAAGGAAATATTGTAAAGTAAAATAAAAGCCAACTAACAACAAAAAAAAAGTAACATAATTTTAATATATGCTGATATGTCTGTCTTGTCTGGGAAACACAGATTCAAATCAACAAACAAGTCTGGGGTTTTTTTCCTGTGGGGACAAACAAGTCTGGGGTTTTTTTCCTGTGGGAACAAACAAGTCTGGGGTTTTTTTCCTGTGGGGACAAACAAGTCTGGGGTTTTTTCCCTGTGGGGACAAACAAGTCTGGGGTTTTTTTTTCCTGTGGGGACAAACAAGTCTGGGGTTTTTTTTCCTGTGGGGACAAACAAGTCTGGGGTTTTTTCCCTGTGGGGACAAACAAGTCGGGGGTTTTTTTCTGTGGGGACAAACAAGTCTGGGGTTTTTTTCCTGTGGGGACAAACAAGTCTGGGGTTTTTTTTCCTGTGGGGACAAACAAGTCTGGGGTTTTTTTTCCTGTGGGGACAAACAAGTCTGGGGTTTTTTTCCTGTGGGGACAAACAAGTCGGGGGTTTTTTTTCTGTGGGGACAAACAAGTCTGGGGTTTTTTTCCTGTGGGGACAAACAAGTCTGGGGTTTTTCTTTGGGGAAAAAAAGTCCAGTTGGGGGGGGGGGGGGTCTTTAGGGGGCAAAAAAGTCTGGGATTTTTCTCAGGGAAGGGGGGGGGGATTTTAAAAAAAAGTCTGGGTTAAAAAAAAAATAAACTTGGCATGTGCAGTGTGTGGTGACTTCTAGAGGTAAGCAACCTTGATCCCTCACTCTCAGATATTGTGCAGGCAAATGCTGAGAAACTGATGACCTTAATCCCTCACTCTCAGATATCCTTCAGGCAAACATTGAGAAACTTATGACCTTAATCCCTCACTATCAGATATTGTGCTGGCAAACACTGAGAAACTTGTGACCTTAATCCCTCACTCTCAGATATTGTGCTGGCAAACATTGAGAAACTGGTATATATGATGTGATTGATGTTCTTTTTTTTTTCATTTTTTAACAAATAGCTTTTATTTTGTTCAGTGTGATTTTAAAGATGTGATTACTGACTACATTGTTACCTCTGGAGTACCATTAGACAGTAGTCACAGTGAAGCTGTAGAAACAGAAAGTGATTGAAGCTGCAGAGAAGATTTATTTTAGTAGCAGAATACAAGACTGTAACATTGTGAAATGTTCATCTTATTCACATAAAATAAGTAGTGCAGAGAAGTAGAGCATTAATCATTTTCCTTTCTGTAACACAAAATTTCTCTTATCTTTGCTTGTCAGTTTTTTGGGTTTTTTTTTTTTTATATGCCATACTTCATATTTGTTCCATTCATCAGCTTTGGACCTGGGCACAGTCCTGTACTTGTAGTGGATTTTGCGGATTATCTTGTAGGCCAAGAGGCCTACAGGAGAGCTGTTAAGGAGGCAAAGTTCCGCAAGGAGCGTGCAAATGACTGACTGACTATTTCTTTTACTAACAGCCCTGTGTGCAGTGTAAACTGGCACTCCTTGTCTCGCAGGTAAATGCTGTTCATTTTTAGAGACAGCTTATTTTTAATTCCTTGGTCAGCCAGAGGGCAGTCAGAGGTGGGTCCCTAACTCATATCTTTTAGGGAGAGAAGACAGGTCATTGTCAGCTGCCAAACTCTTGCACACTCCTCATGCACTGTACTGTCTGTACATTAAACTTTTTTATGAGCTAATGAAGATGGAAAGGAATACACTGCAGACTTGTGTCTCCACATCTTGTAATCCTATCAAATTTTTTTATTCTGTTGTTAGATTGTCTTATGGCTGGTTCCCTTCCTCCTGGGGTGCCTATTTACCCTTGTCCTGGAGCTTATGTACACCAATGAGCAGAAATCCAATTTCCTGATGCTGTACAGCTGCCTTTGTGGGGCTATGGTGACCATCTTTGTGGTGATAGCTCAGACAGTGTCCACTGTAGTGGAGATGAAGGAGAAGGAGGCCATCCATGTCAGCATCAGAAGAAAGAAAAACTCCTTGCTCGATGAAGACCAAGTGGACTTTGAGTCGTGCTGCGGGGCAGAAACATTTGCTTTTGTCATTCCAGCCAAGAGATTCAAGATCAACATTGCTCTGCATGCTTTGGTTTCAGGTAATCATGTTGTATATTCAGTGTAGTTACAGAAATTTTGCTCCCAGTCCTTCATATGTGCCAAGTACAAGTGTGTAGCTAAAAATAAACACTAATATGTGTTACAAATTTACGAAAGTTCTTTACTTGGCTGCCCTTTGTTTCTCTTACTTTCAAGTGTCCATCATGTCCTCATTCTGACTTCTTGAGGTGTTTATGTTGATGCTCAGTTGTTCTGCAACAGCTTGACAGGTAGGCTAAGGATCAGTGTATTCCCTACATTAATGGAGCTCATAGTAAAGCTTGCTTTAAGTGTAGTAAGAACCACATAGGTATTATGCTTATTCCAAGTTATTCAGTAAGGTATTGGCTGACATGAGTTTCTCTTCCTCAGCTAGAAGAAGATTATGCAGCACCATTTGTCATATTTTCAGGACCCTTTCATTGATGATAGAACTTTCCGTCTTTGAACTTTTCTTATTGGCTATTTAAAACAGTCTCTCATCTTTTTTTCATGCATGAAAATTGTTCCAAAATGATGATGTTTGTTGTAGGGTAGTTGAATGGCTTAGTGGTTAGTGTACTTGTCTCTTACTCTGAAGTTGGTAGTTTAAGCCCAGTCAGCCTTCCAGTTGTAGAAGTTAATACCTAGGTCCTTGTGGAGCTGTGAAAGCCAGGTGTGATGCTGACCACATTGTCCTCTAGTGTGATATAAGGTCAAGGAAAATATGGGCAATAGTACCATATATCTAGGGGTCTCTGTAGCATAATAGGACAGCATTAAATGTTAAATAGTGTCTTGTAAAGTCATTCAGTTCTCCTGTTCTGTGTACTTCCTTCCTCGTAGAAACACATTTTTAGGTTTTTTCCTATTTTAATGACATCCAGAAATTCAGTAACGCTGTCATTGAGAAACCTTGACCTAGCTGACCTGCTTGTGTGTGAAATATTTTGTTTATTGTTTATGTTTCTTTTTTTTGGGGGGGGGAGTGTCAATGATTTTGAATGAAGATGTTGGTACGTTTCATCCAGGTGCTGTGTGTGGTCTGGGCTACTGGTATTTGCTGCCATTTACTCTCAACAGCCTTTTTGGTCACACCTACGGAGCTACAGTAGTCATATACATACTGGGATGGTTTACGATCTGTGTGGCCCAGTACTCACTCACAGCAACAGCACCCCCTGAGTCTGCGGTCTATCGAACAATGGATACTTATGAGATACAGCCCTTCACTCGTCCGCTGTATGCTCTTATATGTTACAGCATACATATTGCAGAATGGTGAGTGGAATATGAATCTGTTGTAGAATGGAATGTTTCTCTATGCTGTCATCTTTTAATACATTTTCATTACAAAACCGGAAGTAAGCAACATACATTTTCTTAGAAAACAAAAAAATATATTTAAAAATTCAGTAATAAATCACCATATCTGATTCTTAATGAGAATGAAATTGAAATGAGGTTTTCATTTCTGTGTTTACCTGTTGTTTCAAATGAAAGTAATGACACTGCGCATTATTCTTTAATGCCTTCAAAACATGAAGTGCCCAGCTGAAGTCAGTCAGTCAATGTCCATGCTCCCTCCTCTTGATCATAAGCCACAAACAAAGACTTTCCATTCTTTTCTGTCTTTGGCCATGTTCTCCAAAAGTCAGTCCATGTAACTCATTGTAGAACTTTTGTTGAATCCCTTCTCCGGGTAGTCTTTGGTCTTCCATTTTTATTTCCCCTGACAGTTCCATGTCAAAGAAGGTAAAAGAATTCCAGGATTCATGCATATTGAAGAATAGGTTTTGATAAGGCACATGAACAGCATGAGGGACTTGGGAAGAACAAGAAGTAGCAGGCTGAAGTAAAGAAGATCTTGACTGGGCTGACCAGAAGATGAAAAATCCAGGGCAGGTTCAGTTTTACAAGAAAAAGAAGATAGAAAGAGTGTAAAGTGGGCAGAAACAAGAATGGCAGAAAGCAAGAAGATACAGTCCAGTGTGTTTGTGCTCCCTTTATAGTACTCAAGCTGTAGAGGAATGAATACTTGTATCTGTGTGCCTCAGAACTTGCTTTCTTGTTATCTTCGCACTTGATTGCCTCTACAAATGACAGAAACCTGGTGTGGTGAGCTCTGAAGTCTTGATGCTGTTGTAATAGGACACCGTGGTGCTGACCTACACAGATGGGTCAGGGACATTGCTCATGGCATGCTCTTGTAGCTTCTGTCTTTATCACTAAAAGCTTTGCAGTAAAAATAATGGCTGTTACAAAGATGCTGCTTTGACAGGCAACACCAGATTTATGCCCTTTGAGTGACTCTGGAATATGTTCATAGAAATTCAGGTAGGCTCAGTGGTAAATGAAATGGCTTGGGGCAGTGCTGTACTGCTTGATGATTTCAGAGATGACTTTAATTTTTTTCATGTAAGATGTACTCTGGAAATGAAAGAACAGACCAGATGGTTTGACCGGAGATTTTTACAGCAACAGGTGAACAAATAAATGCTTTAAACACACAGCAGTAAAGTGCTCATGGAAGCTGGCCAGTGCTGAAAACTTTAAAACAGGCTGTGGCGTGGCATCTCTGCTTTTTTTTGGATGAAAGAGCTTGAGAGTAAAATGTGATGCCAGGTTGTAGACATCATGCTAAAAACACAAGAACTGTAAATTAACATAAAACTAGACCCATTAATTTGCTGTACCCAAAGGGATATAATAAGTAAAAGATCAGAGTGCATATGGACTTAGCCCTGAGTGCAGGGATGATGATCCTGACTTGTATTTTATTGTCTTTTTACAGGACATTTCGGCCAAAATATTGGTCGCTTCATTTTTAAAAAAATATTATTTTTGTCTTTTTCCTCTCATGTACAATTTTTATACTTAATATACACCAGTGGTTCTTAACCTAGGATCCATGGACTCCCAGTGGGGTCCATTCAAGGATTTTGGGGGGCCGTAGACAACAAATGGATTGGCTTACATTAACAAGTTTAGCATCATCTAAGCTCTGTTTATTGCTTAATTTTTAATGAGGAGTCCACAGTGGTTCTCATGCAACAAAGTTTGTCCATAACAAAAAAAAAAAAAAAAGGTTAAGAGCCACATATCTACATTATGCATCTTCATTACATCATATTATCAGTTTTAAAACAATCATCATTTCACCAACATATCCCCAACTGTCATATTTTTTGTTTTTCAGTCATTGGTTTTTTTTTTCCCCTTTATATCTATTGAGTAACATATTTATGTAAAATACTGACATAGATTTGTTCCTTCAATAAACAGGTACAGTTCAGACTTTCATGTGGCCAACCAAGCTCTGCACATTGTGTTTGTGCTGCTTCCCTTACTGTGGTTCTTAGGGCTGCTGCCACCAGGAGACATTCTGCTGTTGTGGATCTTGGAACAGTGTCAGGTGTTTCTGTATGGTGGCTCTCCAGCTGCTTCTGTGCCAAGGTACATGAAGAACACACACATGGGCAGAAACATCTTTGTCGTGAGGGAAGAAAAAAAACATTTTTGTCATGTTTGTAATCATCATCAGCATCATCAAGGGCATTGTCAGTAAGCAAGATTGCTTCTGAAGACAAAGGATACCTAAACACAGGAGATTATGTCACAACTGGGCAAACTCCAAAACTTAACTACAGTCATACAGTGGCTCCCTTCACACTGTGGAATAAATGGAAATGAAAAAGCAGATGTCCTCTACAAGGCAGGAAGCAAAATGGGAACAGATTAACCACCCAGTAACATATCAAGAAACAAGAACCATCATCCACAACAAACTAAACACCAGCTAGAAAGCAAAAATGAAAACAGAATCAAAGCAAGACCCCATTCATCAGCTACACAGATACCAGCAAACCACAATCTTTTGATTAAGAATGGTACACTGCAGACTTCTAAGCCACCTCTATCACTTCAGAATGTCACACACAAATGAGTGTCCTTGTGACTTTGGGATTCAGGAAAAGAACACATCATGCAGACCTGTCCAACCTACTCAAACGTCCGAGCACAGATCTGGCCCAAGGGAGAGGAACTGAAAGAAAAGCTTTGAGGCTCACACTCAAGCCTGGAGAAGACTGCAGGCTTCATCAGGACAACAGGGCAGCAGATTAGCATGACCAGCCTTCCTTGAACGCTGAACTGCCTGCAACATAAGACACATCAAATTCCTCTGTATTTGTAGGTTCATTCACTGACTTAGAGTGAATAAATGAGCAAACTTTATTGTCAGAGGGCGTGCAGGCCCATCTGGCATTCTACCTTTTGTCGTGCAACTTTCACTCAGCTTTCAGACACTCTGTTTAGCGTTTTCAGTCTATGCAGATACATGTCCGCCATCTTTGGAGATTGTTTTCCTCAGCACTTGTTGATCAGGTAGCTATTTTTAGAGCTGGGTCAACTGAAGGATACCCGTAGCATACTACAAAACCTCAATCTGACACAGTGATAACCTGGAAATGAATGAATGTTTTAATTTGTTGAGATCAAATCTTTTCTCATTCTCACAGTTTAAACTGAGTCTTGGTCTTGAATATTTTAACTGTAATTTTAAGCAGTTTTTTTTTTCTTGATTATATTTTGATTGTTTTTTTATTTTTATTGATTTTTTTTTTCCAGCGGTTGCATTTTTATTTACAAATGTTTACACATATTTGAGTTTCTTATCTGAATCTTATCTGATGATTTTATCCTCTCCTCAGATTGTTAGCAAATGTGGTGTTCTCTACTGGTGTCTTCTTTGGATGCTACATGTTGAGCTCATGTTTTGGTTCAGCCGTGCTGGCTGCAGGGATGGGATACCTGCTCAGCTGTGATTTGGGTGCCTTGGGTAGTCAGGTACAAGTACATTCTTCATACCAATTCAGTGTCCTTTTGTTGTATTTAAGAACAGTTTACCTGACGTGACTGATAGGATGAGGCCTTTTTTTGAGACGCTTAGTCAGTTAAGATCTATTCAGTTTTGATATATCTCGTTCAAGCAAGTAGAATATTGTGAACACAGAACACTTTTGTTGTATTATTTTTTTTTTTTTTTTTAAAAACATTTCTTGATTGTTTTAAAAGTTTTATTTTTTTCTTTTTTGCTTTGTGTAATCATAAAATACACAACATATAAGGCATAGTATTTAATTATGTATGTTTATTTTCCCCGTGACAGATGTGGTCATCATGCCACAAGAACAATAGAACCAGAATATCATCTTCTAAACAAAAGAACACAGTTCCTGCTACACTACATTATCCACACATTAATGGGTTTTTGTGGTCCTGGTGTTGGTCCACCTTCTACTACCATGGTGTCATGACAACAATTGCTGCTGTAGCCGCTGCTGTAGTTAACTACCACAGCGCCAGTATACCATCAGTCGTTGTTGAATACCTTGGATATAGTATTATAGCTGCATGCGTTGTGGAGAAGCTAGTGAGAGACTTTCAGGGAGTGTTCGTCTTCTTTGGGTTGTGGAGAAATATACTTTATCCACACAGTACAAGAAATGTGGCGGAATTCAGGAAAAAGCAAAAGAGACTGCTTGTTTTGGGAGTTGTAAGACGTGTGCTTGTTAACTGGGGTAAGTTCTAGGATAACACAGCCAGAACGCGTGCAGTTGTGTTGTTCAACTGAGAAAGTGTAAATTTAATGTTCATGTAGCCTACTTCATCCTATCATTTTATCAGACAGTCTGCTTCATCTGTTCATAGGGTCTGCTTCGTCTGTTCATACAATATGCCTTGTCCAGCTGTGTGTTTATGTAGTCTGCTTTATCCAGTCGGTTCATTTTGTCCATTTCTTCCATTGGCATTTTAATATTGTTTGCTTATTAATCTTTCTTATATAGTTTGTTTCATTCATTAATTTTTTATGTAGTCTTTAATCCATAAATCTTATATATAGTTTATTTCATTCATTAATTTTTTTATGTAGTCTTGAATCCATAAATCTTATATAGTTTGTGTCATCCATTAATCTTTTCACAGTCTTATTTCTTCATTTAGTTTTTCATAAAGTTCACTGTATCACATGATATTCTTGTATAATTCCACCAATCACTTATTCTTTTCAAACAGTTCATTGTATCACATGATATTCTTGTATAATTCCACCAATCACTTATTCTTTTCAAACAGTTCATTGTATCACATGATATTCTCATGTACACCCATTGTATCACATGATATTCTCACGTACACCCATTGTATCACATGATATTCTCACGTACACCCATTGTATCACATGATATTCTCACGTACACCCATTGCATCACATGATATTCTCACGTACACCCATTGCATCACATGATATTCTCACGTACACCCATTGTATCACATGATATTCTCATGTACACCCATTGCATCACATGATATTCTCATGTACACCCATTGTATCACATGATATTCTCATGTACACCCATTGTATCACATGATATTCTCATGTACACCCATTGTATCACATGATATTCTCATGTACACCCATTGTATCACATGATATTCTCATGTACACCCATTGCATCACATGATATTCTCATGTACACCCATTGCATCACATGATATTCTCATGTACACCCATTGTATCACATGATATTCTCATGTACACCCATTGCATCACATGATATTCTCATGTACACCCATTGTATCACATGATATTCTCATGTACACCCATTGTATCACATGATATTCTCATGTACACCCACCCAACACTTAGTATTTTCATACATAGTCATCTGAGTGGTGAAGTGGTTAGTGCACTAGTCCCTCATGGTGAAGGTCGGGAGTTTGAATCCAGCCAGGGGTGCCCCCAGTCACCCAGCTGTAGAAATGGGTACCTGACTTCTTCTGGAGTTGAGGAAAGGGAAGGTGGCCAAGCATGATACTGACAACATCACCCTCTGGTGTGCTGACAGGTCAAGGAAAATATGGGCGCTAACAATATATCCCTACATAACTCTAAGGTTATCTTTACTTTTTTACTGTATCACATGATATTCTCATACACTTCCACCTGTCTTTTATATATATAGTTTACTTCATCCGTGGATGAACCTGATTTTTTAAAATAATCTTCCAGCCAGAGTTGATAGCACTTCAAGATTTTTTGTTTGAATGTAACAAAATGTATGTTTCTTGAATTGCTTCTCTTCCAGTGTGCCCTGTAACAATGGTGGTATATTTATCCCTTCAAGTGACCACGTCAGATGTCATGTCTGCCTCATGCATCGATGGAATGCCAACTGTGCAAAGTGTCTTCTTTATGTTTGGCTTGGTCAGAGCGTATCGCTGGGTATGTGCGCCCCTACTTCATAAATTTATTTTTGAAAAATCATTTGTATTTAACAGAAAATTTTTGTTGTTTTTATTTAGGGACTTTGTTTCTGTGTTGCCTCCACTTTGTTTGTGGCTTTGTGCTGTAGCAACACCGAACTGTCATCAGATCATACAGATATTTTCAATGGTTTACTTTTAATTTGTGCTTACTGTTAATACCCTTACCGTGACATTCAGTCAGGGAATTCAGGTCATTCACTGAAAAATCACATAATCATATTGTCCGGTAGAAATTGTATGCTTACCAGATATAGTATTAGGTTGCTAAAAATCACAAATTGCAATTCATCCACTAGGAAGGATCAAGGTACCTAAGCCAGAGTCTGCTATTAGAATGTATATTATAGAGCTCATTCACACAAAACTGCTAGTATTTTATGCATCAGAAATCATGTAACAGTTTAAGTAAGTGTGCATGTGATAAATAAAATGTTCTGCATCACGGTTTCTCGATTTCTTTTCTTTGTTGCTCTTGATCCAGTTTCTGTGGGTTTTTCTTGGTGCCGAATTTTCTTAGTAGCCTCCACCTTTCTTTCAACTCCACTGCTAGAGAAAAGTAGTATATGATTTAGTCATCGTAGATCTTACATCCTTCCCGTGCCATTAAATGTCACATAGGGCTCACATGGTAGTTTGCCTTGCCAGGTTTTCCTGTTTCGGCAGGATTTTCAACCTTATCAAAAGGGATTTTATGCCTACTAATATGGCCTCTCTTAACAATGTCCTCATTAGAGTTTCATAGGGTCGATCTCTTTCTCTTGGGCCAGTTGTGTTCCATTTGATAGCTTGTTTTGGGATTCTCTCTGTTTCTTCTTATCGCATGACCAATATATGTCCATCTCCATTTTCTGATTAGCTTTGAGACAGGTTGTTGTTGTTCACTCATCTGTCTTATCTCTGCATTGTTCTTGAATTCATTCCACTTTATACCGAGTATTTTCCTTAGGCATTTGTTTTCAAAAGAGTCTAATTTATTGTCTATATCTTTAGTTGTTTTCCAGCTTTTGCATGTATAAATGAAGGTGGATATTACATTTGAATTGAATAATCTTAGAATATTTGATTAATCATTAAGTCATACCTGCCTAGAATTTGGCATGGCAGAGAAAAGGAGAGTAAAACTCTCATTTGATCTACATCAACTTTAAATGATGTGGTTATAGATCGGTTATTCATTAGAAATCACATGTAATAATTCATTCATCTTCTAGTTTTGTGATGCCATCAGTTGTCAAGATTTCACATGGTGTATGTTGTTTCTGATGTTTAATGGTTATTTTAACCATGTTGTTTCTGGTTTACAGTTAACTCATGAGACGGCAAATGTTAAATTTTAACATGTTTCCAGGTGTGGCAGAGCACCACGCACGCAGTGCTTGAAATGGCCGTTGTTCATATTATCCTGATCACGTTGCCTGAGAACCCCACAGTTCTTCATCTCGGAGTCCTAATCCTTCAGCTTATCATCAGCGTTGTAAGGGACCGATTTTATCAGATCATGAACAAGCTATACTATGTCTTCGCGCTGACAGCAGCCTCGTGGACATACAAGAAGCAACGGCGCAGCTCAACGGGGGGAATTATAGTTCTCAACGTCATTTTCTCTCCCCTGGTCCTGGCAGTGATCATCACAGCGTCGGTTATATCTGCTCCAGTTTTGTGCCTTTTCACGCTCCCGTTGTTCTTTATCGGTTTCCCGCGTCCGTGCAAGTTCTGGCCCGAATCAGTGGGGGCATCTGCCAGCATATGCCCTGATACTCTTTATTACAGGCAGCTCTCAAATGCCCTTACCAGGGCCTTGAGATCAGCTTTTGCGAATGGAAGTCTGGGTAAGTGCTTGAGCACCAGCAGGTCATGAATTTTAGAATCTTGTAAACAAAAGATAGGGTTAGAACTGAAGGACTCTTGAAATAAAATGTAAGTTTAGAACTCAAGAATGTGTAACCAAATTCATTTTCTCTTTCAGTGTATCTTTAGATACGTGTGTCAGAAAATGTCTCTGAGTAGCCCCCCTATAGCTTCTCTTTGAGGGATATTTGACCAGGTCTTGAAATTGACAGATTTCTCTGTCTGATGTATCCAAATCAGTCAGCTCTAATTCTCCACCTGATAAACCACAAACTACCAAGACCTTTCCTTGCTTCTTCAATGTGCTTCTGTATTACAGCAGCCTGATCTTAGAAATATGAATCAAGATGATACCTTTTGGTGGAGGTTGCATCACCATATCTTGGTACTGCATATCAATGGAAGGGCAGTGTCACATCTCCTTGTGCGTGCCCTATGGCATGAGGACAGCAGCAACAGCCACCATTTCTTGAACACATCTGTCTGTCCACTTTTTATTTATCAATTAGATTGTTTTGAAACTGCTTGATCTTCATATTTTTTACTTGGTCAGCCACTGAAAATGGAGAATGTCTGCCTTCAAGACACCACCTTCATTATATTAATGAAAATGAGATGTTCAAGTAAAAATCATGTCGCATTCATGTAAGACTACACTGCAGTTCACACAAACAAATATAATTTTGAAAACTTTCACAGTACATTTCTAACTTTAGGTAACTCAAGAAATTTTACTTTTCAAGTTTTGCATAATGTTGAAATCATTGTATAAAAAATATTTGTTATTTATAGAATTTATGTACTGAATTAGTTTTTAAGTAACTACTATTAGCTGATATCATTATGATATATATTGATGATCATAATATATGTTGGCGACCATGATATATGTTGGTAGTCATATATGTTGGTGGTCATGCCTCTCTGTTGCATTGATTTGTATTTTTAATCTGATTGGCTGCATTTCCTCTGTCACTGGGTTAACCTTTTCCTATTTTCTTTTACTCCTTCTTTTTCTGTCTTTTGCTATTTATTATATTTGTCTCCTGTATTGATAGGGGAGGCTGTGTGGTTTCAGAGTTAGACATTCACCTTGGGTGCTGGAGGTTGTGGGTTTGGATCGAAGCAGCTAGGATATTTTCACGCGAATCCTCCAGACAATAACATTTTCCTGGTCTCTAGGAACATGTGCATTGTCACTCATGTTAAAAATCCCGTCGGTTGGAAATTGCAAAAAAGAATAGGCCAGACGATCACTGTTTGGGCAGTATTCTAGGAAATGTACCAAGGAAATTGGCAGAGGCACTTGGAGCATCTAAAATACTTACAACTTACAGTACCTATTTTAGATTGTAACTGGGACAGAGGGATGAGTAGATAAGGGAATGTTCTCACTGCAGTGAAGCATTTTTCCAAACTTTGAACGAACCTGTATTGGTAAGATGCCAGTTTAAGACTTTAGTGGGAAATCATAGCTATATTTTCATTGCTTATTAAAATTTATCTTTAGACACTAGCCTAAAGATAAATGTTGGATGAAGGATTTGAGAATAGAATAGGATATTTGAGAAGTGACAACCCACCCTCATGAAATGGGTACCAGGGGTTTCCCAGGGAGAACAAAAGCAGCAAGGATAGGTGCTAGCCTTCATACTTGACAGTGCTGTAGGTGCTAGCCTTCATTCTTGAAAGTGCTGTAGGTGCTAGCCTTCATACGTGACAGTGCTGTAGGTGCTAGCCTTCATTCTTGAAAGTGCTGTAGGTGCTAGCCTTCATACTTGACAGTGCTGTAGGTGCTAGCCTTCATACTTGACAGTGCTGTAGGTGCTAGCCTTCATACTTGACAGTGCTGTAGGTGCTAGCCTTCATTCTTGAAAGTGCTGTAGGTGCTAGCCTTCATTCTTGAAAGTGCTGTAGGTGCTAGCCTTCATATGTGACAGTGCTGTAGGTGCTAGCCTTCATTCTTGAAAGTGCTGTAGGTGCTAGCCTTCATACTTGAAAGTGCTGTAGGTGCTAGCCTTCATACTTGACAGTGCTGTGGTCTAGAAATACAAACACACTAACACTTTATACCCTTATGGCATGCAAATGCCAATGGACTTCTTTCTTAAGTGAATGTATAGAGGAATGTACAGACAGTTGCCTAATTTTCAAACAAAAAATGAGTAAGGTCTTACTGTAGACACTGATTATTCTTTCAGTCAATAATTAATATGAATATCATTAAAGATACTGAAGTCAACATATTTTTGTCCCGCTGATGTGAAAACAAGTGGTTTTAAGTGTGATATTAGCCCTGTCATTTCTGTCCTCAGGTGAGCCACAAGCAGGTAACCATTACTTGATGAGGTTCCAGGACAGGTTGGTGTGGGTGATGATCTTAGAGAGAGGGGCAAGCTACTGTACCGTCAGCATCAAGGGGCTGGAACTCCAGGAAACGTCATGCCATACGACGGAGGCAGCCGAGTTTGATGACCAGTTTCAAAAAGCTTTCGAGGATGAAAATGGCAGCTGCGGTGCCTGCTCTTTCAACACTTTCCCACTGCACTGCTTAACTCCTGTTGATGCCGCAGTACTGAGAACATACTCAGATGCTAGAAATGTCCTAACAGGTGTGATTGACTCAGAAGAGAGTGTTGAAATTACGTTGTCTTTCTTTGCTAAGAGCTTGATCTGGGTGTTGCTGCATCATATAAATAAGCTAAAACGACGTGAAGGAAAAGCTAGGCAGCTGAAGGAAAAGGAGATTGCCTTGATGGAGAAAGCTAACAGTGGTGACTCAACTACAAACAGATCTCTCAAAGATGGCAGGTGGAAGGACAAGACCAGTGCTGAGAGAAGTAGCACAAAGCTTAGAGAGCTAGGCCACAATGCCAGGGTCTTTGACAGGAAGTATGACCATACTGACTCATTGCCCCAGAATAAACACGCCACCAATGTCCCATGTCTTGGTAGTAACAGTAACTCCGGCCTGGCGACGGTTAATGTGGACTGGTCAAATCCTAACCTCGGTTCTCGGCCTGAGTCGTTAGGGAAAAACTCTCTTTCCTTGTCCCTCAGTAGCTTTACTGACACCATCTGGGCTGACTGTGAAAGAGACAAGAGCAAGCCAAAATCTGATTTCGGCAAACAGAAGAACAAGATATCCACAGTTGTTTCTATAACAGCTACCTCACTGGATAAACAGGTGTCTCATCACTCAGGATTGGCATCCCTGGATAGACAGATGTCTCATCACTCAGGATTATCTTCCTTAGATAGACAGGTGTCTCACCATTCAGGATTAGCCTCCCTGGATAGACAGGTGTCTCACCACTCAGGATTATCTTCCTTAGATAGACAGGTGTCTCACCATTCAGAATTAGCCTCCCTGGATAGACAGGTGTCTCATCACTCAGAATTAGCCTGTCTGCCATCTGTGGTCACCTCTGGTGAAATGCCATCTGGGACATTCAGAAACAGTGAAAATGTGAAAGATGTTGACAGTGATGTAGAATTAGGATATCCAGCAGTTGACGTCTGTGTCTCATGCTCACAGCTAGACCCTAGTTTCTATGAAGCTTCTCAAACTCCAGATTGTGTAGAGGGCAGCAGAACCTCCATACACACAAACAAATCTAGTTTCATGGTGACAAATGGAAATCGCATCTACAAGCCCTCCATAAACCTGGCAGGTTCTCCAGACTTCAAGTGTCCATTTTCATCTCACATCAGGTAAGGTCCTTAACTGTTCTAATTCAGACCAGTCTGAAGCTAAACAGTGATAGCATGGCTCTTGTCTTGGAGCAGAATTAGCCGAAACTAATAGAAAAGTCAGTATTGAGAGAGTTCACTAAACTATTGGTTCCTAGCATCAGATCTCAGCTGATGTTAGACATAGTTTGTGATAGTTTAATTGTGAACTGATTTGTATTAGACTGAATTTGTGATAGTTCTTGTAGAAACACGAGTTGATCTATGTTAAAACGAATTTTGGATAGTTCTGGTATGAAGAGTGAAGAAGACAGACAGTACCTAGATGGCCTGACTGCATGGTTTGGCGTGAAAACAACAGTTTAATTGATTTGAGACATGGAAGATCGAGCAAGATGGAGAGAGATGACTGCCTATGCCTATCGGCATGGCACTGATCCGATTTGATGTTATCTGATCTAGTATGAAAATGAACTGGTCTTCGTTAGACTGAACTTGTGAAAATGTTAGCGTGTTCATGAAATGAATTGTTACTCAGAATTTGTGATAGTTCTGCTGTGAATGTGAGTTGATCTATATTTGACTGAACTTGTGATAGCTGTATTTTGAGCATGGACTGATCTGTATTAAAGTGAGTTTGTGATAGCTGTGGTGTGAACAAGATCTGTATTAAAGTGAGTTTGTGATAGCTGTGGTGTGAACAAGATCTGTATTAAAGTGAGTTTGTGATAGCTGTGGTGTGAACAAGATCTAATCTTTATTAGTATAATGAGTAATAATTGAAGCTTTGACGTTAGTTTATCTTTGTCTTCTGTTTTGACTAGTGTTAAATTAGTTGAGCCCTGTTTTCTGTCTTGACTAGTATTAAATTAGTTGATCCCTGTTTTCTGTCTTGACTAGTGTTAAATTAGCTGATCTCTGTCTCCTGTCTTGACTAGTGTTAAATTAGCTGGTCTCTGTCTCCTGTCTTGACTAGTGTTAAATTAGCTGATCTCTGTCTCCTGTCTTGACTAGTGTTCCTGTGAAATGGAGAGAGCTACCGCTAGAACCTTCACATCTGTCTGGTTACATCTCCAAGTTCCCAGTCTCCTGGTACATGCACACACTGCACACACTGAACTGGTCATGCACTGGACAGCCTGGGGAGGAGGTTGCAGCAGAGGTAGCCACAGATGATGCCTTGACCAACTGTTACAGCCAGCTGATCATGGCTTGCTGTTCTGCCTTTGACATTCCAGGTACATCTTGTTTTTCTTGCTGTTTTAGGTCGAAGAGATAATGGAAATCAGTTCAGAAGATAAGTGCATTGTGAAAGTGAGAGACAGAACAAATTATTTATTTTCAAGTGATGAAGAATTTGATACACAACTTTTTGTCCTTCATCACTCACCTTTCAGTCAGCTCCAAACAGTCATCATTAGATTTAGTCCAGTGTTTCCCAACCTTTTTTTTTTTTTTTGGATCATGCCCACCTCAACATCTTAGAGATTTTGATGCGCGCCTCCCCCCCCCCCCCCCCCCCCCACCCCCACAGAATAATAGTCAGCTAAGTTCTGAAAAATGTAATATAAATATATTCTAATTCTCGTTCCCCCCTCCTTTCCCCAAGAAAAAAATATTCAAATGGCCCCCCCTGTGAGGCATATAGCTCACTTTGGGAAACACTGATTTAGTTCAAGTATAACCACCATGAGGACCATAGCAGTCCATTTCCATTGGTCAGGCTGAGCCCATTACTAGAAGAAACAGGAAATAGGTGGGACAGGGTCTTGGCCAGCTGTTGTTCTCCAGTCCTGATGACCGTGCTCTCTTCATCTTGACTGCCTGATCTCTACAGTAAAATCTATTTTTTTGTTAATTCACGCGGAAGTCATAGCTGCTGCTTCTCTTGTGGTTTCCTTGAAGACTATTAAGAAGTACTATGGGCAGCTGAGATGATGAGTGAGAAGTATCTAACAAAAGTCAGTGAGAAAGAGCCTGATAAAGACTATAAGACAAATGCAGTCAACATTCATTGGGCATGGATTGAGAAGAAGAGGACTTGAAAACATCATAACAACAGGAAAAATAAATGAGAAGGAAACAAAGGAAAGCTGAGAGATCATGAACATTGGCCTGGCAAAAAAAACTTTTGAGTTGATGTAAAAATATAAAAGACAGAGATCTTTGAGAAGATGGCTGGCAAAGTCTTTTGGCAGACACTTGATGATGATGATGATGATGTATCTAAGTAATAAAAGATTGTGATCACCATATTGACCGAAAGATCATGATGTACTGAAACAACATTCAAATATCTCACTTATTCGCTAGCTCAGCCAAGTTACATTCAAGTTCTTCACTTGTTTGCTAACTCATCCAAGTTACATTCAAGTTCTTCATTTGTTTGCTAACTTGTCTAAGTTACGTTCAAGTTCTTCACTTGTTTGCTAACTCGTCTAAGCTGCATTCAAGTACTTCACCTGTTCACTAGCCAAGTTAATCATTTTTTAAATTTTTTTCATTCATTGTAGCAGGCGGCCGTTCTAGGTTTTAGGAATGTCAGAGTAAGCAAGCTATGTTTTGACTCATCTAGCGAGCCGCAGTGCCAGGTTTCTTAGTAAACTCCATGATTAGCGCTGGTAGACAATAAAAATCATAATTTGATGGGATCTGAGGATTTAGATGAATTACATGAAAGGTACTGCATTCTGCATTGGGTACCTTGAATGAGAAACTTCTTTAAAGAGCAATAGAGTAATGTTAATGAATTTATAAGGCACAAAACCAATAGTTTACTAACTTATTTAAATATGGGATTTCAGAGCTGTGTTTCAGTTACTCACTTCTCCACCGTTTTGCTATCCCATTGGTAAATTAAGAGAAAGCTGGCACCAAGACTGCAGAACTTGTACAGCAGGTGTGCTCAGTCCTTGCAGACCTAGCCAACAGGATTAGCAGAAGTGGTGGAGCTGTAGCAGAAATCTGGATGAAACTGCATACTTTTATCTTGGCAGGGTTTTACCTTTATCTGGAGCACTGGAGAAAAATTAGAATCCCAGGAAATGAATGCTTCAGTTATTTTGGTTGGTCTGGCATAACATTCAGAAGCTACATTTGGATCACCCATTCATGTCCTTTGTCAGTGATCAGCTAAGCAGTCATTGCCCAGCATGCCCTGTGGCATCTTGCAGGGCAGCAACAAACTCTCTCCACCTCTCACAGTCTGCTCCCAGCCTTTTGCATTGTTACCCATCTGTGCTACATTCTGCTCGTTTATGCTTCTACAGTTCTTCGCCAGGTAGCTTTGGGTCTTTCTCTCTTTCTTTTTCCCTCGGGTCTCCATCATATGGCTGTTTTAGCAGTGTTGCTGGGGTCTCTTCACAGCACATGATCTGTCCATTTCCTTTTTTTTTTTTTTTTGATTGGGGGGGGGGGGGGGTTGGTTTTACATCATGCGTATCTTCTAGTTCACATTGGGCAAGTAGGTCTCTATTATTTATTGTTTGTGGTCAGTAAATATTCAAAATCTTTCTGAGGCAGGTTGTGTGGAGTGAGGATAACTTGCTCATTTTCCATTCAGTTGTTCTCCAACATTGCGCTCCATAGAGAAGTATGGATAACACATAACTTTAGTACATCTTTATTTTGGATCTAGTGTTGTTGTTGTTGTTGTTGTTCGTCCATCATCTTTGATGATGACCACAGATTCATCTTAGTCAAAGTAAGGAGAGGTGTGTCCGTGCGTGACCAACTAGCCCTATACGAGCTCTAAAAGATTTGCCACACACGGAACATATATGTCCAGATTCAGTTGTGGGTGCTTGTACATCCTTGGCTTTTCACATTGCGCGTTTGTGCTGGGCACTTTCAATTCTTGAGCGCTCTGCTCTCTGAGCACCCAGGGTGGTCAAAGCCCTCCATGATGGGAGGACTTGTGTGCTATGGCCTCCCAAGAGTTGTCTATCCCGAAGGCTTTGAGTGAGGTTTTGAGCATATCCTTGTAACGCTTTTCTTGCCCTCCAGCTTTCCGTTTTCCATTCAGTAGTTCAGTTCCAGTGCTGTACTGGGAATGATGTAAGACATTTTCATTAAATAGTTATGTCAAAACTTGTTTCTCGAAATTAATTTAAATGAGGCCAGCTTGACATAACTGTTGTTGTGATAGGTCGACCAAGTGGTGCCAGCTACCTGTACAAGTGCTATAATGGAGATATCCCATGGAATGCTATGATTGACTGGCTGTCTGAAGACAAGGAGCTGTACAATTTGGTGATAAAGGCTTTCAGGTAGGACATGAGAAGTTGATCTTTTGTGCAGTGATAACTTATACTGAGTAACATGTGAATGTTTTACGTCATGAAATGAATATGACCTTTCCCCTGGGAACAACTGTGTTAAGAGCACACTTATCTTAACATAGTGTTTGCAAGACAGGGAACATAGATCTGTTTGCTTAAAAACTCTGACCTACCTCTGTAGCCCAGAAACTTGTAGCAATCAACACTAATTGTAATTGTTATTTTTGCAAAATGTAATGTCAGGTTGGTGGACAGATGGGGACATGGAGATCTCTGGCGGGGATGAGGGAAGTCTGGTGTGAGACCAATGAATCCAGGACGTGACAAGCCTATGGGTCTTTACAACAATGGCTATCAGAATGATGTAAACAAAACAGAGCCAGTAGACTATGGGTGGCGGGGAATGGATATCGTTGAAGCACTCATCAGATTCCTCATCTCAAAGTCAGAGTGTCTTTGTGGAACTGTCTCAAACCATCTGACATGGAGAAGGGGCTTAAGTACAGCCACCAGGGGCTGGAAAGCAAAGTTTTGGCCAGGCCAGCCACACTGTCTTCATGGCAGTCCGAGCAAGACCACAGTCTGCCCTAGCAAGGAAAGGTGCTGAAGTCGGAGTTACCCAGCCAAAAGGCGCATCGCAAAAATCAGGGTAACACGCATTATCGCTAATGAAATGTCTCTATCTGCAGTTTTCAAACATGGTGCTCACCCTGTGAAGACTAACCAGGCAGGTGCAGTGCCGGGCCCCCTGCCTCGAAAGGGTCCACCCAATGCTACTGGAGGTCCTCTCAGTTCGTCTTGTGGAGTCAGGAGACATGAGAGTAGAGCTACTGGCCAAAAAATACAACAGAAGAAAATAGCCAAAAAGCAAGAACTTAAAATAATGCAGTGGAATGCTGAGGGTGTCAGCAGTGTTAGAGATGGCTATAGCAAAAAGGTTGAACTAGAGAACATACTTTTTGCAGAGCAGGTAAGTATATGCTGCATACAGGAGACACACCTAACCAAAGATGCCGCCTTTAAAATCAGAGGCTACCAGTGCTTTAGATCAGACCGACAGGACAGAAGAAAAGGAGGAGTACTCACACTTGTTAAGAATAACATCAGCGCATGTCAGGTGGGAGTGTACATGGAAGGAGCCGAATACCAGATGATCCATCTAAAAAGTAGTAATACAGATTTCCACCTCCTTAACTATAACTGTCCTAATGACCGCCCACTTGCTTTAGGAACAATCCCACACAAAGAGAGAATGATGGTCTGTGGTGATTTTAACAGTCATTCCCAGAGCTGGGGCTATGACCACATAGACAAGAGAGGAGAGGAAGTTGAGAGCTGGCAGGATGATAATGGACTTCTCCTGATCAACCAGCCAATGGATGCCCCAACATTTTACTCAAGGGCGTGGCATACAAAATCAACACCAGATCTGGCATTCCACTCTCCAGATCTGAAGTGGAACATTACACGTGAAGTTGGAAAACAACTTGGAGGTAGCGACCATCAACCAGTCTTCCTGACAATAGAAAATGAACTCCTTAACACCAGTAACCCTCTCCCCAGATGGAACTATAAAAAAGCAAACTGGACAATGTACAGACATCGTACAGGTACCCTGGTGGGACAGCTGTCCATAGAAGGTAAGGATATTAACAGCATAGTGAAGGAATTCAATGCTTGTATCCTTCAGGCCGCTCGTGAAACCATTCCCAGAGGAGCTCGCAGGGACTATAAACCATACTGGTCTAGTGAGCTGGGAAAACTCCATGATGACGTGGAAGCAGCTCGAAAGCAAGCAGAAAATAGACCATGCCAAGAACACCACAATAATTACCAACATTCTAAGGCCAAATTTCAGAGAGCAAAGCTGCAAGCCAGACGGGAAAGTTGGAGAGAGAAAACAGAGTCCCTAAACTTTGAAAAGGATGGAAGGAAACTGTGGAAACTCAAACAGTTAAATGATGAGAGTACTGGAAGAAGTACAAAGGTTACACTAATAGAGGATGGGAAAACTCTTACAGGTAAGCAGGTAGCAGATCACTTTGCTCGCATTTTTGCACAGGACTGCAACATTGATATCCATCCAGAGAAGGAGCGTACAGTGCTCATCGAGCCACAGAAAGAGGAGGAACAAGTCAGAAAAATGGAGGTCATGGATGCACCAATCACACGCAGTGAGTTAGACCTAGCAGTTAGTAAACTGAAACCAAGGAAATCACCAGGACCAGATGGAGTGTCCAATGAAATGATCAAGAACCTGGGAATGGCAGCAATGGGAAAGCTGTTGGATATTTTCAATATGTGTTGGAGCACAGGTAAGTTACCTCAAATCTGGAAGGAAGCAAGCATGGTACCACTGCTAAAACCAGGGAAAAACAGTGATACTGCCTCCAGCTACAGGCCAATCAGTCTCACTAGCTGCCTATGCAAAACGATGGAACGCATCATTGACCTGAGGCTAAAATGGTACCTAGAAAGTGAAAACCTTCTCGTTCCACAACAAGCAGGATTTAGGCAGTACTGCAGTACGGAAGATCAAGTGACCTATCTCTCTCAAGAGATTGAGGATGCATTCCAAGAGAAAAACCTTGTACTAGCAGCGTGGATAGACCTGAAGAAAGCCTTTGATAAAGTATGGAAAAAAGGTCTGCTGTGGAAACTAAGAAACTGCAATGTGAATGGAAGACTGTACAACTGGATAAAGTCCTATTTACACAATAGAAGAGCTAGAGTAGTAATGGATGGACACAACAGCCAGAAAGTACTTCTGCGACACGGTGTACCACAAGGAGGAGTCCTTTCGCCTACACTATTCCTTGTATTCATTAATGACCTGGTCAAGGAACTTCCCTATGGAATCAAAGCGGCACTGTATGCAGATGATCTGGTCATGTGGTGTACAGATGAATATGCGACAGTTGCTACACAGAGACTCCAAAGAGCAGCAGACATCTTGACATCATGGACAAACAAATGGTGTGTAAGTATCAACACAGAGAAATCAAGTACCACTCTGTTCACTCTCTCATCTAAACAGAAAGCAGGTAAGATCTTTGTAAATGAAATACCCTTAAGGATGGACAACCAACCCACTTACTTAGGAGTGACTCTTGACTCAAAACTGACGTGGAAGCAACACATCAACAGTGCAGAAGCAAAAGCCAGAAGAAAACTAGCCATATTAAGAAAATTGAGTGGAACCACATGGGGAGCTAGTGAAAGAATCCTCAAGAATGTATATCAGCAAAGTATTCTACCACATTTAGAATATGGCTCAACATCTTGGTGCACAGCATCAAACACTACGTTGCATAATCTAGACTAGGTTCAAAATCAGTCACTACGGATTATCACAGGTGCCATGAGGTCCACACCAATAGTAGAAATGCAGAAAATAGTTGGTGTTCAAGCGCTAAAGGAACGTAGAGACACAAAGGTCATGACCTTGGGAGAAAAATTCCTTAGCTCTGTAAGCCATCCCCTGAAGGAGAGATTCAATAACTTGGCATTAGGACGGCTTAAAAGAAGCAGCTTCATTCATCAGGCCAAGCGTATGCGTAAGCTGATACCTGACCTTCCAACTGTAGTCGCTCCATTATCATCTGTACCAGAGCATACACATGGAAAGAAGCAGATTATACACAGATAACTATTCAGACTGAAGTGAAAGGTGTGCAGAATGGTGAGATGCAGAGCAGTCTTGTAAGATCAACAGCCACACTTAGTGTTCTAGATGACAAATATCCATGTGACACCTGGATACGTGTGTATACAGATGGATCTGCACATAATGCCATAAAGAATGGAGGGGCAGGAGCATATATTGAATATCCAAACAACACCATTGACAAGATTTCCATACCCACTGGTAAATACTGCAACAACTTTGATGCAGAAGTTAGGGCAATTATTGCTGCAGTTGAAAAACTATCAGACTCCAGAATTGATACATGTCCTGTAGTAATTCTCACAGATGCAAGATCAGTACTGGAGGCTCTTCAGTGCAACAAACTACCAGACCTTAAGGATGCCTTGTCAAAAATTGGCTTACAACATGGAGTCACTTTGCAATGGATTCCCTCCCACTATGGGATACCAGGCAATGAGAAAGCTGACCAACTGGCCAAAGAGGGCACTGAAATGGAGCAACCAGACATACCAATCACTTATAATCAGAAGAAAAGCATGATAAAAACCTGCAGGAAGCCACAAACACCACCACATGATGACTATCACATGCTAAACAGAAAGGAACAAGTCACCATCTTCCGTCTCTGAACAGGACACAGCCGACTCCGAAGTCATATGTATACAAAGTTTAAGGTTGGTACTACTAATCTATGTACATGTGCCCAGGTGCCCCAAACTGTGGAACATATCCTCCAGAACTGCATCAACTACGAGACACCGAGAAATAATTACTGGCCCAGTGAAACCACTAAAGAAGATAAGCTCTATGGTTCCATACATGAATTACAAAAAACAGTGAAATTTATCCAAGAGACAGGACTGCAGATATAGACAGACAATGCGAACGAAGAAGAAGAAGAATATGACCTTAAAAGTGTCTTGTATATAAAGTTATCCGAGGAAGACTAAGAGAGAGAATAATAAAGATTTGACTAATGGGCATAGCAGAAAATTATCAACTGATCAAGATACCATTCATGGCACATGATGATGATGACGATGATGATGATGATAGAAAATTTAGGATCATTGCCAGTATTTTTCCCATTCCGTTGGTAAATTAAGGGAGATGATATGACAAGTCCATTTAGGGAATACCATCTAAAATTGTCAGCATCATTAACGATCTCTATAATGAATATGTTTGTGCAGTCAACACAGAAGAAGGAATGAGCGAATGGTTCCAGATTGAAACAGACGTGAAACAAGGATGTATACTATCTCTCCTGCTGTTTTTAAAATTGCCATAGACTTCATAATGAAAAAATGTTGCACAGGTAAAACAGGCATTGAATAGGATCTTGATTTTGCAGATGATATAACTCTTATCAGTGGCAATGTGAATTTGGTGCAATAAAAAACAGACGCCCCGTCTTCATTAGCTAGCAAAATAGGACTTCAAATTAACAAGGAAAAAACAAAAATAATGAAACTTCCCATTAATCAAGAAGGAAAAATATATGTAGATGGAACAGATGTTGAAGAAGTAAAACAATTTGCATACCTCAGTGGCTGTATAGACCAGGAAGGAAATTAGAATTGCAAAAGCAGCATTGACCTTCAAGAATCTTCAGAACATATGGTACTCAAAGTTCTAATCACAAAAACCAAGTTCTCTCTCTCTCTCTGAACCTTAAGTGCCCAGGGCACATGGGGCTTCCGCAAGGGTTTTCCACAAATGCCTGTCCTTCGCCTTTTTTTCTGCTCTTGCCCAGGTGGGCCCTCTGTTACTCAACATCCTTTCTGTTGTTCTTCTCCATGTCTCTTTTGGTCTACCCTTACTTCTGTTCCCCTGTGGTGTCCATCTTAATGCTATTTTTGGTAGTGAGTTGTCAGTCATTCGGAAACACATGTCCCAACCATCGCCATCGTCTTTCCTCAATAATTGTTGTCAGTTGTGCTGTGTTGTTAATTTCCTTCTGCCTTGTCCTGTCCATCTTGCTTCTTGTATTCCTAGTATGTCTAGTTTGTATCTGTGCATTTCCTTGATGGTTTGTGCTAGTTTTCCAGTCTGATTAAGTGTTCTTACATTCCAGCTGCCTATTTGCATCTTGTGTTTAGATTCCAGGAGGTCTGCAGTCAGGCTGAGGACTTCCAGTGGCTGGCTTTCATCCACAACCTTCATGGGCTCAGTTTCCTGATAAGCATTTCTCCTTCCACCTGTGTTTGTTTTTTCCCTTGCTTCCATTTCTGTAACAGTCTGATAGTTTTTTTACCAGATAGGGTTGCTGACCCTATGCCGAACCCTCCTTAGTCGCCTTTTACGATCATGTGAAAAACCAAGTTAAGATTATTCAGTTCAAATGTAATATCCACACTCATTTATGCATGCAAAAGCTGGGAAACAATTAAAGAAGTAGACAACAAATTAGACTCTTATGAAAACAAATGCCTACGAAAAATACTCGGTATAAAGTGGAATGAGTTCAAGAACAGTGCAGAGATAAGGTAGATGGGCAAACAACAACCAGTCTCATGGGTGATAAGGAAAAGAAGAAGGCCATATCTGTGTCACATGATGAGAAGAAACAGTCGAAGACTCCCAAAACAAGCTAACAAGTGGAACACAACAGGCCGAAGAAAAAGGTCGACCACGTGAAACTCTAAAGAGGACATTGTTAAGAGAGTAGGCATAAAAAATTAGTAGGCATAAAATCCCTTGATGAAGAAGAAAAGCTTCTGAAACAGGAAAACTTGGCGAACTACCCTATGTGACGTTTAATGACATAAGAAGGATGTAAGATAAGCACTCCAATCTCCTCACTAATATAACCTTCATAGTATAAACACCAGTAACGTTAGGTCTGTGTTGATGACATAGAAAAGAGATATTTCAAGAAAAAAAGGAAATCTGAAGCTTATAAGCAAAGTGCTTTAGTGCAGTGTTTCCCAACCTTTTTTTGATCATGCCCCACTTTTACGCCTCAAATATTGTGACCCTGCCGCCACCCGCCCAGCATAATAATCAACCAAGTTCTGAAAAAACATAATCTAAATATATTCTAATCATCTCTCAAAATATTCATATTGCCACCCTCCCTCCTTCTGAGAGACATAGGCCCCCCACATTGGGAAACACTGCTTCAGTGTATCTGGCAGTAGCTAAGGTAGACATTAAACAAAAATCCTTTTATTATCATGTATGTTATTTTACATCATAGATATGGGTTCAAGCTTATGTTGGATCAAACACTTCTTGGAGGTATTGACAGCGACAAGGAGGTGGAGGAAGCCCTCATCTCGTATGACAGGGACTGGTATATTGGCAGAGATTCTAATGCTGACTGGGGTATGGCAGTAATGGAGGGTCGTGGTCATCTCTTCTCTGTGGGCCAGAACATGACACAGGTAAGTTTCTCTTTTCCCCTGTTGTTATTTTATTCACTTTGATCTCAGATGTACACCCCCCACCCATGGACATGTGGCAGATTTTTGTGTGATCATCATTTTGTGTCTTAATGTACAGTGTGTTCTGGTATGCCTCACCATGCAGACTTTCATTCTTTATTTCAGTAGATTAAGATGTAATTTTGCAAAGAAACAGCAGCATTCACTGGCTTCAGTCATCATCATCATGTCTTATACATCATGTTAAGCTTAGTTGGTGTTTTTCAGCCGTGTCGTCATGTTAAATCTTCTAGCTTTGATGCACTTTTGTTGAAGATAAATGATGGAAAAGTTAAATTTTTTTGTTTGTTGTCCTGAACTAGGGCACATACACAAGCCGTTCTTTGACCCTCCAGGATGCGGTGGTACACATAGGTCGTGTCAACTGTGAGAATGTAGTGGGGCAGTGGTCAAATCTCAATCTGGAGCTCCTGTACATGACAAACGACGACGAGGAGCGCTACTCCATCCAGGCTCAGCCTGCCACACTGAGGAATCTCACCGTACAAGTTGCAGATCCACCCCTTGGCTACCCAATATATTCATCTCCCCCTATTTCTCTGCCTACATTGTAAATTTGTATAATAATTTTGATGTTGTGGATTAATGTAAATTATCTAAAGTGAGCTGAAATCTCCCACCACAAAATGACCATTTTTGAATGCTGGTTATATAGATTCCCCCTGTGTGAATATCCAGTGCTTGATGGTATGAGAACCACTCTTTTTCCTTCGTGACCAGTCATATGAAGCACATAATGAAGAAGACACCTGAGCTACACTTGTAAATACCACTGCATGACAAAGGGCCACAAGATGCATACCTAACATCATAATTTTCTAAGTCTGTTGTTGGACGGTACATCACAGACTGGGGAGAGGGGCTGGCGTGTAGGTTAGCGTAGATTGTTGCATTTCATTTCCCATGTTTAAGCTAACAGAAAGTTGGTGTGAGCAGGTGAAAATAAGTGCTCAGGTGGCATGTTTCTTTTGTGAGATTAGGGAAAAAAAAAAAAAAGTACTGGTTTTTTTTTTCATGTTGTTTGGGGTTTTTAAAATTTAATTGGAGAAAGTAACTAATTGGAATATACAGAGCATTTTTTTGTTTCTTCTCCATTCAGTTTATGGCACAGTTTTCGAGGGTATAGAGTAGCAATTCAGGGAACATTTGTAATGTTTTGTAGCAGGTGTTCATTACCTACAGCTTTTGGTCATCAAACAGGGTAATTAACTCTTCCCATGCCACAGAAAAAAATGCGGACGTACTCGTGTGTGCCACACAAAAAGCGCAAGTCTTTTTAGGGGGTATAGTTGTAAAATGGAATGGAAAACAGTATTTCCAAGTACTTCTGTGTACTTATTATGTTTAAAAATATAACTAAATGTATGAAGATTTCATAAATGCAGAGTTTTTTAGGAAAAAAAGAAGTAATGTGATGTTTTTAAACAATGATTGTGCCCAGCTCACCATCGGCTAGGTCTAGATCTACACTACTTACCATCTGAGATGTCTAGATCTACTTGTTGATCTCGTATTGTGATTCTGTGTTGCATTCTCGCTAAATTAATGTCTGAAATAACCTCCTAACTACTTCTCCAATCATCTAAATATATCCAGATCTACTTGGGATACATTCAAGAGCAGTGGGGTGGTCACAGGCCATGTTCATACCCCTATCTACATCATCAAAAATTGAAAATTTTCTGTTTCTCTTCCTTTTTCTCGCTCAGCATTGCTCGTAACTAAGGACTCTTTCACCATTTTGAAAAGTGTCACCGGAAACGTGGACGAAATATGTACAATCTAAATGTTAACACCAGTTTTTTTAATGAAATAAACTAAGCGTCAGTATAGCGATGATACGTACCATGTCGGAAAACTGGAAGTGACACTGTAGCGACGATAAGCACGGGAAGAGTTAAGTGAGTTTTTACCTGTAGAATTCTGTTAAGCGAGAGGTATTTGGTTGATTGTGTTGTTCATTTGCAGATATTTTCTTGGCAGTGCTGTTTAATTGTAGGTATTTTATTAACTGTGCCCTTAAATAACTGGTATTTTCTGATCAGTGCTTTTAATCAACTGGTATTTTCTGATCAGTGCTTTTAATCAACTGGTATTTTCTGATCAGTGCTTTTAATCGACTTGTATTTCCAAAAAAAAAAAAACCCAAATACTGTCAAATGTCGGGTATTTCCTGAAGTTGCTGTCAAATGGCTAGTATTTATTGAAACTACTGTTGAATGACGGGTATTTCCCAAACAGGGTTGTTAAACAGCTTGTATTACCTATACATAGCTGTTATATGGCTGGTATTGTGAAACATTCTATTAAATAGTTAACGTTATTTTTGTTCTCACAGTGTTAAAAAAATTATTATGATGTAATTATTCTGTTCATAAAATCTGTTCTAAGTTATTTAAGAGATGAGACTTTCTGAAGTACTGACTCAAAAGCTACAGGATTATCTGTATGAACTATCTGCAGCTGGATTGTCTGTATGAAATATCTATAATCCTAGAAAGAGACAGTTCAAATGTCTTGCACATAACTGAAGGAATGTCATCTTGACTGGGCTTGGAGATACAATTGTACCCAGTCATAAGGCATTTACATGCATCTGAAACAATTGTGCCAAGTCATAAGGCATTTACATGCATCTGAAACAATTGTACCCAGTCATAGGTGGATCTGTTGAATTTTTGCATGTATAGTTTGTACCAGCGGTCCAAAGTTTACTTTTTACAAAATGTTCAGGTCAGAAGACTGTGTGTCATTTAAAATATGTTCAATTTATAGAACTTTGTTGTGTCATTTAAAATATGTTTAGTTTATAAAACTTTGTTGTCATTTAAAATATATTCAGTTTATAAAACTATGTTGTGCCATTTAAAATATGTTCAACTTATAAAACTTGTATCATTTTTAAAAAAAGTTTAGTTTATAAAACTTTGTTGTATTATTTAAAAAATGATCAGCCTATGAGACTGTTGTGTCATTTAAAACTCACAGTTCAACACTTGATGACCTCATTCCCATTTAGAAGGTTGGGCTAAATTGTGTGTTGGTTTATAAAGTTATGTAAAATTCTTGCAGAGAAATGTGCCTCATAGGGAATTAAGCTAAATTTTATGTTTGTAAAGTTTTATGGAAATTTTGCGGATGGCCTTTGTTTAAATCATTTAACAGTTTTATTTTGTCCTTGATTTGTTAATGATAATACGCATCGGTATATGACAGATTGTTTTTGTTTTTAAACATTTCATGTTTTTATATAGATTTTGTTACTAAATGTACTTTCTGTACTCTGAGGTATATATATAAATATATATCAAAGAGGAGGTTGAAATGCCCACTGATTTGTCAGTAGTTCAAGGCTGATGATAATAATCGATCATAACTTACTGTTATGTAACAGTTTTTGTTAAATTTTATAGTCTTTACGTCAAGTGCTTGTTTTGTTTTTGTTTTTTGTTTCTATAATGCTGGGGTTATGAACTTGCTTTAACATGCCAGTGATTGGAAACTGAACAACAAAAAGAATATTTTGATTCGTTGCTCAAGAAAGGCCGTCCAGGAATTGTAATTTTAATAAATATATTTTTCTATACATGATGTGACCAAGACATATGTTTGTGACTAATATGTGCTTTGTATGTCACTTTCCTTCTTACCATGGTAGTGCTCAGACACTAGTGACTGCGATGTTTGTGTGTGTGTGATTTGTCAAGTTTTCTACCATCATGTTCTTGACCTTTTTTTTTTTTTTTTGTCTCTCAGATTTGATTAGTCAAGTTTTCTACCATCATATTCTAGACCTGTTTTTTTTCTCTCAGACTTGATTAGTCAAGTTTTCTACCATCATATTCTGGACCTGTTTTTTTTTTCTCTCAGACTTGATTAGTCAAGTTTTCTACCATCATATTCTGGACCTGTTTTTTTTTCTCTCAGACTTGATTAGTCAAGTATGAACAGCATGGTCTTGCAGTTTTTTTCCTCAGACTTTTCTGTGTTAAATTGTAATTTTTCAGTGAACCAACAGATGCCCTGAGATTCCTTTATAGCAGTGGTTCTCATGCCTTTTCAGGTTGCTGGCCCCTTGCCTTACAGGCCACATCCATGACACTCTCCAAAACTGTTTTTTGTTCAGTTTGTTCTGATGTCACCTGGTACTCTCTTTGCTCTTTCTGTCCATGGTTATTTGATTATTTTGAAGATTTAAGTGATGACTGTGTCATTTTTCTTGTTACAGATTACCATTGAGTATTACTGTAGCTGTTGTCTGTAATTTGAGAATTCTGAGTTGCACTTCACTGGCTTTTTTTGGAGGGAAAACTGTCATAATGAAGAAATGTTAAATGATTGACAGATGTTTTCATTATCTTTTAAGTGTTCTGTGCTGTAAATCTGGTCTACACCTTTGTTGGAACATTGAAATAATCCTGTTTTGTCTTGTATATAGATCTTTTATGTAGCTGAATACATTGTTTGTATCATCATCATGAGGAGTGGGATTTTACATCAGTGTTCTGACTGAGCAGTATATAATTGAGTGGTGTTGGCTGTGAGTAAAAGAAAAGATATTTGGAGGCATCATTTCCCTGGAAACAACAGCAAAGTTTGACACCAAAACTGACATCAGAGAGAAAGAAAAGAAAAGAAAAAGGAGGATCAGAAAGAAAGAAGATGAAGAAAGAAAGACAGAAGAAAGGAAAGAAGTAATTAGAAGAAAAAGTCAGATGAAGGATGCAGACATGAACTTTTCAGCCTGAGCTTTCATAAAATCTAAATGAACAAATTTTGTCCTGTTTCTCAAAACCCCATTGCAGTTATATTTTTGTTGTATTGGATTCTACAATCATAAGTTGTTTGATCTCAGAGTTCCATTATACTCTCAGCCATCCATGTTCCAATGACACCCTGAATATATGGTGGGACAGAACGGCAGCCATCGGGTGCAGAAGGTTGCACGCAGTTTCATTTGTGTGGTGCACATTTTGTGGGTTGAGAAAGAGCCATCAAGATCAAAACCCTGCTTGTTTTGTTTTACCTGAGTATAATTTTGTTGTTTTCACCTGAACAGTTGAGTACTACAGAGTTTTTTAAGAGTTTTTTTTTTTAATGATGCATGTCTTAGGAAATGTCTGCAGTAATTTCAGGACCAGTGAGATACTAGTCCTAATGTGTAATGTTTTCTGTAGTCATTTCATACATCTTTTGGACCCATCTTAGATGTTTTCAGTGGTCATTTAGTACATCTTTGGTCCTGTCTTAAATGTTACATATCGTGAATTCTAGAAATGTTTACTTGTTACATATCTTGAATTCTAAAAATGTTTGCTTGTTACATATCTTGAATTCTAAAAATGTTTGCTTGTTACATATCTTGTATTCAAGAAAGGTTTTTGCTCACAATGTACACAGTTCTGTGCCAGTTTTTTTTTTTTTTTGGTTATCAGAACAAGTTTTCTTGTTATAGGCCAACTTATGGTCAGGTTACAGATTTGCCATTTTTATTATATGTTATTAAATCTTGTTTTATTGGTTTGTTTTTTTGTTTTTTTTTTTTTTTTTGCTGTTAAAGAAAGTTAATACATTTAACCATTCCTTCACTTTCTTGATTCATGTTGGTTTTTTTTTTCTTTTTTATATTAATGAATTTTGTGTTATGCAGAATGTTTCTGTACTTTTCTGCAGTCATAGAGCATTTTAAGTTTTGTTTGGACACTTTTACATGTTCAGGTGCAGATGACTTTCCTCGCAGTCAGTAAACTGTGGACTACTGTTTAAAAAAATGCGGCAGAAACTGAGATATTGAAGTCTTTCATTGTTTTCAGCAGACATTAGTCAGTGTCTTCTGTAAGTGATTGTAGGAAGTGGTCTTCATAGAGTTAACTAACCTATTTTACTTTTATGCTACCAGACCAAAGATTCCAAGACTACACAGACAATTTTATAATAAACATGTGTAACTGTTTTTAACCAAGAAATAATGTTAAGCCTGTATGTAGCTTATATTGCAGTTTAAGTTTTGAATCTCCATAAACTGAAATTGTCTTGTTTTCTATCTCGCTGGAACCATGAGACAGTGTTCTTTGCGGCTGATTCCGTGAAGGCATTTGGGCTCAGCATCGTGTCGGCTTGGGAGCAGATCGTGGTGGCTATTTCTGAAGTCCCTGAATGCAGTACTTCTTTAGCAGCGTCCACTACCATAGGGAGTGGCAATCCCTGCTCCACTAGCCAGGCTAGGCCTGTTACTAGAGATACCAACAGAGAGGTGGAACAAGGTATTGGTCAGCCATGGACCGCAAACTCTGATGCTAGCATGTCAGCTATGAGTTGCTTATTGTCAAAACAGACAGTGTCTCTAGACAAGTTCACAGTAGTTAATGGAGATTGATGTTTTGATACAAGTTCACAGTAGTTAGTGGAGATTAATGTTTTGATACAAGTTCACAGTAGTTAGTGAAGATTAATGTTTGGATACAAGTTCACAGTAGTTAGTGGAGATTAATGTTTGAGATAAGCTCTTGGTCATGTATAATGTATCTGGCACAAGTTCTAAAGCACCATATATATATCTGCATATGTTTTATTTAAGTTCGGTTATAACCAGTGCAGTTTTTTTTTTCTGTACAGTGTCAGAGCATAGCCACCTACTGCATGCACATGCAAGAAGATGACAGCTGGTAACAGCAGTTAGAGTTGTGACATTTTTTTTTTCCTTCTGTTTTCCAGAAGAGTTGCTAGAACATTCTTTTAGTGCATTCAGGCAGAAATAAAGCCCCAGTTGTAACTAAGCTATGTAGTGATGTTTTGTTGTTTCTTAACTGCCTTATGTCAGGATTTTTTTTCCACTGCCATTTCATGATTAAATTATCATTATTTTCACCGGCATCAGCTATGTCATAAATTGATGTTGGTTTCCTCCTATCAGATGCTTCTATCAGATTTTCGAGAAAAAAAAGATGTATGATCTACTGGATAAAAGTTTGATATGTCCTCTTTTTCTGCGGTATATGTGCTTGATACAGATAAATACATTCCTTCTGAATATAGACTTTACTATAGAGACAGTCTGTTCTTTGAGTCCTGAATACATTGTTTACCATAGAGACAGTCCTGAATATATTGTTTACCATAGAGACTATCCTGGATACATTGTTTACCAAAGAGACAGTCCTGAATACCATAGAGACAGTCCTGAATACATTGTTTACCACAGAGACAGTCCTGAATTCATTGTTTGCTATTGAGACAGTCTGTGGTTCACTAAGTCCTGAATACAGAGTTTACTATAGAGACTGTGCTACAAGTCCTGAATTCAGAGTTTACTATAGAGATTATACTACCAGTCCTGAATTCAGAATTTACTATAGAGACTGTGCTACAAGTCCTGAATTCAGAGTTTACTATAGAGATTATGTTACCAGTCCTGAATTCAGAGTTTACTATAGAAACTGTGCTACAAGTCCTGAATTCAGAGTTTACTATAGAGACTGTGCTACAAGTCCTGAATTCAGAGTTTACTGTAGAAACTGTGCTACAAGTCCTGAATTCAGAGTTTACTATAGAGACTATGCTACCAGTCATGAATTCAGAGTTTACTGTAGAAACTGTGCTACAAGTCCTGAATTCAGAGTTTACTATAGAAACTGTGCTACAAGTCCTGAATTCAGAGTTTACTATAGAGATTATGCTACCAGTCCTGAATTCAGAGTTTACTGTAGAAACTGTGCTACAAGTCCTGAATTCAGAGTTTACTATAGAGACTGTGCTACAACTCCTGAATTCAGAGTTTACCATAGAAACTGTGCTACAAGTCCTGAATTCAGAGTTTACTATAGAGACTATGCTACCAGTCCTGAATTCAGAGTTTACTGTAGAAACAGTATGTGCTACAAGTAAGTCCTGAATAGGGAAATATTTGCTGCAAAAGGAAAATAATTTTTAAAAAGGGAAAATAAATAATTTTCTTCTCTCTTATGTCAAATAATTTTTATATGTATTTCTTTATAAAGAATTAATAAACTTTTTAATGTGTTCAGTAAATTTTTGTTTCATTTATTAAAGTTATTGCATATTTCTGAATCAGTTCTCATGGCTGCAGCATTACCACGTTTATCAAACAGCATTTCTATAAATAGATCAGTTCAGAAGGAAGCAGCCATTGGTTTTTATTTGAATATTTTGTTTTTGTTGAGATATTTGGCGGATGTTATTTCCTTGCTTTTATGGCCAAGTGGATCTACTTTCAGGAGCTGCAGCCTTCCTCACTACCACTAAGGGAGCACATTTTTGTTTGTTACTAGTACGAGTTATTGCACTTAACATTCATTATGCAAGGGTGAATCAAAAAGGTGATCAAAATGGAAGACGTAACCAGTGAAGAAAATATACGAAAAAGCTTAGTTGCCTTTGACTCTTTTAATATATTTTTTATTGCTTGCATCCTTTGATTTGCAGTTGCTTTTTGACTCATCCTCGTAGAATTTTCTAACAACCTGTGGCTCAGAAACATAAAGTACAACAAGACAGATGAAATACAAGTGCTTGGTTCTGAGAACAGCGTTTTAAGAAGAATTTTGGGCATGTCAGAGAACATAACAGTGGAATGTGCATGGTCAGAGTCAACATGAGCATTTGTGATCTGTACAAAGCATCACCGGCCACCTCCACTATGAAATCTTAACAGATTATGATGACTTGGCCATGTGGAAAGTATGAAAGAGTCATCATACCAGACTTGCTTTGCCATATCCCATGAAAGTTTTCTGAATCTTGTGTGGACGTTGCTTTAAGCAGACGAGTTGCACGTAAATTTTAGATCCTTTGTCGAATAACATGAAACATACTCAGGAGACGTGTATGGGATAAATTGTTCAAATGTTTCATCATACCCCCACGATTTCCGTCCGTTTTGGCTATCAGTGACCCATAGCTGACATGCTGGTGCCAGCCTTGACAAACCATAACTGACCAAGACCCTGTCCCACGTCTCCTTTTGTAGCGTAATTACAGGTGGGATGCAGGTCAAGGGAGTCCTCAACCTAAAATACTTCACTGTCTTACCATTGGCTCATTGACCATGTCATAGAAGGAACAGAAAAAAGGGACTTGGTGCTATTAAGGCAGTAGCTAGGTAGCTGGGATATGCAGACACTGGTCCTATCATTGTTCGATTACAGGCTCAGACTACTGACCTTATCCAAAACCCAAATTGATAGATTGGACAGAATTCAAAATGGAGCTGCGCGGACTGTCCTGAGTTGCACACAGGCTGCTCCGGCTATGACCATGCCTCACCTGCTGGGATTGCCTGGCATGGGGGATCAGACGCAAAGGTCAAGGCTTTTCTCACTGTTGTCTGCAACACCGCTCATCCCCTGCACAAATCACAAGCGGTAAAGAAAGGTTGCCATATTAAACTTCATGGATGGCTGGGGCTGAAACACCCACCACTGGTGTGTGTGCTGTGGAGGGTGTTGCAAAAAAAGAGCAGAGAACGGATGGGAGGCAACTCAGGAGCTCGTTTACGCTCACGCTCAACCATATGACCCATTCGTCTTCAAGGACGGCTCAGTGCTGCGAGGATAAAAGAGTGGATGGGGCTTCGTTGTCTGTAGGCGAGGCAGACTAGTGGTACAGAAAATAATTTTTAAAAAGGGAAAATAAATAATTTTCTTCTCTCTTATGTCAAATAATTTTTATATGTATTTCTTTATAAAGAATTAATAAACTTTTTAATGTGTTCAGTAAATTTTTGTTTCATTTATTAAAGTTATTGCATATTTCTGAATCAGTTCTCATGGCTGCAGCATTACCACGTTTATCAAACAGCATTTCTATAAATAGATCAGTTCAGAAGGAAGCAGCCATTGGTTTTTATTTGAATATTTTGTTTTTGTTGAGATATTTGGCGGATGTTATTTCCTTGCTTTTATGGCCAAGTGGATCTACTTTCAGGAGCTGCAGCCTTCCTCACTACCACTAAGGGAGCACATTTTTGTTTGTTACTAGTACGAGTTATTGCACTTAACATTCATTATGCAAGGGTGAATCAAAAAGGTGATCAAAATGGAAGACGTAACCAGTGAAGAAAATATACGAAAAAGCTTAGTTGCCTTTGACTCTTTTAATATATTTTTTATTGCTTGCATCCTTTGATTTGCAGTTGCTTTTTGACTCATCCTCGTAGAATTTTCTAACAACCTGTGGCTCAGAAACATAAAGTACAACAAGACAGATGAAATACAAGTGCTTGGTTCTGAGAACAGCGTTTTAAGAAGAATTTTGGGCATGTCAGAGAACATAACAGTGGAATGTGCATGGTCAGAGTCAACATGAGCATTTGTGATCTGTACAAAGCATCACCGGCCACCTCCACTATGAAATCTTAACAGATTATGATGACTTGGCCATGTGGAAAGTATGAAAGAGTCATCATACCAGACTTGCTTTGCCATATCCCATGAAAGTTTTCTGAATCTTGTGTGGACGTTGCTTTAAGCAGACGAGTTGCACGTAAATTTTAGATCCTTTGTCGAATAACATGAAACATACTCAGGAGACGTGTATGGGATAAATTGTTCAAATGTTTCATCATACCCCCACGATTTCCGTCCGTTTTGGCTATCAGTGACCCATAGCTGACATGCTGGTGCCAGCCTTGACAAACCATAACTGACCAAGACCCTGTCCCACGTCTCCTTTTGTAGCGTAATTACAGGTGGGATGCAGGTCAAGGGAGTCCTCAACCTAAAATACTTCACTGTCTTACCATTGGCTCATTGACCATGTCATAGAAGGAACAGAAAAAAGGGACTTGGTGCTATTAAGGCAGTAGCTAGGTAGCTGGGATATGCAGACACTGGTCCTATCATTGTTCGATTACAGGCTCAGACTACTGACCTTATCCAAAACCCAAATTGATAGATTGGACAGAATTCAAAATGGAGCTGCGCGGACTGTCCTGAGTTGCACACAGGCTGCTCCGGCTATGACCATGCCTCACCTGCTGGGATTGCCTGGCATGGGGGATCAGACGCAAAGGTCAAGGCTTTTCTCACTGTTGTCTGCAACACCGCTCATCCCCTGCACAAATCACAAGCGGTAAAGAAAGGTTGCCATATTAAACTTCATGGATGGCTGGGGCTGAAACACCCACCACTGGTGTGTGTGCTGTGGAGGGTGTTGCAAAAAAAGAGCAGAGAACGGATGGGAGGCAACTCAGGAGCTCGTTTACGCTCACGCTCAACCATATGACCCATTCGTCTTCAAGGACGGCTCAGTGCTGCGAGGATAAAAGAGTGGATGGGGCTTCGTTGTCTGTAGGCGAGGCAGACTAGTGGTACAGAAAATAGGGGCCTCCTTTACGATCACGTCGAGCATGCGGATGGAAACTGAGGCAGTGACCAAGGCTCTGTCCTGGCTAGTTAGGCAGGATGGTATACACAGTGTGGTGGTGACAGGCAGGATGATACACACAGTGTGGTGGTGACAGGCAGGATGATACACACAGTGTGGTGGTGACAGGCAGGATGATACACACAGTGTGGTGGTGACAGGCAGGATAATACACACAGTGTGGTGGTGACAGGCAAGATAATACACACAGTGTGGTGGTGACAGCAGGATAATACACACAGTGTGGTGGTGACAGGCAGGATAATACACACAGTGTGTGGTGACAGGCAGGATGCTACGCACAGTGTGGTGGTGACAGGCAGGATGCTACGCACAGTGTGGTGGTGACAGGCAGGATAATACACAGTGTGGTGGTGACAGGCAGGATAATACACACGTGTGGTGGTGACAGGCAGGATAATACACACAGTGTGGTGTGACAGGCAGGATGCTACACACAGTGTGGTGGTGACAGGCAGGATAATACACACAGTGTGGTGGTGACAGGCAGGATACACACAGTGTGGTGGTGACAGGCAGGATAATACACACAGTGTGGTGGTGACAGGCAGGATAATACACACAGTGTGGTGGTGACAGGCAGGATAATACACACAGTGTGGTGGTGACAGGCAGGATAATACACACAGTGTGGTGGTGACAGGCAGGATAATACACACAGTGTGGTGGTGACAGGCAGGATAATACACACAGTGTGGTGGTGACAGGCAGGATAATACACACAGTGTGGTGGTGACAGGCAGGATGCTACGCACAGTGTGGTGGTGACAGGCAGGATGCTACGCACAGTGTGGTGGTGACAGGCAGGATAATACACACAGTGTGGTGGTGACAGGCAGGATAATACACACAGTGTGGTGGTGACAGGCAGGATAATACACACAGTGTGGTGGTGACAGGCAAGATGATACACACAGTGTGGTAGTGACAGGCAAGATAATACACACAGTGTGGTAGTGACAGGCAGGATAATACACACAGTGTGGTGGTGACAGGCAGGATAATACACACAGTGTGGTGGTGACAGGCAGGATAATACACACAGTGTGGTGGTGACAGGCAGGATAATACACACAGTGTGGTGGTGACATGCAGGATGATACACGGTGTGGTAGTGACAGGCAGGATGATACACGGTGTGGTAGTGACAGGCAGGATGATACACGGTGTGGTAGTGACAGGCAGGATGATACACGGTGTGGTAGTGACAGGCAGGATGATACACGGTGTGGTAGTGACAGGCAGGATGATACACGGTGTGGTAGTGACAGGCAGGATGATACACGGTGTGGTAGTGACAGGCAGGATGATACACGGTGTGGTGGTGACAGGCAGGATAATACACACAGTGTGGTGGTGACATGCAGGATAATACACACAGTGTGGTGGTGACATGCAGGATGATACACGGTGTGGTAGTGACAGGCAGGATGATACACGGTGTGGTAGTGACAGGCAGGATGATACACGGTGTGGTGGTGACAGGCAGGATGATACACGGTGTGCTGGTGGCAGACTCTCAAAGTATGCCTGGCAAGATGGAGAGGGGTTTGCTACATGATGAATAGATCCAGCTCTTGCGACAATCCAGTGTCACCAGGCTGACGTGGATATATTGCCAGGACATGCAGGAGTGAGAGGCAGTGAGGTAGCCCGTAACGCTGTTGCAAGAGACATGACTTCTATGGACTGGACGGATCTACTGAAGTCAGTGGCCGGGGACCTGGTGCATGAAGAGGGGAGGGCATGTGTTGATAATATATATCTAGAGAGGATGAGAGATGTTGAGGGAGAGAGGAGGGAAGAGCTGGGTGGCTGGCTGGCTGGTAGAATTCGAGGTTGCCTGAACCAACATCTGGCTGGCATAGTTAGTATTCACACTATTAGGTCTTACTGAAACAGAGCAGAGCATGTATGGGTGTATGTATCCGAGTGTGATGATGCTAATTCCTAGATTCAAGATTCACCCGTTGGCGTTCCCAGTAACAGGCCTAACCTGGTTAACGGGGCAGAGATCGCCATAGTCCCCGTGGTGGTGGAGTCTGATAAAGAAGTATTGCACACACTTTGTTGTTTATCTCCGCTCAGTGACTGAAAATATAGCCGCCATAGCTCGCTCTCAAGCCGACACGATGGCTTACATCAACATCTTCACTGCAATGGCAGCAAATGACACGAGCTCGCAGTTCCAAGAAGATTGAAGAAGAAGAAGACACGTGAGATGGAAGGCACAAGCGCAAGACACAGAGTGGAAGACAGTGTGAAAGAAAACCTGAGACAGATCTTTAATTAAAGAACAGAGGTGAAAGGAGACAGACTATACTCGTATCTGCAGTTTTAGACGTGTAATCTCTTGGAATAATGAGAGATTATAAAGTATTGCTTTTAATGTAGAATTTTAAACTCCTGTTTTATCTGAATTGAAAAAAAATGGATCCCTTATTATACAATCCAGCCACCACGCCAAAGTTGTTAAATGGCTGCGTGTCCTCTGTAATGTTGCTTTGTTATGTGAACTGTCTAACGTGATCTGGCTGCGTGACCTGTTTAATGTTGCCTGGTTGAGTGACCTGTTTAATGTTGCCTGTTTGAGTGACCTGATAAGGTGGTCTGGGCCCCGGATCTCAGAACGCAAAAGTTTCGTCTTGCGGACATTTGGAACCTCACTTCAGATCAGCAGAATCTCTTCTTTCCTTCCTTCCCGTGAATGTAAAAAAAAAAAAATAGAAAAAAAAGAAGTTTGTGGAAGTTTACGATTCTGCAGAAATTAACTATTTATGGAAGTTTACGATTCTGCAGAAATTAACTATTTGTGGAAGTTTACGATTCTGCAGAAATTAACTATTTGTGGAAGTTTACAATTCTGCAGAAATTAACTATTTGTGGAAGTTTACGATTCTGCAGAAATTAACTATTTGTGGAAGTTTACGATTCTGCAGAAATTAACTATTTGTGGAAGTTTACGATTCTGCATATCTTTACGTCTGAAATATTTTGCTGCGGAAACAATAAACCATGTCGCAAATTCCAGACTTTTTATATTTGCATGTTCAGATGTCGGTCTTTTAAAATTTGTTTCTCTCAAAAGACTCGGTACCTCTGCATTTGTCAAGTCTTTCGCCAGTTCTCTTCAGTCCTTGTAGATCGCCATTATCCGTTAATTTGACAGAATGATTTTGCAATGGCATGCATTGCCTGTAGTATAGCTTTTTTTCGAATGATCCTGTAATATCTTGGATATATACTGCAGCAGTCATTAGGAGATTGCCTAAATCATAATCCCAGCAGTTTTCTGTCATAGATTAGAAATAGTAATAGTAATCACATTATGAACTATTGTTCTAATTAACATAATTCCGTCGCCCAAATTCATCCATGTTTCATAATAGATGTAACACGAAAAATCTACATTATCAGCATTACATAGTTTCTATACTTGGCAACGCTTTTCATTACAGACCTAAAAATCCATTGCAATAATGTGGACACAGAAAATAAGCTCCCTGTAAGCTTTTTATGTAACGGAATCAGAGCCAAAAGCGAAACACTGCACGCAATAATTCGTGACAGCTATCGATATGTCACACGTTAATGGTTATTTTTTTCTCTCCTATTCACGACATTAATCTTCTTTATTCCAGTCATAGCCTCCATGTATGTTCCATATTTAGATCCTGTAAATGACTTTCAGAAAGACACTGGAAAACGAAATAGATGGCTGTGTTAAAGCCATAGATAGAAACAACCTTTTCTGCACGAAATGTATCGAAATACCATCGATTTGTTTTTTCTCGTTCGATAATTAATAACGTGCCAGTGTTTTCTGTGACGCAGTTACTGTTTTCCTTTTGCATGTAAACAATGAGAACAATAATGTCCGCGCTAGATGGTGGGAATTGGCCAAAACCGTATCCTCCTTCCTTTTGGTGCATCTAGAAAAAAAAAACAACAACAAACTGATGAACTCTTTCATCTTGGCAACCGGTGGAGGGCCTGGCGTGATACTTATGGTGGTGGAGTCTGTTGGGATTTTTCTTGGGGGCGGGGTTTGGGGGGGGGGTCACTCCGGGACTTTAGGCAAGCTACAATAACCCACTCTATATCCGACACGAAGCGGTCTTCTAGATCATCACGGCGCCCGTTTGCAAAGGGTATCATTCACATTTCCAGAAAGATCATAAGCCGGTGACCGTGCGAATAACATTTAAAATATTTTGTTTCTTTCTTCGTATCTGTTTCTTTTTGTTTGCCAATCTCCCCTTTAATCTATGGCCATGGTGGATTAAGAATGTGAGAGAATAAGATATGCTCTTGCGTCGAAAGAAGAAACAACAACTTAATCACTGCACAATAGCCCGACATTCTCATTGCAGAGACGTTAGAGTAACATAAAACTATCACTTCAGCTTTAACTCATTCGGTTTTTTCAACCCTGACGAAGTCGCTATATTCTGCTTAAGCTATACAAATGACAGATAAGACATAGATACAATTACATAACGATAGACAAAATCAGAAATGACGAACATATCCTAGACAATAATACAATCAAAATGTACTTCTCTAGTTCCTGTCTAGATTGGCTTGATTTTTGTCTTCTTGTATAAGAAATACATGATTTTTGTTTTGTTTTGTTACGTGTTTAGCTTATTTAAATCCTGGTATTCGCATCTGATTCAATAGCTCTTCCCGAAATAGGCTCTGTTTAGATATAAAATAACGAGATCTTTGATCGATAGATCTTCAGTCTGCGACATACAAGAGATTTATTCTGCGTGTCAGGTAAAGAGTAAAGTTTACAGACAAAGAAATAAAGGGTAAGTGTTAATCAATATCTCCACGAAGACGCTGATTTCAAACTGGAAACATAGAGTCTGAGAGAGAGAAAGGGGAGAGGAGAGAGAGAGAAGAGAGAGGGGAAGAGAGATTGAGAAAAGAGAGAAGATAGTGAGGAGAAGAGAGAGAGAGAGGAGAGAGAAAGAAGAGGAAGAGAGAAGAAAGAGAGAGGAGAGGGAAGAGAGAGAAAACAGAGGGAAGAGAGAGAGAGAAAAAAGAAAGAGAGACATGGAGGAAGAAGAGAGAGAATAGAGAGGGAGAAGAGAGAGAGAAGAAAGAGGGAGAAGAGGGAAGAGAGAGAGAAGAAAGAGAGAAAAGAGGGAAGAGAGAGAGAGAGGGAGAAGACAGAGAGAAAAGAAAGAGAGGAAGAGAGAGAGAGAAAAGAGGGAAGAGAGAGAGAGAAGACAGAGGGAGAAGAAAGAGGGAGAAGAGAGAGAAAAGAGAGAAGAAAGAGGGAGAAAAGAAGTAGAAGAGAGAGAGAGAGAGAGAAAAGAAAGAGAATAGAAAGAGAGGAGAAGAGAGGGAAGAAAGTAGAGAGAGACAGACAGACAAACAGACATTTTCGAAGAGTTAAGAATTTGGCACACAAGACTGTCTGACATATTGCAAGTCATAGTTCATCTTTCAAGAACAAGAACAAGACGTAATAATCTATGTATTTATTTATGTATATGTGTTTTTCCCCTTTCCCCTCGTTATAAAGCCATTCAACACTCTTCTCCTCTATCTGGTATCCGTTCTTGCGTTATCCTCCACCGCTCTGCCAGTACTTCTCTCGTTTTTCCCACGCTCCCATTTTGTTCAAACTTTCCCAAACAAAAAGACCACGGTGCTAAACGATGGTACGCTTATCTGTGCTAGACGATATTACGCTTATCTGTGCTAGACGATAACACGCTTATCTGTGCTAGACGATAACACGCTTATCTGTGCTAGACGATAACACGCTTATCTATGCTAGACGATATTACGCTTATCTGTGCTAGACGATATTACGCTTATCTGTGCTAGACGATATTACGCTTATCTGTGCTAGACGATAACACGCTTATCTGTGCTAGACGATAACACGCTTATCTATGCTAGACGATATTACGCTTATCTGTGCTAGACGATAACACGCTTATCTGTGCTAGACGATAATACGCTTATCTGTGCTAGACGATAATACGCTTATCTGTGATAAAAGATAATACGCTTATCCTAGTTAGATGATAGTACGTTTATCTGTGCTAGATGATACTATCATCTAACGCTTATCCATTGTAGATGATAGCGCGCTTACCGGTGCTAGTAATATTATTATATTATATATCTTTATACCAAATATATCTATACAAAAGATGTGCTATATCCACTTTGTGATTTTAAACTTTCTGTTTGTAAAAACTATACATAATGCACCACTAGATAAAATAAGCAAATCTAAATGAAAATAGGTGTCAAAACACACACTTCCCCATACATACGCCCATACACGGTATGCTTCATTTAAATAGTCCTTTTTATAAAGGTCAGCATAACCATCCAGGACATAAATTTTGATACGACAACCCATAATGTTATCACGTCTCTTGCTGTTGGATATGTTTAATGAATTAAATTTAAACAAATCACAGAACTATGAGGGACGTCCCAAAAGTAAGTTTACAAGTTTATATAACGTCCGTAAAAATCTTGTCGGACTAATTGGCGTGGTTGTGGAACTTTCCATATTGGCAACGCCATGTCAGATTGCACCAATGAGGCAGCAGCCGCCAGTTAAAGGTGGAGGGTCGACTAAAGCAGTGGTTCGAACAATAGACTCCGCCTGTGATGCGATTTCTGACCTCGAAGCACTTGTCAGTTGGGGACATTCATAGCCCCTAGTGGAAGTCTATGGAGAGCGTGAAGCAAAATGGTGCGCAGAATTTCGAACCAGGCAAGTGACAACTACTGACGTAGTAACATAGCACGGAGTGGCAGACCCACGACATCTGGTACGGTAGAGAACAAAATGCGCATCGAATGTGCGGTATTGGAGGACAGACGAGTGTCCGCAATTGAACTAACGTATGTCAGGTGGAGATTTCACAAACTGTGTGTGCACGATGAACTCCGCGACCCCTTTTCGGGGACTACAAGGCAACGATAATGGCACATACCCTGCGTAGGTGTGTGTGAGTGTGTGTGTGTGTGTTTGTGTGTGTGTGTGTGTTTGTTTTTTTATGCCTTTCATGGTCAAGACTTTCTGGACCGCATTGTCACCGGTGACGAGAAATGGATTCACAACAGCGCTCTCTAACAGAGCCGTGCAAGCGCCCGAGGTCCCCACGAAATGGATTCACAACAGCGCTCTCTAACAGAGACGTGCACGCGCCCGAGGTCCCCACGAAGCAGGAAATTCAAGGTCCTGCCCCTTATTTGCGCAGTGATAGCGTCCGTGTTTTTAGATTAGAAAGACAAGTTGTTGGTCGATAGTTAGAAAGGGGAGTAGCGATTAATCCAGATGTGTACGGGGCAACACTGAAACCTTTGCGATCTGCCAATCAGGCTTCCTGGTCTGTTGACAAAAGATGTATTTCCCTCCCCCTCCCCTTCCCTCTCTCCCCATGATAACGTTCGCCCATACATGGCAGATCCGATTCAGGAACTCTTGCAACATTTTCGGTGGAGAATTTGGACTATTTGCTATTTAGTCCTGATCTGGCTCCAAGTGATCTTCATCTCTTCCCAGCTCTCAAAGAATATCTTGGTGGCCACAAATCTCAGAGTGAGGAAGTTGTCGAAACAGGGGTGACACGGTGACTCGGCTTTTGTACAGTAAAGTAACAGAACACAGTGTTAGACCTCGGGGGAAAAATATACATACTTTCAGACATGAGAGAAAGAAAAATTACAAAGGGGACTTGAGCCACGGACTCCGGTAGAAGAGCAGCCGTCTAGCCACGAGAGGACAGGGCATTAATAAACTTCCTATCTTGTACCCACGATACGACATCGCATTAATAAACTTCCTATCTTATACCCACGAGAGGACAGCGCATTTAATAAACTTCGTTATCTTGCACCCCCAACTCGTGACATCCGGAAAAGGAATGAGATTGTGACACAGAAATCCCTTAGAATTACTCCAGTAGGTCTGCTGTTGGCGAGATCTTCAGCTGCCGTGCGTGGAGCGGTGCTCCTCCCGGCCAATGAAGAAATTTGCAAATGAGGTTGCCGCGCAGCATCACTGCGGAAAAGGTGGTAGAAAGGATAAAGCGAAGCAAACAGTCAAATCACGGCACCTCTGGTCTGGAGGTCGGCCACATCCTGAGTGCAGTCATATCGGGTGAAATGCATGAACCGGCTTGTCCCAGAGGTTAAGACACTGCTGGCGAGACTCTTCAAATGCCGCGCGTGGAGTGAAGCTCCTCCCGGTTAAGGAAGTAAATGCGGAAACGAAATAAAGGTTGCTGTGCAGAGCCGATGGGAAAAGGTGGTGGAAAGTGAAGTTTAACCGGTATGTCCAGTAGTATCGCTACGAGAGCTATACCACGGCACCTCTGCTCTAGAGGCCGCCCACGTCCGAAATACACCTACACTGGTGAAATATGCCTAAACCGGCACACACCAGGGGTGGAACTTAATGGCTAGATATGTCATGCCACCTCCACTCTAGAGGTCGGTAACGCCTGATAAACACCCGTACTGGTGAATTTTGCCTAAACCGGCTCATACCAGGGGTGAATCTTGAAGGCTATGCATGTCACAGTACCTCTGCCCTAGAGGTCGGTCCCGTCCCAAACACGCCCATACTGGGATAATGCCTAAACCGGCTCAACCCAGGGGTAGAAGTCACTAGTGGCGAGGATTCGTCCTCCTGGACAAAAGCTCCATCCTGGTCACAACTAGGAAGGGTAGCGGCCACGATCGCAAAATGCTGAAGTCGGAGACACTGGACCAGGGAAGTCTAGATAGGCAACCACCTCTCACCCGGCGGGGATGTTTGCGTATCTTAATCACGCTGAGGTTTTTCCGGTGAGAAAGTCCAACCATGGACTGGATGGGCAAGCACCTCTCACCCGGCGGTGGTACACGGGTATCTCAAAACATGTCGAGGTTTTCCGGTGAGAAAGTCCAACTCTGGCTTGGGTGGGCTACCGCCTCTCACCCAGCGGGGATGCACTGATATCCTAAACACGTCGAGGTCTTCCGGTGAGAAAGTCCAACTCTAGACTAAACTAGTGCAATGAAAACCACGGTGTCACGCAATCCCGCTTCCGAGACCCACCAAGAATACAGGCTAAAGCACTGTGATACTCTGAACCCCTTGTGGTCCTCTCGTGGATCTCGTGTAGTCTATTTTGGACCACACAGGGGACCACGGGACCTAACGAGGACCACAGGCGTGAATTCAGTAGGTTCACAGTGCGGTTTTTGGTGGTAGAAGTGAACGAAGAAGAAGAAGAAGAAGACTCCAGTAGGTACCAGATTTTTGAGACACACATACACACATAGTCTCCTACAAATGTCAGGTGTATACCGGACAACAATCAATAACAAGAAATAAACGAATACTTTTTAAATGTTTTTAATTACAGATTTTTACAAAAGGAGACACCAAGGCTTTCGCACAGCTGCACCCCCTAAAAATAAAAGGTGTCTGGTAGCGAAGTCATCAATGGCTGTCTGGTCGAAAAGATAACAAATACGAGGTTTATTAACGAATTTTTCTCTAGCAGCTAGACGGCTGCTTGTCTCACTGGAGTGTGTGGTTCAAGTCCCAGGTCTTGTCATTTTTCTTTCTCTCGTGTCTACAAGTGCTTTGTCTACGATTTTTTTTCAAGGTGTAATAATATAGCAGTGTTCTGTTACTTGGTATCCAGGACACATTTTACAAGGTGGACATGGGAAAAACTTGCCCTACGCTTAGAACCACCTCAGTCGTCATGGCAACCACGTTTAAAAATAAGATGTCCATCATGAAACACAATGCACAGTGTTTTATTTCCAAATAAATGTTGCCCTTGAAGTAGTAACTCTTGTAAAGTTACTTTTGAGACGACATTCGTACATGCCACTGTAAATACAACAGAACAGCCTTAAAGTATTGCTCGAACTTATCATTTTACCGACGTATGTTGTTAGTTTATCATGTCGCTGATGTATGTTGTTAAATTATTGTGCGATGTGCATGTTTACTGTTAGAATTCTGTAACTCGTTGTAATGTTGTTACTGAATATTCAGCGCTGCTGTTGCCGAAAGAAAAATATGGTGAACTTTTTGCCCCCTTTTCACACAGGCGACTCTAATGAACTTTTGTCCTTTTTTTTCCCATCAGCGGCGAGTCTAGTGAACTTTTTCCCTTTTTTCCCCATCAGCGGCGAGTCTAGTGAACTTTTTTCCTTTTTTTTTTTATCAGCGGCGAGTCTAGTGAACTTTTCCCCCTTTTTTTCCGCCAACATCGACTCTAGTGAACTTTTTCCCCCTTTTTTTTATCAGCGGCGAGAATAGTGAACTCCCCCCCCCCCCTTTTTTTTTATTAGCGGCGAGTCTAGTGAACTTTTCCCCTCCTTTTTTTCCGCCAACATCAACTCTAGTGAACTTTTCCCCCTTTTTTCCCTCCAGCATCGATACTAGTGAACTTTTTTTCATTCCCCCCCCCCCCCCCCCCCCAGCATCGACTCTAGTGAACTTTTCCCCTCCTTTTTTTCCGCCAACATCAACTCTAATGAACTTTTCCCCCTTTTTTTCCCTCCAGCATCGATACTAGTGAACTTTTTTTCATTCCCCCCCCCCCCCCCAGCATCGACTCTAGTGAACTTTTCCCCCTTTTTTTCCCTCCAGCATCGACTCTAGTGAACTCCCCCCCCCCCCCCAGTTGTCCTCTATACAGACTGCTGAATACCCAGTTTTAAAGCCACTGCCTCCTGTTCGAAAAACCGTGTCGCCATCGATTTGGCCAGTCCGTCTTACTGCGGTAAACTAACAAAGACAGAGTCGCTTCTAACTACTTTGCAAAAGAGGTGGCTGCAAACGATCAGGGCTTGGTTCTTAAAATAACCCTCTATGTTAGTGTTTCCCAACCTTTCTTGAATCATCATGTCCCACCTCAATTCCTAAACGAATTTGATGACACGCCCCCCCCCCTCTTTTCCCCGGTCGCAAAATAGTAAGCCAAGTTCAGAAAAAGTATAATATAAATAATCCCCCCCCCCCCAAAAAAAAATTTTTTTTTTCCATTCTTTGAGGCGTAACCCCCAGACTAAGAAGCACTGGTCTGCATGCTGTTGGCACAGACTGGCACTGGTAAATACTGTACGTTATATGACCCGGAAATTTGTCATTTCGGAAAAAAAAAAATTTAAGATTTATTTAGTTTTCGGTGGCGCCCACAAATCACAACATTCATGGGTCAGGTCGAGAAAATGGCTGTCAAGGTCAGTATGTTTGCCGAGGGAAAAAGCATCAACGAAATACAGCCCCGTCCCACCTCTCCTCCCCTACCACACAACTGTCAGTCATTTACTACACAATTTGACTGGACACGAGCAAACATAACACACTTGGTTCGTGATAAGCTGTGTACTGCATGAGCGAGAAGCATTGAACTTTGCAGTGTAATGTTTGTCCGCGTCACGGAGAGACGCTTACACACTAATGTTGTGATGTGCTGTATGCGACGCGGGGGAAATCATCACACACAGGCGTCGTGCGTGCTGCATTTGATACGGTCAGGCGGTTTACACACCAGCGTGTCGTGTGTTGTGTGATTCGAACAGGAAACAGTAAGTTTGATATTAAGCGCTATTTAAATGGCTGCTAGATATTGAATGCGTAAGTCGTTGGACATTTTGTTTTGTTTTGTTTCTCTTTTCGCTGGTGTCTGCTTCAGAGTTTTAAATTAACCGGCAAGCAAAAGTATGGACAGTGTTGTAAATGGCGTTTTGCCTTCGAACTCCATTAGAGGGGCACATATCTTTTAGCTCGAAAATACATGTTTAAGCCATGTTGTGAATGTCCACCCGAAAAGAAAAAAAATATCAATAAAAGAAAAATGACAAACATATTGGATTAAATATACGAATATGCATTTTAAGCACATACATAATCAGCCAATATGTTACTGTTTATTACACTCACAAGTGAAAATATACACCTAAATTGTACTTAATTTTGTTTACTGAATTTACTATCCTATCCCTCCCCCTCGCAATTCTCTCTCTCCCCCCCCCTCTCTCTCTCTGATTGTTCGCTTGCCTGCTAAACGAACAGATTTTCAATGATTCATCTACTTGTCTGTCTGACTGAATATCTGTTTGCTTGTCATCTAAAACAAACAGATTTTAATCGATTCGTCCACTTGTTTGTCTGACTGTTTGCTTGTCGTCTAAAACAGATTTTTAAAAATTGATTAAACCAATTGTCCGTCTGACTGTTTATCTGTTTGCTTGTCTAAAACAAACAGATTTTAGTCGATTCATCCACTTGTCTGTCTGACTGTTTGTCTGTTTACTTGTCTTTAACAAACATATTTTAATGGATTCATCCACTTGTTTGTCTGACTGTTTGTCTGTTTGCTTGTCGTCTAAAACAGATTTTAAAAAATTGATTAAACCAATTATCCGTCTGACTGTTTGTCTGTTTGCTTGTCTAAAACAAACAGATTTTAGTCGATTCATCCACTTGTCTGTCTGACTGTTTGTCTGTTTACTTGTCTTTAACAAACATATTTTAATGGATTCATCCACTTGTTTGTCTGACTGTTTGTCTGTTTGCTTGTCGTCTAAAACAGATTTTAAAAAATTGATTAAACCAATTATCCGTCTGACTGTTTGTCTGTTTGCTTGTCGTCTAAAACAAACACATTTTCATCGATTCATCCACTTGTCTGTCTGACTGTCTATTTTCTTGTCTTTAACAAACATATTTTAATGGATTCATCCACTTGTTTGTCTGACTGTTTGTCTGTTTGCTTGTCGTCTAAAACAGATTTTTAAAAATTGATTAAACCAGTTATCCGTCTGACTGTCTATCTGTTTGCTTGTCGTCTAAAACAAACAAATTTTAATCGATTCATCCACTTGTCTGTCTGACTGTTTGTCTATTTACTTGTCTAAAACAAACAGATTTTAATCGATTCATTCACTTGTCTGCTTAACTGTTTGTCTGTTTGCTTGCTAGTCTCAGTGTGTCTGCTCACTAATTCATTGTTTTCTGTGAAGACTTGATCTATATATCATCTGTCCGTACGGTAGTCAGTATGACCCATTTCTTATCTATTTCTATCTGCGTCTCCTGTATCTCTCTCTCTCTCTCTCTCTCTCTCTCTCTCTCTCTCTCTCTCTGATCCATACGATTATCAGTATATATTATCCAGTCTCCCTGTTTGATAACCTGTGTAAACATTTATCCAACTAATCTATTACTATTACTCATGTTTTAAACAAACTGAAATAAGAACATCACCATCCGTGCCAAACTATGGAGCCTGAATGTTTGTTTTTTTTTTAAACGTAACACCTGGTCCTCGCATTTTTGCTATAAATGAACATTTTCGGTAATTAGAAAGACTAACCAAACACGAAGTAAAATACAAGTTTGGGGGATGCTAAACCGAAAATGAACGGAAAAGACTCAGCGAGCTAGTAGTAAATGTTATCGAAAAAGTGTGGGGATGGGGGAAGCCGCGAGGTTCATATCATATTTCCGTCCCGGGAAACAACCAGTTAAGAGGAGAGAGAGAGAGAGAGAGAGAGAGAGAGAGGAAAACAGGACGCAAGCCTTCATTAGAAAAACTATGAAAACTTAAAACATCAAGAAGAAAACGTGAACTCTCAGTGACTTGTTATTTCCTGGAAGGAGAATCCAGTGTTCAAATCAGTCAGTCTAACAGCTCTCCTGTAGGCCTTCGGTTGTAAGCAAGATGCCCTGCTGCTCATGCATTCATTTGCAGATTATCAACGATGTCTTGCAGCCATTTTCGCCTTAGTCTTCCTCTCTTTTTTTTTCCCATTATGCACCCTTCCAAGACTGTCTTCTCTAAATTCTCATGACGTTTAATGTGTCCAAAATATTCAAGTTTTCTCTGTATAATCCTCATTACTATCCAGCCTTCTTCAATATTAAGTTCTTGTGGTATGGAGATTTTTTTTGGGGGGTCCATATTTGAAGAAATCTTCTGTAGAATTTACATTCAAAAGTATTTATATGTTTCTCAGCTGTTTTGTTAAGTGTCAAAGTCTCACAGACATATGTTGCGATGGGAAAGATGCGTGCCCTTAAAAGCCTTATTTTTGTAGTTCTGTCTGTTCCTCTGCACAGCTTCTTTAGTTGCTTTACTTTTTGAAGAGCGATGGATGTCCTTTTCCCCTCATTGTATCTCCATTTTTAGTTAGTAGTGATTCAAGATATTCAAAACTCTCCATTTATTCCAGTTTTTCTTCACTGATATATTATATATATATATATATATATATATATATATATATATATATATATATCACTATCATGAGTTAAGATCATCACAACAGCCTGAGTTAATATCACAACATCCAGAGTTAAGATCATCACAACACCCAGAATTGAGTTCATCAGACACAACAGCCTGAGTTAATATCACAACATCCAGAGTTAAGATCATCACAACATCCTGAGTTAATATCACAACATCCAGAGTTAAGATCATCACAACACCCAGAATTGAGTTCATCAGACACAACAGCCTGAGTTAATATCACAACATCCAGAGTTAAGATCATCACAACAGCCTGAGTTAATATCACAACATCCAGAGTTAAGATCATCACAACAACCAGAATTGAGTTCATCAGACACAACAGCCTGAGTTAATATCACAACATCCAGAGTTAAGATCATCACAACAGCCTGAGTTAATATCACAACATCCAGAGTTAAGATCATCACAACACCCAGAATTGAGTTCATCAGACACAACAGCCTGAGCTAAGATCCCTCAAAACATTCAGAGTTAAATCAGCCAGAACATCTAAAGTTAAGTTCAATCAAAACATCCACAGTTAAGATCAAATCTTTGTTTGTTCTCAGCGCGTGGGCGTTATCAGCGCGCACACACACACACGGACAAAATGGACGCCATTTCAGGGCAGCTTCAGTGCTTTCCACTAAGGCTTCATCCGGGCCAAGAAATCAGCTCTTCTTTGATAGAGTTTGTAAGATCTAACCAGCTGACTTCTGCCTTCGTCCTCACTTGCGTTGGAAGCGTTACTAGAGCTCATCTGCGCATGGCAAACGCCGAAGTTGTGAGTATCTTCTCTGTTGTTGTTTATTGCTTCTTTATTTTCCCTCACTAGTGTTACATTCGGTAGCAGAATTAGGCGTGATGAGGCCCCAAGCTATACTTGCTGGATTTATACATGATGAGGCCCCAAGCTATACTTGCTGGATTTATACATGATGAGGCCCCAAGCTATACTTTCTGGATTTAGACTTGATGAGGCCCTAAGGTATACTTGCTGGATTTAGACTTGATGAGCCCCTAAGCCATACTTGCTGGATTTAGACTTGATGAGGCCCCAAGCTATACTTGCTGGATTTAGACTTGATGAGGCCCCAAGCTATACTTGCTGGATTTAGACTTGATGAGGCCCTAAGCTATACTTGCTGGATTTAGACTTGATAAGGCCCTAAGCTATACTTGCTGGATTTAGACTTGATGAGGCCCTAAGCTATACTTGCTGGATTTATACGTGATGAGGCCCTAAGCTATACTTGCCAGATTTAGACTTGATGAGGCCCTAAGCTATACTTGCTGGATTTAGACTTGATGAGGCCCTAAGCTGTACTTGCTGGATTTATACGTGATGAGGCCCTAAGCTATACTTGCTGGATTTAGACTTGATGAGGCCCAAAGCTATACTTGCTGGATTTAGACTTGATGAGCCCCTAAGCTATACTTGCTGGATTTAGACTTGATATGACCCTAAGCTATACTTGCTGGATTTAGACTTGATGAGGCCCTAAGCTATACTTGCTGGATTTAGACTTGATGAGGCCCTAAGCTATAGTTGCTGGATTTAGACTTGATGAGGCCCCAAGTTACACTTGCTGGATTTATACATGATGAGGCCCCAAGTTATACTTGCTGGATTTATATGTGATGAGGCCCAAAGTTATACTTGCTGGATTTATACATGATGAGGCCCCAAGTTATACTTGCTGGATTTATACGTGATGAGGCCCCAAATTATACTTGCTGGATTTATAAGTGATGAGGCCCCAAGCTATACTTGCTGGATTTATACGTGATGAGGCCCCAAGTTATACTTGCTGGATTTATACGTGATGAGGCCCCAAGTTATACTTGCTGGATTTATACGTGATGAGGCCCCAAGTTATACTTGCTGGATTTCTACCTGATGAGGCCCCAAATTATACTTGCTGGATTTATACATGATGAGGCCCTAAGCTATACTTGCTGGATTTATATGTGATGAGGCCCTAAGCTATACTTGCTGGATTTATATGTGATGAGGCCCCAAGCTATACTTGCTGGATTTATACTGATGAGGCTCCAAGTTATACTTGCTGGATTTATACGTGATGAGGCCCCAAGTTATACTTGCTGGATTTAGACTTGATGAGACCCCAAGCTATACTTGCTGGATTTAGACTTGATGAAGCCCTAAGCTATACTTGCTGGATTTATACGTGATGAGGCCCTAAGCTATACTTGCTGATTTAGACTTGATGAGGCCTTAAGCTATACTTGCTGGATTTAGACTTGGTGAGGCCCCAAGCTATACTTACTGGATTTAGACTTGATGAGGCCCTAAGCTATACTTCCTGAGGCCCCAAGCTATACTTGCCAGATTTAGACTTGATGAGGCCTTAAGCTATAATTGCTGGATTTAGACTTGATAGGACTCTACGCTATACTTGCTGGATTTAGACTGGTGAGGCCCTAAGCTATACTTGCTGAATTTAGATGGGCGAGGCCCTAAGCTATACTTGGCAGATTTAGACTTGATGAGGTCCTAAGCTATATTGCTGGATTTAGGCTGGCGAGGTCCTAAGCTATACTGCTGGATTTAGACCTGATGAGGCCCCAAGCTATACTTTCTGGATTTAGACTTGATGAGGCCCTAAGCTATACTTGCTGGATTTAGACTTGATGAGGCCCTAAGCTATACTTGCTGGATTTGGACTTGATGAGGCCCCAAGCTATACTTGCTGGATTTATACGTGATGAGACCCCAAGCTATACTTGCTGGATTTAGACCTGATGAGGCCCCAAGCTATACTTTCTGGATTTAGACTTGATGAGGCCCTAAGCTATACTTGCTGGATTTAGACTTGATGAGGCCCTAAGCTATACTTGCTGGATTTGGACTTGATGAGGCCCTAAACTATACTTGCTGGATTTAGACTTGATGAGGCCCTAAGCTATACTTGCTGGATTTAGACTTGATGAGGCCCCAAGCTATACTTGCTGGATTTAGACTTGATGAGGCCCTAAGCTATACTTGCTGGATTTAGACTTGATGAGGCCCTAAGCTATACTTGCTGGATTTAGACTTGATGAGGCCCAAAGCTATACTTGCTGGATTCAGACTTGATGAGGCCCTAAGCTATACTTGCTGATTTAGACTTGATGAGGCCTTAAGCTATACTTGCTGGATTTAGACTTGATGAGGCCCCAAGCTATACTTACTGGATTTAGACTTGATGAAGCCCTAAGCTATACTTGCTGAGGCCCCAAGCTATACTTGCCAGATTTAGACTTGATGAGGCCTTAAGCTATAATTGCTGGATTTAGACTTGATAAGACTCTACGCTATACTTGCTGGATTTAGACTGGCGAGGCCCTAAGCTATACTTGCTGAATTTAGATGGGCGAGGCCCTAAGCTATACTTGGCAGATTTAGACTTGATGAGGTCCTAAGCTATATTGCTGGATTTAGACTGGCGAGGTCCTAAGCTATACTGCTGGATTTAGACTTGATGAGGTCCTAAGCTATAATTGCCGAATTTAGACTTGATAAGGCCCTAAGCTATACTTGCTAGATTTAGACTTGATAAAGCACTAAGCTATACTTGCTGGATTTAGATTTGATGAGGCCCTAAGTTATACTGCTGGATTTAGACTGGCGATGCCCTAAGCTATACTGCTGGATTTAGACTGGTGAGGCTGTAAACTATACTTGGCGGATTTAGACTTGATGAGGCCCCAAACTATACTCGCTGGATTTATACATGATGAGACCCCAAGTTATACTTGCTGGATTTATATGTGATGAGGCCCCAAGTTATACTTGCTGGATTTCTACCTGATGAGGCCCTAAGCTATACTTGATGGATTTATATGTGATGAGGCCCCAAGTTATACTTGCTGGATTTATACGTGATGAGGCCCCAAGTTATACTTGCTGGATTTATATGTGATGAGGCCCCAAGTTATACTTGCTGGATTTATACATGATGAGGCCCCAAGTTATACTTGCTGGATTTATATGTGATGAGGCCCAAAGCTATACTTGCTGGATTTATACTGATGAGGCTCCAAGTTATACTTGCTGGATTTATACGTGATGAGGCCCCAAGCTGTACTTGCTGGATTTATACTGATGAGGCTCCAAGTTATATTTGCTGGATTTATACTTGATGAGGCCCCAAGCTATACTTGCCGGATTTATACGTAATGAGGCCCCAAGCTATATTTGCTGGATTTATATGTGATGAGGCCCCAAGCTATACTTGCTGGATTTATACGTGATGAGACCCCAAGCTATACTTGCTGGATTTATACGTGATGAGGCCCCAAGCTATACTTGCTGGATTTATACATGATGAGGCCCCAAGCTATACTTGCTGGATTTAGACTTGATGAGGCCCCAAGCTATACTTGCTGGATTTAGACTTGATGAGGCCCTAAGCTATACTTGCTGGATTTAGACTTGATGAGGCCCTAAGCTATACTTGCTGGATTTAGACTTGATGAGGCCCCAAGCTATACTTGCTGGATTTAGACTTGATGAGGCCCCAAGTTATACTTGCTGGATTTATATGTGTTGAGGCCCAAAGTTATACTTGCTGGATTTAGACTTGATGAGGCCCTAAGCTATACTTGCTGGATTTAGACTTGATGAGGCCCTAAGCTATACTTGCTGGATTTATATGTGATGAGGCCCTAAGCTGTACTTGCTGGATTTAGACTTGATGAGGCCCTAAGCTATACTTGCTGGATTTAGACTTCATGAGGCCCAAAGCTATACTTGCTGGATTTAGACTTGATGAGCCCCTAAGCTATACTTGCTGGATTTAGACTTGATATGACCCTAAGCTATACTTGCTGGATTTAGACTTGATGAGGCCCTAAGCTATACTTGCTGGATTTAGACTTGATGAGGCCCTAAGCTATAGTTGCTGGATTTAGACTTGATATGGCCCCAAGTTACACTTGCTGGATTTATACATGATGAGGCCCCAAGTTATACTTGCTGGATTTATATGTGATGAGGCCCAAAGTTATACTTGCTGGATTTATACGTGATGAGGCCCCAAGTAATACTTGCTGGATTTATACGTGATGAGGCCCCAAATTATACTTGCTGGATTTATAAGTGATGAGGCCCCAAGCTATACTTGCTGGATTTATACTTGATGAGGCCCCAAGTTATACTTGCTGGATTTATACATGATGAGGCCCCAAGTTATATTTGCTGGATTTATACGTGATGAGGCCCCAAGTTATATTTGCTGGATTTATACGTGATGAGGCCCCAAGTTATACTTGCTGGATTTCTACCTGATGAGGCCCCAAGTTATACTTGCTGGATTTATACATGATGAGGCCCTAAGCTATACTTGCTGAATTTATATGTGATGAGGCCCCAAGCTATACTTGCTGGATTTATACGTGATGAGGCCCCAAGTTATACTTGCTGGATTTATACGTGATGAGACCCCAAGCTATACTTGCTGGATTTATACGTGATGAGGCCCCAAGCTATACTTGCTGGATTTATACTGATGAGGCTCCAAGTTATACTTGCTGGATTTATACGTGATGAGGCCCAAAGTTATACTTGCTGGATTTAGACTTGATGAGACCCCAAGCTATACTTGCTGGATTTAGACTTGATGAAGCCCTAAGCTATACTTGCTGGATTTATACGTGATGAGGCCCTAAGCTATACTTGCTGATTTAGTCTTGATGAGGCCTTAAGCTATACTTGCTGGATTTAGACTTGGTGAGGCCCCAAGCTATACTTACTGGATTTAGACTTGATGAGGCCCTAAGCTATACTTCCTGAGGCCCCAAGCTATACTTGCCAGATTTAGACTTGAAGAGGCCTTAAGCTATAATTGCTGGATTTAGACTTGATAGGACTCTACGCTATACTTGCTGGATTTAGACTGGTGAGGCCCTAAGCTATACTTGCTGAATTTAGATGGGCGAGGCCCTAAGCTATACTTGGCAGATTTAGACTTGATGAGGTCCTAAGCTATATTGCTGGATTTAGGCTGGCGAGGTCCTAAGCTATACTGCTGGATTTAGACTTGATGAGGTCCTAAGCTATAATTGCCGGATTTAGACTTGATAAGGCCCTAAGCTATACTTGCTAGATTTAGACTTGATAAAGCACTAAGCTATACTTGCTGGATTTAGATTTGATGAGGCCCTAAGCTATACTTGCTGGATTTAGACTTGATGAGGCCCTAAGCTATACTTGCTGGATTTAGACTTGATGAGGCCCCAAGCTATACTTGCTGGATTTAGACTTGATGAGGCTCTAAGCTATACTTGCTGGATTTATACGTGATGAGGCCCTAAGCTATACTTGCTGGATTTATACGTGATGAGGCCCTAAACTATACTTGCTGGATTTAGACTTGATGAGGCCCTAAGCTATACTTGCTGGATTTAGACTTGATGAGGCCCTAAGCTATACTTGCTAGATTTATATGTGATGAGGCCCCAAGCTATACTTGCTGGATTTATACTGATGAGGCTCCAAGTTATACTTGCTGGATTTATACGTGATGAGGCCCCAAGCTATACTTGCTGGATTTATACTGATGAGGCTCCAAGTTATACTTGCTGGATTTATACGTGATGAGGCCCCAAGCTGTACTTGCTGGATTTATACTGATGAGGCTCCAAGTTATATTTGCTGGATTTATACTTGATGAGGCCCCAAGCTATACTTGCCGGATTTATACGTAATGAGGCCCCAAGCTATATTGCTGGATTTATACATGATGAGGCCCTAAGCTATACTTGCTGGATTTATATGTGATGAGGCCCCAAGCTATACTTGCTGGATTTATACGTGATGAGGCCCCAAGTTATACTTGCTGGATTTATACGTGATGAGACCCCAAGCTATACTTGCTGGATTTATACGTGATGAGGCCCCAAGCTATACTTGCTGGATTTATACTGATGAGGCTCCAAGTTATACTTGCTGGATTTATACGTGATGAGGCCCAAAGTTATACTTGCTGGATTTAGACTTGATGAGACCCCAAGCTATACTTGCTGGATTTAGACTTGATGAAGCCCTAAGCTATACTTGCTGGATTTATACGTGATGAGGCCCTAAGCTATACTTGCTGATTTAGTCTTGATGAGGCCTTAAGCTATACTTGCTGGATTTAGACTTGGTGAGGCCCCAAGCTATACTTACTGGATTTAGACTTGATGAGGCCCTAAGCTATACTTCCTGAGGCCCCAAGCTATACTTGCCAGATTTAGACTTGAAGAGGCCTTAAGCTATAATTGCTGGATTTAGACTTGATAGGACTCTACGCTATACTTGCTGGATTTAGACTGGTGAGGCCCTAAGCTATACTTGCTGAATTTAGATGGGCGAGGCCCTAAGCTATACTTGGCAGATTTAGACTTGATGAGGTCCTAAGCTATATTGCTGGATTTAGGCTGGCGAGGTCCTAAGCTATACTGCTGGATTTAGACTTGATGAGGTCCTAAGCTATAATTGCCGGATTTAGACTTGATAAGGCCCTAAGCTATACTTGCTAGATTTAGACTTGATAAAGCACTAAGCTATACTTGCTGGATTTAGATTTGATGAGGCCCTAAGCTATACTTGCTGGATTTAGACTTGATGAGGCCCTAAGCTATACTTGCTGGATTTAGACTTGATGAGGCCCCAAGCTATACTTGCTGGATTTAGACTTGATGAGGCTCTAAGCTATACTTGCTGGATTTATACGTGATGAGGCCCTAAGCTATACTTGCTGGATTTATACGTGATGAGGCCCTAAACTATACTTGCTGGATTTAGACTTGATGAGGCCCTAAGCTATACTTGCTGGATTTAGACTTGATGAGGCCCTAAGCTATACTTGCTAGATTTATATGTGATGAGGCCCCAAGCTATACTTGCTGGATTTATACTGATGAGGCTCCAAGTTATACTTGCTGGATTTATACGTGATGAGGCCCCAAGCTATACTTGCTGGATTTATACTGATGAGGCTCCAAGTTATACTTGCTGGATTTATACGTGATGAGGCCCCAAGCTGTACTTGCTGGATTTATACTGATGAGGCCCCAAGTTATACTTGCTGGATTTATACATGATGAGGCCCTAAGCTATACTTGCTGGATTTATATGTGATGAGGCCCTAAGCTATACTTGCTGGATTTATATGTGATGAGGCCCCAAGCTATACTTGCTGGATTTATACGTGATGAGGCCCCAAGTTATACTTGCTGGATTTATACGTGATCGGACCCCAAGCTATACTTTCTGGATTTATATGTGATGAGGCCCCAAGCTATACTTGCTGGATTTATACTGATGAGGTTCCAAGTTATACTTGCTGGATTTATACGTGATGAGGCCCCAAGTTATACTTGCTGGATTTAGACTTGATGAGACCCCAAGCTATACTTGCTGGATTTAGACTTGATGAAGCCCTAAGCTATACTTGCTGGATTTATACGTGATGAGACCCCAAGCTATACTTGCTGGATTTAGACTTGATGAGGCCCAAAGCTATACTTGCTGGATTCAGACTTGATGAGGCCCTAAGCTATACTTGCTGATTTAGACTTGATGAGGCCTTAAGCTATACTTGCTGGATTTAGACTTGATGAGGCCCCAAGCTATACTTACTGGATTTAGACTTGATGAGGCCCTAAGCTATACTTGCTGAGGCCCCAAGCTATACTTGCCAGATTTAGACTTGATGAGGCCTTAAGCTATAATTGCTGGATTTAGACTTGATAAGACTCTACGCTATACTTGCTGGATTTAGACTGGCGAGGCCCTAAGCTATACTTGCTGAATTTAGATGGGCGAGGCCCTAAGCTATACTTGGCAGATTTAGACTTGATGAGGTCCTAAGCTATATTGCTGGATTTAGACTGGCGAGGTCCTAAGCTATACTGCTGGATTTAGACTTGATGAGGTCCTAAGCTATAATTGCCGAATTTAGACTTGATAAGGCCCTAAGCTATACTTGCTAGATTTAGACTTGATAAAGCACTAAGCTATACTTGCTGGATTTAGATTTGATGAGGCCCTAAGCTATACTGCTGGATTTAGACTGGCGATGCCCTAAGCTATACTGCTGGATTTAGACTGGCGAGGCTGTAAACTATACTTGGTGGATTTAGACTTGATGAGGCCCCAAACTATACTCGCTGGATTTATACATGATGAGGCCCCAAGTTATACTTGCTGGATTTATATGTGATGAGGCCCCAAGTTATACTTGCTGGATTTCTACCTGATGAGGCCCTAAGCTATACTTGCTGGATTTATATGTGATGAGGCCCCAAGTTATACTTGCTGGATTTATACGTGATGAGGCCCCAAGTTATACTTGCTGGATTTATATGTGATGAGGCCCCAAGTTATACTTGCTGGATTTATACGTGATGAGGCCCCAAGTTATACTTGCTGGATTTATATGTGATGAGGCCCCAAGCTATACTTGCTGGATTTATACTGATGAGGCTCCAAGTTATACTTGCTGGATTTATACGTGATGAGGCCCCAAGCTGTACTTGCTGGATTTATACTGATGAGGCTCCAAGTTATATTTGCTGGATTTATACTTGATGAGGCCCCAAGCTATTCTTGCCGGATTTATACGTAATGAGGCCCCAAGCTATATTTGCTGGATTTATATGTGATGAGGCCCCAAGCTATACTTGCTGGATTTATACGTGATGAGACCCCAAGCTATACTTGCTGGATTTATACGTGATGAGGCCCCAAGCTATACTTGCTGGATTTATACATGATGAGGCCCCAAGCTATACTTGCTGGATTTAGACTTGATGAGGCCCCAAGCTATACTTGCTGGATTTAGACTTGATGAGGTCCTAAGCTATACTTGCTGGATTTAGACTTGATGAGGCCCCAAGCTATACTTGCTGGATTTATACGTGATGAGACCCCAAGCTATACTTGCTGGATTTATACGTGATGAGGCCCCAAGCTATACTTGCTGGATTTATACATGATGAGGCCCCAAGCTATACTTGCTGGATTTAGACTTGATGAGGCCCCAAGCTATACTTGCTGGATTTAGACTTGATGAGGTCCTAAGCTATACTTGCTGGATTTAGACTTGATGAGGCCCTAAGCTATACTTGCTGGATTTAGACTTGATGAGGCCCCAAGCTATACTTGCTGGATTTAGACTTGATGAGGCCCCAAGTTATACTTGCTGGATTTATATGTGTTGAGGCCCAAAGTTATACTTGCTGGATTTAGACTTGATGAGGCCCTAAGCTATACTTGTTGGATTTAGACTTGATGAGGCCCTAAGCTATACTTGCTGGATTTAGACTTGATGAGGCCCTAAGCTATACTTGCTGGATTTAGACTTGATGAGGCCCTAAGCTATACTTGCTGGATTTAGACTTGATGAGGCCCTAAGCTATAGTTGCTGGATTTAGACTTGATGAGGCCCCAAGTTACACTTGCTGGATTTATACATGATGAGGCCCCAAGTTATACTTGCTGGATTTATATGTGATGAGGCCCCAAGTTATACTTGCTGGATTTATACGTGATGAGGCCCCAAGTTATACTTGCTGGATTTATACGTGATGAGGCCCCAAATTATACTTGCTGGATTTATAAGTGATGAGGCCCCAAGCTATACTTGCTGGATTTATACGTGATGAGGCCCCAAGTTATACTTGCTGGATTTATACATGATGAGGCCCCAAGTTATACTTGCTGGATTTATACGTGATGAGGCCCCAAGTTATACTTGCTGGATTTCTACCTGATGAGGCCCCAAGTTATACTTACTGGATTTATACATGATGAGGCCCTAAGCTATACTTGCTGGATTTATATGTGATGAGGCTCTAAGCTATACTTGCGCGATTTATATGTGATGAGGCCCCAAGCTATACTTGCTGGATTTATACGTGATGAGACCCCAAGTTATACTTGCTGGATTTATACGTGATGAGACCCCAAGCTATACTTGCTGGATTTATACGTGATGAGGCCCCAAGCTGTACTTGCTGGATTTATACTGATGAGGCTCCAAGTTATACTTGCTGGATTTATACATGATGAGGCCTCTAGTTATACTTGCTGGATTTAGACTTGATGAGACCCGAAGCTATACTTGCTGGATTTAGACTTGATGAAGCCCTAAGCTATACTTGCTGGATTTATACGTGATGAGGCCCTAAGCTATACTTGCTGATTTAGTCTTGATGAGGCCTTAAGCTATACTTGCTGGATTTAGACTTGGTGAGGCCCCAAGCTATACTTACTGGATTTAGACTTGATGAGGCCCTAAGCTATACTTGCTGAGGCCCCAAGCTATACTTGCCAGATTTAGACTTGATGAGGCCTTAAGCTATAATTGCTGGATTTAGACTTGATAGGACTCTACGCTATACTTGCTGGATTTAGACTGGTGAGGCCCTAAGCTATACTTGCTGAATTTAGATGGGCGAGGCCCTAAGCTATACTTGGCAGATTTAGACTTGATGAGGTCCTAAGCTATATTGCTGGATTTAGGCTGGCGAGGTCCTAAGCTATACTGCTGGATTTAGACTTGATGAGGTCCTAAGCTATAATTGCCGGATTTAGACTTGATAAGGCCCTAAGCTATACTTGCTAGATTTAGACTTGATAAAGCACTAAGCTATACTTGCTGGATTTAGATTTGATGAGGCCCTAAGCTATACTTGCTGGATTTAGACTTGATGAGGCCCTAAGCTATACTTGCTGGATTTAGACTTGATGAGGCCCCAAGCTATACTTGCTGGATTTAGACTTGATGAGGCTCTAAGCTATACTTGCTGGATTTATACGTGATGAGGCCCTAAGCTATACTTGCTGGATTTATACGTGATGAGGCCCTAAGCTATACTTGCTGGATTTAGACTTGATGAGGCCCTAAGCTATACTTGCTGGATTTAGACTTGATGAGGCCCTAAGCTATACTTGCTGGATTTATATGTGATGAGGCCCCAAGCTATACTTGCTGGATTTATACTGATGAGGCTCCAAGTTATACTTGCTGGATTTATACGTGATGAGGCCCCAAGCTATACTTGCTGGATTTATACTGATGAGGCTCCAAGTTATACTTGCTGGATTTATACTTGATGAGGCCCCAAGCTATACTTGCCGGATTTATACGTAATGAGGCCCCAAGCTATACTTGCTGGATTTATATGTGATGAGGCCCCAAGCTATACTTGCTGGATTTATACGTGATGAGACCCCAAGCTATACTTGCTGGATTTAGACTTGATGAGGCCCCAAGCTATACTTGCTGGATTTAGACTTGTTGAGGCCCTAAGCTATACTTGCTGGATTTAGACTTGATGAGGCCCTAAGCTATACTTGCTGGATTTGGACTTGATGAGGCCCTAAGCTATAATTTCGTTATACACAGACTTAGATGGAACTCATTGATAACTCGGAGACTGTCTACTATATCTAAGACTATGCGTCTAGGCTGAGTGGAACTTTTCCCGCTGACTATTCTACGTTCTGCTACTCAAAATGTTCAATATAATCTTCCGCCATTTCACATAAAACAAAAGAAATGTGTGCCATTATCCAGTCTAATTTATTTTTAAAACGTGAGATTGTTTCTGACATATATGGAATTTTAGGAACGTTTCAGTTTCACAATAAATTCGTTTCTACACTCGTTAGTCCTGGCTAATCTGTAGTGCACCATCATTTATTCTAATTATTTTTGTTACTGTCTCCTTCTCGTGTGTATCTTATTTTTATCTGCTCAAATTGGTGTTCCACGTACCCACTCTATTTTCTTTCCCTCGTTTCTGTTCAACGTGTTGTTAATGTTTGTATCTTTTCATAGCCGTAAATAACATCAGATGAGATATACGCATCTGAAATCAAGAATAGAATATGCCAAGCTAAAACAGCTTTCAGACAAATGAGAAACTTCTTGTGCCATGAATCTCTACCAATGAACATCAGAAAGAGAGTTCTAAAATGCTACACTGACCTCATCCTACTCTGTGAATGTGAGTCATAGACAATCAACAGATCGATGCAAAGATCACTAGCGGTAACAGAGGTGTGGTTTGTTAGCGTAATGTTAAGAGTGCCACGGACACCTCAGATGATAAACAGAGAATGTCTAACAAAAGTTAATGTAGAACGGAACTTAATAAGACAACGACGGGCATCGTTCTTTAGACACATAATGAGAAGAGGAGAGCTTGAAAACGTAGCAAAAGGAAAGATAAATGAGAGAAGGCAGGGGAAGACCAAGAGACAAAATCGTGGACAGTCCCATACCATGTCACAATAAAAAGTCACAAACTGAGCTGACGGAAAACATCAAGGACTGAGATAAAGAAGCATGACTGACAACGCCTAACGGCACGGAACCTGATTATGATGATTGTTAGCCTAAACTATATGTACATAAATATTTGCGTGGATTGAAATTCAGCGCAACAGCGAGCTATAGCAAGATCTAGTTACAAAACAGATAATATCGATGACTGCGCGTTTTTAGTTTTAATTAGACGTTACATGTTATGAGACATAACTATTACTTTCACGCTTCCAAAGTTATTTAGAGTTTGAAGATGTAAAAGATACCACAGTTAGTGCACTGGCCTGCCGATCAGCGTCCCTGGTTCGATTTCGCACATTGAAGGAATTTTTTGTTGTTGTTGACAAACCGGCCTCAAAGAATGGGTACCTGGGATTTCCCTAGGCAAACAAAGGCAGCGAGGACATATGCTGACATCCCTGCCTCAAATGCTGTAGTGGCCTAGAAATGTGAGGGTACTGACACGTTACACCTCTACGGCATGCAGATGCCACGGTGCACAGTTTTTTTTTTTTTCAAAGAAGTATAGCCATAACGTATTTACTGGTAATAAATACAAGGATGACGTGCATGAAACGGGACCCAGCAATCGGCCAACCCGAGTACTGGTAATCGATTTAGACTTGATGAGGTCCTAAGCTATATTGCTGAATTTAGACTGGCGAGGCCCTAAGCTATACTTGCCAGATTTAGACTTGATGAGGTCCTAAGCTACAATGCCAGATTTAAACATGATGAGGCCCTGAGCTACAGTGCCAGATTTATACTTGATGAGGTCCTAAGCTATACTTGCAAGACTTAGACTTGATGAGGTCCTAAGCTGTACTGCCAGATTTAGACATGATGAGGTCCTAATCTATGCGTCTGGATTTAGAGTTGATGAGGTCCTAAGCTATACTTGCCGGATTTAAACTTGATGAGGTCCTAAGCTATACTTGCCGGATTTACACTTGATAATGTCCTAAGCTACAATGCCGGATTTAGACTGGCGAAGCCATAAAGTATTTAAAGCTTGGAGCCCCTTTGTGAAAAATGATAAAATGAATATTCTGTGATGCTACAAGTTGTAGTTTGTTTAGCTTATGCCTAATCTGGCACAGCTTGTACGGGTTGCAACATTTTTGTTTCTTAATTTCCACACTATTATTTCCTGCCTTATAATTTTTGTTTTTCAGTTTTTACTGTTCATCCATAAATGTTCTTGCTTCGATGAAGATTGTTTCGTAATTTTTTTTTTCCTCCTCTATTATGAATACAGAATTTTCACTAACCATGTATAACTTATAAATGCTTTGAACATTCACAGACCAAACATTACGAAGGGCCTTTCGAGATCGTCTCACTTGTCGGGACCATTTCAGGCGGACAGAAAGGTCACCTTCATGTCAGCCTCAGTGACGAGCATGGTGACGTCATCGGGGGTCACGTCATCGGTGACCTGGTCGTGTACACGACGGCAGAGATTGTCGTAGGCAGCTGCCGTGGTGTTAGCTTTACCCGAGCAGATGATCCAGATACGGGTTATGATGAACTAGTTGTGCAACGAAGCTCCAAGGAAGATGTGTGACCTTGTATATTTGTGGAATTGTTTCGGTTTGTTTTTTTTTTTTTTTCTTTAAGTTACAGTAGATTTCATATTTCTCGAGTCTACATTCTCAGTCAGTTAACATTTCTTTAACGTGCCTTTAAAAATATGATAATAAATGTTTGCTGCACTGAATTAAATGGTTTTTATCATATCACCTAAGCTTTTTTACCAATTATTTTTGTACACAAACTGGTTTTATTATCTGACATTTAATTGAAGACTTTATGCCACTTGTGCAGCAGTTGCCAACTGGTGTGCCATGAAAGATCCGCAGATGTGTCACACGAATTTGTGCGTTTTTTTATTTTTATTTTTTAAGGCTATTTTATTCTGTTTTAAATAATAAAACCTTTCCTTAAAACTTATTCTATGCTTTGGCCATTTTGTTCACCTTGTTCAGTTGACAGCAGCTAGACTAGGGTAAGAGTGCCAGCAGACTGTCTTTTATGATGAAGAGTTTGTTTAACAAAAGCTGATTTTGAAGCTTAAGTTAGACAAGTCATTGATGATTACAAGATGTGTGCTATATATATTACATCCTTCCCATACCGTTAAACATCCACATATACTTGGCATGGTAGTTCGCCAAGTTTTCCTGTTTTTGCTGAGCTTTTCAATCTCATCAAGGAATTTTATGCCTGCTAATGTGGCCCCATGGAAAACATTCATGAACTGCTGCTTGAGGAGGATTTTAAACATTAAATGGCAGGACAAGATCAGGAACAAGGAAGTCTGGGAAAGGACAAGACAAGAACCTATGAACCTACAAATCATGTCTAGGAAATGGAAGTGGATTGGCCACACTCTGAGGAAACCCGATACCAGCATAGCAGTATGGGCACTGACATGGAATCCTCAAGGAAATAGAAAATTAGGAAGGCCTAGACTTACTTGGAGAAGAGAAAATATGACACTGCTCAGAGGTAAGGGATACACATGGAAGGAAGTAGAGAGTAAATCCAAGAACAAGGATGACTGGAGAGCCTTTATCTGTGACCACTCTTGAGGGAATGAAAAGCAATGATGATGATTGTTTCTTCTCATCACATGGTGGCCAGTTTATGTTCATCTCTTTTTCTGATCACCATTTATATATATATATATATATATATATATTTCAGATCTTTGCTTATCGACATATCTGATCAGTTATCTGAGTTTATTTGTATATAATATGCATGCATACACAGTTTGGATAAATATGTTTATAAACATCAGTTTTTCTACCCCTAACTCAGTGACTCATCTTTATAACGTGAAAAATAATTATCTAGTTTGACTTAACTTCTTCTTCTTCTTTTGTATTCAGTTTCTTATTCCCAACAATCTTCCATGTTCAGTTTCTTATTCTCAACAATCTTCTATGTTCAGTTTCCTTTTTTTTCAGAAATCTAGACAAAAAGATGGGTTGCCTCCATCAATCCTGTCATCAGCATGAGTTCTTCAGCCGTATCCCATAGTTCTCTGTCTATGCTCTTTTCCTGGGGGCCAGGTTTAGCCTCTTAAGTCTTACAGGACATGCTCTGCAATCAGGGCACCATGTTGCCAAGTGTCAGGAAGAAAATGGGTGGCCTTTATATAGGAGATGTAGGTAAAGTAAAGACAACCATACTTGACATGGTGAAAAAAAAAAAGTAAAGGTAATCCTTTCATGCCTTAGAGGCATATAGGGATATTGTGTTAGTGCCCATATTTTTGTTGACCTGTCAGCACAGTAGAGGGTGATGTGGTCAGTATCACAGCTGGCCGCCTTTCCTTCCCCAACTCAGAAGAAGTCAGGTACCCATTTCTACAGCTGGGTGATTTGACATACTTTAGTTTATATAGGAGATGTAGGTAAAGTAAAGACAACCCTGCTTGAGATACTTTAGTTTATATAGGAGATGTAGGTAAAGTAAAGACAACTCTACATGAGATACTTTAGTTTATATAGGAGATGTAGTAAAGTAAAGACAACTCTACATGAGATACTTTATATAGGAGATGTAGGTAAAGTAAAGACAACCCTACTTGAGATACTTTAGTTTATATAGGAGATGTAGGTACAGTAAAGACAACTCTACATGAGATACTTTAGTTTATATAGGAGATGTAGGTAAAGTAAAGACAACCCTGCTTGAGATACTTTAGTTTATATAGGAGATGTAGGTAAAGTAAAGACAACTCTACATGAGATAGTGAGAGGATGTGGTGTTGCTGTTCATATTTTTCTTCACCTGCTGGCACAGCAGAGGGTCATGTGGTCAGTGTCACCGTGACCAAATTTCTTTCCCCAGCCCCAGAATGACTCAGGACCCACTTTTAGAACTGGGTTATTAGGGCACCTCCAGTGGAATTTGAACCATTGATCTTAGCCATGAAAGACAAGACACTAACCACTTCATTGATCTTAGCCATGAAAGACAAGACACTAACCACTTCATTGATCTTAGCCGTGAAAGACAAGACACTAACCATTTCACAGCTCAGGCTTGGTATTATGGGTTTTAAAAAAATTGCTTGAATCAGAAGTGCTTATAGTCGAAAATGTTGATTTAAATTGTAATCATGTTTTCAGTGTAAACCTACTTATGAAGGATACTGAAGCAAATCTATATCATGTTGAAAACACTAATCAGGGTCATCATATCAGTTTTATCTGAACTACTGGCTCTACTCTCGGGGAGCAGACATTCAGGCGCGTACACATTTTCATATGTCTGGCCTGCTACATGCTACAATTGGTGGCAGCACTTCTAAGTTTTTATAATCTCTATACAGGCAGTCCCCGAGTTACGAACTTCCGACTTAGGTACAATCCGTAGTTATGAACTACCTACATAAAGCTTATTATATTAAACATTCGAGTTACATACAATGGTTAATAATAATAAGCGGGCGCTACTTTGTGGCGCGCATCAAAATTTTGCATAGAAAGGTACACTATATAATTTCGTTATACACAGACTTAGATGGAACTCATTGATAACTCGGAGACTGTCTACTATATCTAAGACTATGCGTCTAGGCTGAGTGGAACTTTTCCCGCTGACTATTCTACGTTCTGCTACTCAAAATGTTCAATATAATCTTCCGCCATTTCACATAAAACAAAAGAAATGTGTGCCATTATCCAGTCTAATTTATTTTTAAAACGTGAGATTGTTTCTGACATATATGGAATTTTAGGAACGTTTCAGTTTCACAATAAATTCGTTTCTACACTCGTTAGTCCTGGCTAATCTGTAGTGCACCATCATTTATTCTAATTATTTTTGTTACTGTCTCCTTCTCGTGTGTATCTTATTTTTATCTGCTCAAATTGGTGTTCCACGTACCCACTCTATTTTCTTTCCCTCGTTTCTGTTCAACGTGTTGTTAATGTTTGTATCTTTTCATAGCCGTAAATAACATCAGATGAGATATACGCATCTGAAATCAAGAATAGAATATGCCAAGCTAAAACAGCTTTCAGACAAATGAGAAACTTCTTGTGCCATGAATCTCTACCAATGAACATCAGAAAGAGAGTTCTAAAATGCTACACTGACCTCATCCTACTCTGTGAATGTGAGTCATAGACAATCAACAGATCGATGCAAAGATCACTAGCGGTAACAGAGGTGTGGTTTGTTAGCGTAATGTTAAGAGTGCCACGGACACCTCAGATGATAAACAGAGAATGTCTAACAAAAGTTAATGTAGAACGGAACTTAATAAGACAACGACGGGCATCGTTCTTTAGACACATAATGAGAAGAGGAGAGCTTGAAAACGTAGCAAAAGGAAAGATAAATGAGAGAAGGCAGGGGAAGACCAAGAGACAAAATCGTGGACAGTCCCATACCATGTCACAATAAAAAGTCACAAACTGAGCTGACGGAAAACATCAAGGACTGAGATAAAGAAGCATGACTGACAACGCCTAACGGCACGGAACCTGATTATGATGATTGTTAGCCTAAACTATATGTACATAAATATTTGCGTGGATTGAAATTCAGCGCAACAGCGAGCTATAGCAAGATCTAGTTACAAAACAGATAATATCGATGACTGCGCGTTTTTAGTTTTAATTAGACGTTACATGTTATGAGACATAACTATTACTTTCACGCTTCCAAAGTTATTTAGAGTTTGAAGATGTAAAAGATACCACAGTTAGTGCACTGGCCTGCCGATCAGCGTCCCTGGTTCGATTTCGCACATTGAAGGAATTTTTTGTTGTTGTTGACAAACCGGCCTCAAAGAATGGGTACCTGGGATTTCCCTAGGCAAACAAAGGCAGCGAGGACATATGCTGACATCCCTGCCTCAAATGCTGTAGTGGCCTAGAAATGTGAGGGTACTGACACGTTACACCTCTACGGCATGCAGATGCCACGGTGCACAGTTTTTTTTTTTTTCAAAGAAGTATAGCCATAACGTATTTACTGGTAATAAATACAAGGATGACGTGCATGAAACGGGACCCAGCAATCGGCCAACCCGAGTACTGGTAATCGATTTATTTGTAGTACCGGCCCCTCAAACTGCTCATATTTTTTGCTGCCTTTGTTAGTTTTCGATTTCAAACTATTCCGATATTGATGTGGTTATGAAATCGATTACCCGTACTCACGTTGCCCCGCCTGCTGGGCCCGGTTGAGCCACCCTGTATTACGTGTTCGGAAGTGGAGATACCCAACACATCTGAAGTCGATACACGACCTTGGATACAAAATCCTGCCTTAAAGCTAACAATGCACGTGTCAAACCGGTCTCCAAATGCCAGAACACATCCTACAAATCTGTTATTCACAGTAGAGACAACAACCCCAGGAAGAGAGCATGGATGGAAAACTGAAGAGCACGCATGGATTACTCCCACTGACGATGGGACTGATGGAGGCAACCCCTCTCCTCGTCCACATCAATTGTTTTCAGACTTAATCTACGGGACTCCTGTCGATACAAATTTATGTTGTGGCTCATCTGTGATCTTCATGCAGAACTCTGTACTGAAAGTCTTGTACAGCGTACATTGTGCTGGCTACCAGAAGTTTTAGACTCGAGTCGATCGGCTCTTAGATCATTTTTGAAGCGAAGAACAGCAACTGAACATTTTTTAGTACATCGACTCGACACTTTACCAAATGCGCGGTATTAATAATGCAATGTGTGAGTCAATGGCAGTATTACTCATGTGCGCAGTCTGACAAATCTAATTTGAATATGTCTATGGCGTCCATTTAGTTGCGTTTCGAGGACGTCTAGTCATAAAATAATGTATCTTAGACACAGCAGCGGTGCCAGCAATGAGGAAGGTGCTCGTAGAACGTAATGGAATGCACAGAGCCGTCACCAAACTGAAGGGTTTATACGGCTGGCCTCTGACATCTTCCCTGTATTATCACGCGCGAGTCGCAGAGCGAGGCTGCGTTTGGTCCGACTTGACTTGAAGCTGCTAGCGCGGGCGTCACGTGACTCGATACTTTCGGTGGCTTACTTCAGTGCCGTTCTGCTAAGTCTTAATTCTGTTACAGTATAACACAACACAATTTTTTTTTTAAGTTAAAGAGAAACATTCAGTTTTATTGCACGTGTCTGGTTTTCAATGTAGAAACTGCCAAGATTATCTAGAAACATTTTCTTATATGTATCTTTTCCCGTGCCGTTAATTATACGTCGCACAGGGCTCGCAAGGTAGTTCGTCAATTTTTCCTGTTTTCGGCGAGCTTTTCAACCTCATCAATAGATTTTTAAAACCCCTTCTGATATGTATATTTGGAAATTAATGACAAAAGTTCTGAGACTGGGAGAGAATATCACTACTGGAGAAAATAACAGAAACATTAACAATATCTTTATTTGAGGCAACTCACAGAAAACTGTCAAGTCTATTTCATTCCCTCTACATTGAGAGATTTATGAGGAGAGAGATAAGACAAGGCAACACAAGTCCTGAATACTGATAACAACAAATATATCATGATGATAAGTAAGATGATGATGGAAATGACAGTTAAGAAGACCCACTATTGGCAAGTTAATTAAAACAAACAAAAAAAAGCAGATAACTGACATAAATTTTTTTCTGAATGAACGTGGACGATGTCAATAGAGGTTAGAATACAAAGAGGTAGGAAGAGCTTTATTCATTAATTAATAAGCATAGACTTGTAACATTTCAGCTTACATCTCAATCATACGAAAACATACAGGACTACAGAAAGAAAAAAAAATCTAAATTTACATGTTTTGATATATAACAAATAAGAATGGGGGGGGGGGGAAAGAGGAATGAAACACTTTAGCTGGGCCTTGTAAAAGGCTATGTCTGAGAGATTGTGAGAATATTTAAATGAAGACTTGTGGGTGTGATGCCAATTTGATTGGTTGGTAGTAAACAGGAGGTCGAGGAGAGAGGGATACAATGGCTGTCAAGCCTAGATAAAGCTGGGTAGAATAGATTAATGCTGTTTGGTTCGAAGGTTTTTAATATTGTGTGGTGAAGTTGCAGGTAAAGAAGCAGAAGGTGAGAACTTTGAAGGGAGAGAATAAGACTGTGGAGAAAGGGAAGGTTAGATATAACCAAACTTCATTCTCACACCATGTCACAATAAAGTCACAGACTGAGCTGAAGGAAAATATCAAATACTGAGATAAAGAAGCATAACTGACAACGCCTACCGGCACGGCACCTGATAATGATGATGACTGTCAGCCTAAACTATATATACATACATATTTGCGAGGATTGAAACTCAACGCAACAGTGAGCTATAGCAAGATCTGGTTACAAAATAGATAAATTAATATCGATGACTGCGCAATTTTAGTTTTAATTAGACGTTACATGTTATGGGACCATAACTATTACTTTCACGCTTCCAAAGTTATTTAGATTTTGAAGATGTAAAAGATACCACAGTTAGTGCACTGGCCTGCCGATCAGTGTCCCTGGTTCGATTTTGCACACTGAAGGAATTTTTTTTTGAACCGACCAGCCTCAAAGAATGGGTACCTGGGGTTTCCCTAGGTAAACAAAGGCAGCGAGGACATGTGCTGGCAGGCCTACCTCAAATGCTGTAGTGGCCTTGAAATGTGAAGGTACTGACACTTCACACCTCTACAACTTGCAGATGCCATGGGGCAGAGTTTTTTGTGGAGAAAAAGGGAAGGTTAGATATAACCAAACTTCGAGTTATTTAATTAGTAAAAAGGTATAACCAAACTTTGAGTTATTTAATTAGTAAAAAGATATAACCAAACTTCGAGTTATTTAATTAGTAAAAAGGTATAACCAAACTTCGAGTTATTTAATTAGTAAAAAGGTATAACCAAACTTTGAGTTATTTAATTAGTAAAAAGATATAATCACACTTAGAGTTATTTAATTAGTAAAGGGTCCTGTGTTCCTGCATGAAGCGGTTTTTTAAACTTCTATCATAAGAGTCACATTATTTAATGGCTGTTATTAGGAAGTCTGACTTGCCTCTGTGGCTCGGATTACTAAAATGGTTGAAGCTGACTTAACAAGCATTCTGAGAGATGTCATAAAGATGCTTCTCCATGTGTTCACCTAACTGAGACTAGTCTCACCAATGAATGTTTCTGGTGAAGGTTTAGAACATCAGCTGCAGGCAAGGAAAGAGTAGAACAGAACTCAGAAGGTAGTTATCCAACACTTTTTGCACACAGTGGCACATGTCACACTGCGGGAGTTTTTTGTGAATCCCTCATAATGTATGAGGGCAGAGTTTGGAGAAAGTAACCAGTTTTATTTCCCAGACTACAGGGCAGATGACACAGGGAGGGTGGTTGTGCTTTTTTAGTTAAAAAAACAGAAGAGGGCAGAACAAAGTCCCACCTCATTTTATGCCTTTCAGTTTGTAGGTTAGGTGTAAGATATTCACAGCAGGCATTCTGAACACTGAAACTAATTTTATGTTACTGCATTAAAATGTCTGTCTCTTAGCTTAAAAAGTAGTAATGAAAAATAAAATTTCATACACTGTTAACAAAATATAAATTTCTAAAGTAACATATGTATAATTTTGAAAAGCCTTGTATAATTTCTAACATGTAATTCCAATAACATAGCACACAGGAACTAGAAGTTTGTCAAATATATTTATTACTTAATGCTTTACAATCTTTCTACTGTTACACACTGTGTTACAGTACATACCAGTGTTACACACTGTTACAGTACATGTCAATGTCACACATTGTGCGACAGCACATATCAATGTTACGCATCATGTTACAGCACATATCAATGTTACACACTATGTTACAGCACATGTCAGTGTTATACATCATGTTACAGCACATATCAATGTTATACACTATGTTACAGCACATGTCAGTGTTATTACACATCATGTTACAGCACATATCAATGTTACACTCTGTGTTACAGCACATGTCAGTGTTATTACACATCATGTTACAGCACATATCAATGTTACACACTGTATTACAGCACATGTCAGTGTTATTACACATCATGTTACAGCAATATCAATGTTACACACTGTATTACAGCACATGTCAGTGTTATTACACATCACGTTACAGCACATATCAATGTTACACACTGTATTACAGCACATGTCAGTGTTATTACACATCATGTTACAGCACATATCAATGTTACACACTGTGTTACAGCACATGTCAGTGTTATTACACATCACGTTACAGCACATATCAATGTTACACACTGTGTTACAGCACATATCAGTGTTATTACACATCATGTTACAGCACATATCAATGTTACACACTGTGTTACAGCACATATCAGTGTTATTACACATCATGTTACAGCACATATCAGTGTAACTAACAAGCACATCATTGTTGTTGGTCTGAGCTGCCTGAAGCTGTGAACTGTTGTTCCTGGTAGCTAAAATGATGACGACGACGACGATGATGATGAAGCACCTCTACCTACCTGTGTCAGATAGGGAGTGGATTATGGTGGACCACTTGAAGACCTAGAGGTGGATTCAAGAAATGAGCTTCTACTAGAAGCACCGGAAGGAGGTGGGAGAGCGTTGTGGCAGCTTTTAGTTCATTGGCCATGATAACTTCATTATGACTCTAACATACTCATCTTTGTTTCCACAGGCATAACACAGTAAACAAATCCAATGCCACCATGACTCTAAAACAAACATCAACCACATGACAACATGTGCACATCCACGCACTTACAAAAAACAAACTTTTGCTTTTGTCACAAGAGTGAAATAACCCAGGATACTGACACAAATCATGACATTAAATACTGTCATACGTAACACTGAAAAAAAAAAGTTGTTTTAATAGTCTACACAAGAATTAATCACATGTAAGAGCAAACAAATTAATATCCTAACCATGATCTGTAATGGTAAACAAATTAATATTCTAACCATGATCTGTAATAGTAAACAAATTAATATTTTAACCATGATCTGGAACAGCAAACAAATAATCTGGCAGGAATAAAACTTTAACAAATGGATGTAGACAGTTGATCCTTGTGACTGTAACTTCCTAAACGGATGTAGACAGTTGATCCTTGTGACTGTAACTTCCTAAACGGATGTAGACAGTTGATCCTTGTGACTGTAACTTCCTAAATGGATGCAGACAGTTGATCCTCATGGTTACAAAAATCATGTTTCTTTTCTTATGTTCAAGTTCTTTTTTCTTGTTCTCAGTGCTATGAACTGAACAGGTTGATCTGTTGGAAATGTAATATGTTCTTAGAGATAGATGGCATAACACCTGACTTTCTTCGCATCACTTGGCATATGTAAAGATTTCTGATGCCCTTTCAGGAAGCTGTGATGGATTGACCAGATCATGACTTTACACATGCATCAGTTCACTATGAACTGTAATACTCCTAAGCTCTTCCAAGTGTTGACTCAGACTCGTCTGGTTAAGAACTTCATTTCTTTATATGACAACACTTTCAGCCTGTTTACCGTCCTATTTAGACTGTGATAGCTGGGTAAGTTCTTGAGTCTTTACTACTGTTTCCAGACATTGCAACTTCAGACTGGATTAGCAATAACTGGCTTCAATCTGATGCACTACAATCTCAACAAGGCCATCAGTTTTATTTTAAAGCCATGCAGCAAATGCAGGAAAGTCAAGAACTCAAGCTACCAGACATGCTACCATCAGACGAGCCACCGGAGCTGAGCCTAACTTGAGCTGCAGCAGCTGCTGCCGCAGATACAACCACGGTCATTACAGATGAGCCATTACAGGAAGCAGTATTTGACACTAAAGCTGCGTTCAGGACATTTTTTATGAAATTTCTATTCTGCGGGTTCTTTATAACAGATTTGAGGAAGGTTAGAGCATCGGATCGAAACTCTTCCAGTTCTTTCTGCAACTCTTGGTTTCTTTTGATAAGGTTACCAGTCTTCATGGCCACCTCCCAAAGACCTGACTTCTGGAGGGCCTCTGCTGTTCTTCTGAATCTGTGCTCCTTATTTGGCACAATTCTGAAAGTGGACTTCTGAGCATGTATTTTTCCACCCATAAATCCACTTTTTGTTTTGTAGTTTGAAAGACTGCCATTGTAAATACCACCTGTCATTTCTGGTTGAAGAGAGTTGGGAGGTCTGATGCTCCATAACTGAGGATGCGAGTCATGTGACGTAGGTGACACAGAAAGATGAATGTGTTCCAATGGGATAGGCATGGCATCTAGAGCTGGCCCTGGGAGAGGTGTGTAGCCTGGTGCTGTGAGCTTGCTCGTCCAGGGTATCAGACTGGCATAACTTTGTGCAAAGCTCTGCTGGGATACCTAAGATTTTTAAAGAATCCACAGTTATTATACATAATACCAGCTTATGGTCAAAATTCTGAAGTTATTCTTTGTTTCAATACTGGCTCACTGAAGTTTTTATAACACTCTTACTTTTTCAAACAATTAGAGTATCATTATAACACATCAAGTGATCATTTTTAGATAATATTTCAAATACTGATTCTAAAAACATTACTTCATAGCTAGTTTCCAGGTTAATTCAACTCTTTCTCTTGCTTCGAGACTTATTTTGTCATCTCCATATGTAATTTCCTGGTTAATTCATCTTTTCTAGTTTCCAGGTTACATTATCTCTATATCTAGTTTCCTGGTTAAGTCATCCTCATATCTAGTTTCCAGGTTATCTTTTCTAGTTTCCAGGTTACTCATCTTTTTCTAGTTTCCAGTTTACAATATCTCTTATCTAGTTTCCTGGTTAAGTCATCCTCATATCTAGTTTCCAGGTTAAGTAATCTCCACATCTAGTTTCCAGGTTAAGTCATCATCATATCTAGTTTCCTGGTTAAATCATCCTCAAATCTACTTTCCTGGTTAAGTCATCCTCATATCTAGTTTCCAGGTTAAGTAATCTCCACATCTAGTTTCCAGGTTAAGTCATCATCATATCTAGTTTCCTGGTTAAATCATCCTCAAATCTACTTTCCTGGTTAAGTCATCCTCATATCTGTTTCCAGACTACATTACTTTTATATCAATTTTCCAAGTTAAGTCATCTCCATATCTAGTTTCCTGGTTAAATCATTTCCATATGTAGTTTCCAGGTTAAGTCATCCTCATATCTAGTTTCCAGGTTAAGTCATCCTCATATCTAGTTTCTGGGTTAAATCATCTTCATATCTAGTTTCCAGGCTACATTATCTATAAATCTAGTTTCAAGGCTACATCATCTGTATACCAAGTTTCAATATTAAAACCTCTATTTCAAGATCCCAAGCTAAGTCATTATTCATAGTCTTTTAATATTTTTTTTCTTCTTTTCAAAAGGTACACATTCTCCCTTCTGTTCTGTTTTTATCTGCTCTTGTCATCTGTTAAGTGTGTTAGCCAGAACAGAACACTGCTGTATGTGTGTTAGCCAGAACAGAACACTGTTGTATGTGTGTTAGCCAGAACAGAACACTGTTGTATGTGTGTTAGCCAGAACAGAACACTGTTGTATGTGTGTTAGCCAGAACAGCACACTGTTGTATGTGTGTTAGCCAGAACAGCACACTGTTGTATGTGTGTTAGCCAGAACAGCACACTGTTGTATGTGTGTTAGCCAGAACAGAACACTGTTGTATGTGTGTTAGCCAGAACAGAACACTGTTGTACTGTAACATACTAAAATCTGTCCCCATTATTTTCACCACAAAAGCAACTGAGACACATTGGTAACATAAATCAGTGTGTATTTTGAAAAATCTAGTACCCCTTTCAATAAAGTTCTGAAATAAAAAAAAGACATTAACATTTTTTTGTCTGTACTCCAATGCATGAAAAAAAAAATAGAACTGACAAACAAGATATACAATGTACTTCACCTTACATAAATAAGAAATACTGTGCAGATATAAAGAAGTAAGAGGTCTGGGTAGATAGATGCACACTGAGTTGGGGGACTGTGTAGATCTAGAGGCACATAGAGCAGAAATGGGCAGATACAGAGGTACAGTGTAAGAGTAATGGGCAGATACAGAGGCACACAGAATTAGAGGATTGGACAGATCCAGAAGCACACAGAGTTCAAGGATTGGACAGATCCAGAAGCACACAGAGTTCAAGGATTGGACAAATACAGAAGCACACATAGTTCAAGGATTGGACAAATACAGAAGCACACATAGTTCAAGGATTGCACAGATATAGAAGCACACATAGTTCAAGGATTGGACAGATACAGAAGCACACATAGTTCAAGGATTGCACAGATATAGAAGCACACATAGTTCAAGGACTGGACAGATACAGAGGCACACAGAGTTCAAGGACTGGACAGATTCAGAAGCACACAGAGTTCAAGGATTGGACAGATACAGAAGCACACATAGTCCAAAGATTGGGCAGATCTGGAAACACATAGAGGACTGGACAGATTTAGAACCACATAACAGAATCTAAGGGCGTCATTTAGTTTGTGTGTCACACACAAAATATAGGAGAGTTTGAGTCAAATTTGATACCATGCTTTCCCATCTATCCCGCACACATTTGGAGGTCAAGCATAGTCTCTTTTAAAGCTGTAGAACGGTGGGATGCCTGGGTCAGATCCCTGGTGAGGCAGCTGTCTGCACAGGTTATCCACTGTACTTCTCTTACTGAAAACCCGTATCTGAATGTAAGCAGAATTCACTGCAATGTCTGTGAATGTGTGATAAGATGATTTCTGGTTACAACTGTTACTACAGTTTACTATGTTCTCTATCTGTTACTTCATTAGTTTAGTGTACCTAACTGGATGGCATTTATTTTTTAACTAATATTTTATTATGATTTATTAACAGATATATTTGTGTACAAAATTGCTCTCCTTTGATTAATGTCCAGTGTACAAGCTTGATATTTTGAATGTAAGCTCTTCAGAAAGTAAAACAACTGACGAATCTGTGGAGAGGAACAGACAGAACCAAAAAAATAAGATTTTTAAGGGCATGCATCTTTCCCATCGCAGCATATGCCTGTGAGACCTGGACACTTAACAAAACAGCTGAGAAACACACAAATGCCTTTGAATGTAAATGCTACAGAAGAGTTCTTCAAATATCATGGACACAAAAAAAAAAACCAAATATATCCATGGGTACAAGAACTTAATATTGAAGAAGGCTGGCTAGTAAAGAGGATTAAAGAGAGAAAACTTTAATATTTTGGACACATTAAACGTCATGATAATCTAGAGAAAACCATCTTGGAAGGGTACATAATGGGAAAAAGAAAGAGAGGAAGACCAAGGCGAAGATGGTTGCAAGACATCGATGATCTGCAAATGCATCAGCAGCAGGCTATTACGCTCACAACCGAGAGGCCTACAGGAGTGCTGTTAGGGAGGCAAAGTTCCGCAAGGGACATGCAAATGAATGAGTGAATGATGAAGCCATGGTAGCTAGTGAGATTAAATACCTATTAAGATGTAGGTGACAGTTAGCATTGCTAATTTCTCTGAGTTAAATGGGGCCAAGGCCCAGAGTAAAGGTGAACTTTACTCAATACCACCCATGTCTAATTACACATGGTGTGTGCAAGAGTGAATGTCAATGATTCTTGGACAATGGGTTTCTGAGAGCAGAAGGAAGGGAGACACAATGGAAGAATGCTAGAGGCCAAGGGGTAGGGATGAAGAGGTTGAGTTTTAAAGTGGGTGAGAATGAGTATTTTAGCGCACTTTCTCATATGCTTTCATATTTTTGATAGTTACCTGTTTTCATCTTGTTTCTATTGCAGAGCAGATACTACATGAATCTTGCTCTGGGTATTTTCTCATACAATTGTCCTCCACTGTGCATTTACTGTTGCTGATAAACACATCCCTTCAGTCTGAATTTTAATTTAACTCCAACAAGATAATGGTCAGTGCTGCATTCAGCCCCTGTGTAACTTCTGATCTGAAGTATGTTTGTTGTGTGCTTGGTATCAATTAGAACATGGTCTATCTGGTTGCATGTTAGATTATTGGGAGATTTCCATGTTTGTTTATGGATGTTCTTATTCTGAAAACATGTGCTGCTTATTCTCATTCCATAAGCTTCTCCATCCAATGAATTATAAATGTCTTGAAACTGAACAGACTACGCTGGTTGGGCCATGTAGAAAGAATGGAAGAGAACAGACAAACGAAAATGATGTATGCACAAGAGATGAGGGAAACAAGACCAAGGGGTAGACCAAGACAGATGGAAAGACAACACAGAAGATGATATAAAAGAAACTGGTGTCACCAACTGGAGAGAGAAGATTAGGAATAGAGAGGAATGGAGGCGCACTTTATCTGCAGCAATGAGCCTTAATGGCGTGGAAAACTGAAGAAGATAATCACATCACAACCCTTTCCTGACATCCCTGGAAAATGAACCAAATGTTTTGTTATTTATTCCTTTGTGGTGGAGAGTGGAGGAGTGTGTCTTACACTTGTACCACACAGCAACTCAAGATCAAACACCAGTAGACAACCATACCATCATCCTCTCAGCATAAACAGACATGCTCCACCACAGTAAGATGACCAGGCAGATTTAAAGGCACACAGAGTAAGAAGGCTGAACATATCTAAATACATATACTGAGTAAATGGACTAGGCAGATATAAAGGTACATATAGTATGAAGGCTAGGCATTTATAAAGGCATACTGAATAAAAGGATTGGGCAGATTACAGAGTAAGAAGGCTGGGCATATATAAGGGCCTAGTAAAAAGACTGGGGCAAGAACATAGAGAAAGACTTAAAGAACCCAAATAAATACAGAAAATCATGGATGGAAATCAAAGTTAGAAATCCAAATAATAAGGAATATCAACAGTAAAAAAAATGGTAAAAAAAAAAAAAACTTGCAGTACTCACTGACACACCGGTGTCCTCTGATTCCAGATCTGATACCTGGGGACTTGGGCACCCACTTGGAGATTCCATTCCAGGCGATGCATTCGGGACAAAAAATGAAATGGGACCATTACACTTGCCATTCTGTTGAGAGTATGGTTGGCTGTAAACACCAGAGTCTGTAGAGAGAATAATCTGATACAATCTGCAGCCACGACTGAGACATTAACTAAATGTAAAAACTTGTAATGAACAGAAAATCTATTGCATCTTGCTTGCTTCATCAAGCTTAACAACAAAAAAAAAAACAACACACAACTAAGAAATCCTTGAGATGAAATCCCTGGACTTGAAAATGATAAGAGAGCAAATACGATCCTACAGAATGGACTCACATCTTCATGAATAGATTCACAGAAGAGGCCACCAGAAAAGGTGGGGCTGGCATCTTCATCAGATGGAAAAACCAGTCAACAGGCACTGCCAACAGGAAGATACTCATCAAACTACACAGCAGGAAGATACTCATCAAACTACACAGCAGGAGCAACACCATTCAACAAGCCCTGAAAATAAGCACAGAAAGAAACAAGCCACCAGAGAAGATTGAATGATTCACTGACAGCAGAGCCCTGATAGAAGCAGTACAGACAAACAAAAAATGACTCACAAACACAGGAGATTATATCACAACTAAACAAGCTCTAAAACTCAACTACAGTCATACAATGGCTCCCTTCACACTGTGGAATAAATGAAAATGAAAAAGCAGACACCCTCCTCAAGGCAGGAAGCAAAATGGGAACAGATTAACCACCCAGTAACATATCAAGAAACAAGAACCATCATCCAAAACAAACTAAACACCAACTGGAGAACAAAAATGAAAACAGAATCAAAACAAGACCCCATTCATCAACAACAGAGATACCAGCAAACCACAATCTTTCAAATAAAACAGGTCTTCTCTTCTCAGTCCACAGAGGGTGAACAAAATGAGAAAGAAAACCTCGGCAGCAAGAAAGCAATAAGAATACTTCTTAACCCTTTCCCGTCCTGAATAATTTTAGTTCATTTACGTGGCTATTACTTTTTAACTGGTTGTAAAATCTCCCATTTTCTGATGTCAGAGTTAAATTTATGAAGAGAATTTATTCTTCAACGTGTACATTAACTTGAATAAACCATGTCTTTTGTGTTTATTGGTAATAAACTTTGTGCATGATGTTAGACATTTATCTTTGACAAAGGACAGAAAAAGTTAAATTAGAATACAGCTTTGTACATTACCTGTAGTTCTGACTGAGTCAGGGTAAGATGCACTGCCAATACTTGCCCCAGATGATGATGATGTGCTCTGAGTCAGGTCCTGGATGATTAAAGGTGTAGAATCAGGACTGACTGTAACTACCAACTGCGGGCCACTTCCAGGCATTTCTAAGTCAGTGCCAATAAAATCTTGGCCGGACATAACCAGAAACAGCTGGTTTGATGCTGTGCTTTGAGTCATGCTTTGAAAACTTGATAATTGTGGAATGTGAAGTTCTTAATGATAGGATATCTGCAGTTGCATCACTCTGTTCTGGATTCCATTCACTCTGAGGATTAAATATAGCACTACTGCAGCTTGAAGTGTCAGATAACGCCTTGTTGCAACTTAAGTCAGCACTGTTACAGTCTGAAGTGTAATCAATGCACTGCTATAACCTGAAGCATCATCTAATGCAATGTCACAACTTGAAGTGTCAGCAAAATGCCCACAGGTAGTTGCTGTAGTCTTAACAGTGATCAAATGCAGGCTCGATGACGATTATCAAATCTGATACAGGCACTTCAACCTGAACATAACTGGTTGACTGACAGCTGGCACTTTGACCCAGAAATCCACTGTCTGGACGAGGGTTTCCAGCAGGCGGTGGAGCATGTAAGAAGTCACAAACTGTGAGTAGTGAAAGAGCTCACATCAAATGATGCTGTGATAGTACTAAACTCACTCCTTCCTAATGATTTTGGTGACAACAGGTGATCACATTTTGAACTTGTTTCTGCAAAATTTGTTTAAAAAATGTAACATTTATAGTACACAAAAAGAATTTTTAAAAACTTAATTATTTTCTTTTCTCTTCATCTACTGCAGCTCAGATGACTCTTCATATTCATGGAACTGAGTTGTACATATTTTCCCTTCATCCAATACAGTGATTCTCAACATGGAGACAGGTGGCATCCTTGGGGAAATTTCAAGTGTAAAGAGAGGAATTTTTTCCCATAGGAAAACTATGTATAAGAGTGAAAATCTTTTCTGGATAATGATTTAAGGGGCTGATTCTGGGGTAGCCAGGGTTGAAAAGGGAGAAGTGGGATGTTAAGAACCACTGATATCTGGTGACAGCCTGTGTGCAGTGTAATCCAGTATGCCTTTCCATATTAGCAGATAATTCTCCATTTGGGGGGAGATGGTGTCCTCCATAAAGGCTTACTGAGCACTCATTTTTACAGCTGTGGTGACTAATGTGATGGTGGTGGTGAATGCAGGGGAAGGGGAGTCTTCTTCTTCTTCTTCGTTTGCACTGTCTGTCTATATCTGCAGTCCTGTCTCTTGGACAAATTTCACTGTTTTTTGTAATTCATGTATGGAACCGTAGAGCTTATCTTCTTTAGTGGTTTCACTGGGCCAGTAATTATTTCTCAGTGTCTCACAGTTGGTGCAGTTTTGGAGGACATGTTCCACAGTTTGGGGCACCTGGGCACATGTACATAGATTAGTAGTACCAACCTTAAACTTTGTATACATATGACTTCGGAGTCGTCTGTGTCCTGTTTGGAGATGGAAAATGGTGACTTGTTCCTTTCTGTTTAGCATGTGATAGTCATCATGTGGTGGTGTTTGTGACTTCCTGTAGGTTTTTATCATGCTTTTCTTCTGATTATAGGTGACTGGTATGTCTGGTTGCTCCATTTCAGTGCCCTCTTTGGCCAGATGGTCAACTTTCTCATTGCCTGGTATCCCACAGTGGGTGGGAATCCATTGCAAAGTGACTTGGGAAGGGGAGTGTTAGTGGGTACAGAACCCTTTATTCTTCTTCTTCTTTGAGCAGCTGCTGAATTCAACCTTCTGAGCCACTGAGGCCCACTGCCACAGACAAGACATGTCTCCATTCCTCTCTGTTCTTGATCTTTTCTTGCCAACTGTTGATTCCAAGAGCACCTACAACTTCTTCTAGTTTGTCTCACCATCACTATCTACCTCTTGGTCTATCCCCTTTCATCACTTCTGTATAGGGCATCTTTTTCTATCCTCCTCCAATTCTCTCTAAATACCTGAACCATCTCAGTTTGTTGTTTTTCATAATGGCTGTTATAAGTGGAGAGTTAAACAGTGTATCGATATCTCTGTCATTTACCATCCATAGCCATGTTATGGAGGTCTCTTACCAGTACATAAATTCATCTCAGGATTCTATTCTCAAATGTTTGTATCTGGTTCTCATCTTGTTTAGTTGTACTCCCACCACACAGAACCCAATGCTCTCAAAAAAATCTGTTGTATGCATAGACCAAGCATTTTATACTTCAGAATTACCCAGGAACTGAACAGAAAATCTAAGCTACTGTCAGCCTTGTCCTTTCAAATTCTACTTTTCACTGTCAGTTGGTGCCACTGGTAAACAAAATAAAAAAATTCAACTGTCAGGACAAATCACAAGTTTAATTTAAAGTGAAGGCTGTAAAATGTGGACATGATTCCCTAACAGTCTCTCAAATTATCCAATTTAAAAGAAAGAAAAAAGAAAAAAAAAAAACCATCTGGACACACCTGTCTCAGTTTATTTTTGAGCCGCTTATTTTCTCTCCTTGTTCCTCATACCCGAGACAGTTTGAATTTGATACTTATCTTAATTATTCATTCAGGAGCTAAAAACTGACTCACCTGAAAGTCATCATATTTCAGAAATGTGATAAGTAAGCCGGTAGTATTACTCGCTACATTACAAAAACAAATTTTAAAAAAATCATTTATTTTTACATCCAGCTTCTAGTTTCATTTATATTAAAATACTATTTTGTATGTAATGAGATATTAAAATTTATGAGAGATGTATTTATATTTTTACAACAGTTTTTCAGGCGGGCTGGTTAAGTGGGTGGGTACCCTGAGCCCCGGATCTCTGATGGCGAGGGCAACTTTGAACAAGGCATTATTATGAAGCAAATAATTAATGATCCTCAAACCTAAATGGAATCACCATTAAAATTATCAACGAAATTCCCAAACAAGACGTGATGGAGAAAATAATAACAGACAAAGCTGTTGTGGAATCATTAAAGGTTGTCTCTATAATAACATACCAATATATTATGCAGGCATGTCCTGACTTACAGAATCTTTAGCGTCAACAACAACAAAAAAAAAAGGCTGAATCCTTAACCATTAGTTTTGTGCAAGAGAAAGGGAAGGGAGCGCTTAAATGTTCTTGATTTAAATGGGTTCGCGTTTTGTATAATTAAGGTGGGCTGATAAGGCTGATTGGGGGAGGGAGGTATGGATAAAAACGGATAAGCGGGTGGAACCTGCCGGTTTATAAGAGTTCTCTCGCAGGCCCTGTATGCTGCCATGTGATTAAGATTAGGTTGGATGAAGCATTTTACAAGAATGAAGGGGCAACCATATCGCTAACCAATCACACAGTGAATCTGTGATGGTGGGCCTTAACTTCAAGAGACGGGAATATTTGCAGAAGTAAATTTTCTACCACCCACTAAGGCTGAGAAGAATTATGAAAACGCCGTGCCAAACGGAGAACAATCCTGGGTGGAACTCCAGCAATTTTAAAACATGAAACAGTTAAAACTGAAAACGCGATACAAGTTTTAGGAGAATGGGCACTGCAGAACAAGCATGGCTTCTTGTTGCTGCGATGGTTATGTCATCAGCGGCAAAATTGTGCATCTTCCACAAAAAGCTGATATCTACAGAACTACCGGAAAACAAAGGAGCCATTGATATCTACAGCCACTGATAATGCAATAAACAATTATGGGGTAAAATTCTGAAAGAAACCCCTAAAAATTTACCAAAACAGTAAAACAACAAACATATACAAACATTACCATCATGTAATCAACAGGTTTTGTTTCCATTGAAGCATCGTCGATACCGAGAAATTTAAACTATCGTATTCGAAGTCTTTCCCTCGAACAACAAACTTCTGATTTGTATCTGCACAACTTCACAAACCTGAACGTTGCCCTGTAGAAATTACTTTTAAGTACAAAACGCAATTTTGATATAAAGGACTGTTTCAGCCAGTCAATACAAAAATCTAGAAATAAATATCGGAATATAGGATGAGCACTGAGGTTTTGTGTAACCGACTACACTTTTGAGCTAGCAACGTCCTGTTTTTATAGTCTGCTGGCTCGTGGACGGCAACGTGACAATCTCCTGGAAAGTGGTAAACCCAAGCTGCTGATTGGCTGGAATGCGTTCGGAAAGTTATTTCTGACAAACTCTGATCTCGTTTATTTCCGTATGAAAATCATTTCTCTTTCTCTCTCTCTCTCTCTGTTTACATAATAGTGCAGAAACAAATATGCAGAAAAAACACACAACACAAAAACCATCACATTTCCACATTCTCAAACAATAATCGACCAAGCAGTCACTGCCCAGGACGCATTGCTACATCATCATCATCATCAGGTGCCGTGCCGACTGGCGTCGGCTATTATGCTTCTCCAGAGTACACGATCCTTCATGCAGGCCATCAGCTCAGTCGGTGATCTCCTCTTACACAATCCCGTCAGACTGCCCAGTATTATTTTATCTCGGACTTCCCCTGGCTCTTCTTCCCTTTGTTTTTCATGTTGCTATCGTCTCTTCCCCTACATTCTCCGTGAGCTATTTTTGCTTTGTTACGCTTAAAAAAATTAAGAATAAAAATTATAAATAAAAAATTATTTATCTACACTCCGTCCTCGAATTACGAACGAGTTCCCTTTTCTAATTTATACGTAAGTCGAGATGGTTGCATACGGTTCCTATCTAACGTCACTTATATAGTTTATAGGATACAGTGTATCTGTCTATGCATAAAAAAGAAGCATTTAAATAGCGGACGAACAGCTTCCAGTTCAATTTGGTGAACGCTGCAAAGTAAACCGCGTTTGCTATTACGAAGTATTGTGAATATACTTTTCCCGGGCATTTCGTCGCCTAGACGACGGTTCCGGTTTCTGATGTGATGCCTTTAGTCGCTCTAGTGACTTTTGGTTTGTTTCAAACCCGGTGTAACGTTTAGACTGTAAACATTTAGTGCGCTTGCTCTGTGACCTTTTTCAAAATGGCCGAAGAGTGCTTAGTTATGAGGGAGAAAACTGAAGTTTTCTGCAAGGAACTTCAATTTTTGGTGATGCAGATAGGGGTAGATAGGTGTATGGACATGCCCTATGACCAGATCACTGTTCTTAAATGTGTCTCAAGTAGATCTAGACATATTAGGCTACTGGAGAAGTAGTTAGAAGGTTATTTCAGATATTATTTTAGCGATAATGAACAGTGAATCACAATACGACATCAACATGTAGATCTACACATCTCAAATGGTACGTAGTGTACTTCTAGACCTATCCGATGGTATGTTGGACACAATCATTGTCTAAAAACATCACATTAGTTCTTTCCTTCTTAAAAAAAAAACTCTGCATTTATGAAATCTTCATACATATTTAGTTATTTTGAAACATAATAAGTACACTTTTCACACCAAAAAACTGTTTCATTCACATTTTACTAATATGCCCCTATACATATCAAGACCCGCGCTTTTAATCCGGCACCCAACTGAACGTCCGCGTTTCTTGCTGAGGCACGGAAAGACGACGATTTGTGGGGTCTGATGTCAATCTGATTGGTTGGTAGTAAAGAAGAGATCGGGGAAAGGGAAAGGAGAGAGATACAATGGTTGTCACGCCAAGAAAAGGGTGGGTGGAGTAGATGAATGTGGTTGGGGTAAAGGGTTTGTAACAAAGTGCAGTGAAGGTCTTAGATTATCAATCTTTCCATTTATATTTCCTGCTGTTATGATATTCCCCACATCACCCCCTTTCTGATTGTACGATATGTCCGATGAATGATGTTTGTCGTTTTCTTATGGATTTAAAAAAAAGGTTCATTTCTATATTTGTTTCTGCTGGGCATTCTCTGTTTGTCGCCTTAGCATTCTTTACATTATTCTAAAAAAAACCACATCTCTATTGCCGCTTGTGGTCTTTACATCGATCTGTTGATTGGTTCACTTCTATAGAGTTGGGTTAAGAGGGCTTGATTTGGGGGGGGGGGGGTATTGCTTCGTTAACGAGACAAAGACCACATTAATCTGATACTAAGAACTGGACCAGTGGCTTCCTCCTTCCCTTCCCAAACCACTTGGGCTTTGGGAAGATCCGGGGGTGAGGAGGGAGGTGGGAAGTAAGGGGAAAGAATTTAGAAAATTGAGGGTCAGAAAGGTAGCATCAGAACTAACTGAGTGAAACAATCAGAAAGATGGCAGGTTCTAAGGACTGTTATTGCCGGAGGTGGGGTGGAGAATACGTTCTCCACTCGAATGGCGTGTGTCTCAAATAACCTCTGACAGTCAAGTCCAGCTCCTGGCCTTCTCGTGGCAGAACTGTTTAAAATGTCAGGAGAAGGGGCGAAGGCGAATATCTGGCGCCTGAAAACCAGACGCTTCGTGTAGATAAGAGTCATGTTCGGTAGCTCATCTACCGCTGCTGGCGAGATTCTTCAGCTGCCGTGCGTGCAGTGGGGCTCCTCCCGGTCAGTGAAGAAAGGTGCGAATGGGGTTGCCGCGCGGCACCACTGTGGAAAAGGTGAAAGAAAGGACTAAGCGATGTAAACAGTAGTCAAATCACGGCACCTCTGGTCTAGAGGTCGGCCACGTCCTAAGTGCACTCATATCGGGCGAAATGCCTGAGCCGGCTTAACCCAGAGGTTAAGACACTGCTGGCGAGATTCTTCGGATGCCGCGCGTGGAGTGAAACTCCTCCTGGCCAAGGAAGAAAGTGCGGAAAAGCAATTAGGGTTGCTGTGCGGCGCCGATGTGAAAAGGTGATGGAAAGGATAAAGTGAAGCTTAATCGGTATGTCCAGTAGTATCGCGGCGAGAGCTACTCATACCACGGCACCTCTGCTCTAAAGGCCGGCCACGTCCGAAATACACCCATACTGGTGAAATATGTCTAAACTGGCTTACACCAGGGACGAAACTTGATGGCTACACATGTCATGATACCTTTGCTCTAGAGGTCGGTCACGTCCTAAACACACCCATACTGGGATAATATGCATAAACCGGCTCAACCCAGGGGTGGAAGTCACTAGTGGCGAGGATTTGTCCTCCTGAACAAAAGTTCCGTCCTGGTTACAACTAGGAAGGGTAGCGGCCACGACCACAAAATGCTGAAGTCGTAGAACTGGACCAGGACAGTCTAGATAGCCAACCACCTCTATCCGGCGGGGATGTATGCGTATCCTAATCACGCTGAGGTTTTCCGGTGAGAAAATCCAACGCTGGACTAGTTGGGCAACGAAAACCACGGTGTCACGCAATCCCGTTCTGAGACCCAATGAGAATACAGGCTCAACCTCTGCGATATTCTGAACCTCTTGTGGTCCTCTCGTGGATCCCGTGTGGTAAGGGGACCAAGGGACCTATTTACAGGCGTAAATTCAGTAGGATCACGGGGCGGTCTTGGTGGTAGAAGCGAAGAAGAAGAAGAAGAAGAAGAAGAAAGATGGCATCAGAACTAATTGAGTGAAACAGTCAGAAAGACAGCATCAGAACTAACTGAGCGAAACAATCAGAAAGATGGCATCAGAACTAATTGAGTGAAACAGTCAGAAAGATGGCATCAGAACTAATTGAGTGAAACAGTCAGAAAGATAGCATCAGAACTAACTGAGCGAAACAATCAGAAAGATGGCATCAGAACTAAGTGAGCCACAAATTTGTTAGTGGTGCAAGGCTGTGGAGTGGGAAGCAAGAGGCCAGCAGCGTTCCCAACTTAAAAAAATTTTTTTTGTTTTCAAAAAGACATCTAGAATTGCCTTACAATAACACCTATAATTATCGAGATTTTAAAAAGCATTTATCAGAAAAATGGTGACCTGATTGGCTGAGTCGTTAGACGCTCGGTTTGCTAATCCGGTGGTACGAGGTTCAGTTCCAGCAGTGGGATTTTTTTTTTCTGGTACACACCAAAAAGGAACTGAGGTTGACTCAGCCTCTAAAAATGGCTGGGTACCAGAGAAGTCTGGGAAGGTAAAGCAGCAAGGCGTGGTACTGACCACATCACAGTTTCATGTGCCAAAAGTCATGGAAAATACGGGCCTAACACCGTACCCCCAGTATGCCTTAATGCCATGGAAACGGGAACTTTATCATACCATTCTGAAAAATATCTAGGAAATATTTAGTCTTTTGAAACAATGTATAAATGAAAATTAATATGAGAAATTACTTTAAATAACGTTGAAAGTAATAATGGTAATCCTGTCATGCCTTAGAGGCACATAGGGATATAGTGTTACTGACCATTATTTTCCTTGAGACATACTAGAGAGTGATATGGGCAGTATCACGCCTGGCCGCCTTTCCAGAAGAAGTCGGGTACCCATTTCTATAGCTGGGTGACTGGGATGCATCCGGCCGGATTCGAACCCATGACCTTCGCCATGAGAGACAAGTCCACTAACCACTTCGCCACTAAGATAAGTAATGCTAATATGTTATTAATTCTAATATGTCATTAATGCTAATAATTACCTTGACACTGTCACAATCATCATCAACTTCAGCACCTGAAACACTGGCTTGGAAAGATGATACAGAAGCTTCATCTTTTGCAGAACTTGTTTGTTGCTCTGCCACTGTGAAGTTGGTCCTAAAGCTTTTTACATTTCTGGGGGGAAGTTGATAAGTGCATCGGCATTTCCCATGTCTTGATAAACTGAATTTTATCTTTAAAATAGCACGAAGAAGTTTCAGCTTCATTTACTGCAGTCTTATTGTCAGTAATGTTGGCCTTGCACAAACCAAAAAGCTGGCCACAGAGTATAACAGCGCAATGGCAACTCATAAACATGGTGACTGATCACCCAAGACCAGAAGATTCATTATAATAGGCATGTATAAAAGTCGTCTTAAGTTTCAAAGGGCACTACACTTGTAGTATGTTTCTTAGATTTCCCGTGCATTTCAAATCTTGATATTTTGCTTGAATGTCACACTTGCAAAGTTTACAGTGATCTTTGGTATCATTCCCAACAACCATCATTACCTATTTTACAAACAATTCGTCTTTTAGCATTATTTTCTAAATGTTTGTTTGTATTTTTTTTAATGTTGACTTTTTCAGAGAGAAAGGAAGAAATAATTCTAATAATTCTGTTCAAAAACAGAAACGCAACAAATACGATGTTGCGATTTAAACTGAAGTTTGCTGATCAGACGAGGGCAAATTGCTTGAAACGTTCACTTGGACATCAGCTTCACGTGCTGACCTGAACTGTACTCAGCAGATGATTCACGAGCACAGAAAATCGACATAGGTCAAAACAGCATTTTTGATAATAACTCATGACAGGTTCATGAGAATCCCGTGAAACTTACTGAACACAAAACTTGCACTGACCATGTTATTCGTCATCATCGCCTTTCACTCCCTTGAAAGCATAGGTCACGGATAAAGGCTCTCCAGTCATCCCTGTTCTTGGAATTATTCTCTGCTTCCTTCCATGTGCATCCTTTGTCTCAGAGCACTGTTATAATTTCTCTTCTCCAAGTAAGTCTAAGCCTTCCTCGTTTTCTAATTTCCTTGAGTATTCCATGTCAGTGCCTGTCTTATTAGGCTGGTGTCGGGTTTCCTCTGAGTGTGGCCAATCCACCTCCATTTCCTAGACATGATCTGGTGATACCCACATGGCTTTGTGTATAGTTTTATGTGGAAATATACTTCCTCCAATGACAAGGTTGTTGAGTATGCATAAATCTGTTAGCCTTTCTCCATTTTCGTTTATTATTCCTAATCTATTTTGACCCATTACTTTCTCATAACCTGTGTTGATCTTACTTACTTTTGCATTGATGTCCCACATTAGAAATGTTATGTGTTTGTTGCCTTGTTGGTCTATGATTTCCTGTAATGTGTTGTGGAATTCGTCCTTTACCACCTCTTCTGCATCATTTGTTGGCGCGTCTACCTGGATGATATTCAACTTAATATCCTTCTTTTTTGTTGAGAAGCAGGCTGTAATTATCCTTGAGCTAACTGTCTCCCAGTTCATCAATGCTCTCTGGGACTCTCTGGATAGCATTAGTGCCACGTTCTCTGGGTGTGTTGCATCTGGGTTTTGGTGGCCTGAAAAAAGGATTGTCTCCCCTGTTGCTAGTCTAAGCTTACCTGTTCCTGTCCAGTGTGTTTCACTCAGTTCCAGTATCTTTATATTATATCTATTCATTTATCTCGCTATCATGGCAGCCTTTCCACTTTCATACATTGTTTTAACATTCCAATATGCAATGGTAAAAGATGTCCTGGTACTCAGTTGGGATGTCGGTTCTGCAGCTTCCTTCCGGCTTTGACTGCACAATGTCATGCGCTCTGTTATCAGAGTCCCGTCCTTTTCCAAGACAAAGTTTCCTGGTTTTCCTCTCCGTGTTTCTGTAACCCTCTGTTTTTTTTTTAACAGAGAACAGGTCGTTGGCCTATCCCCCAACCTCCTTAGTCGCGACATGCATGGAAGGTGGCAGTGGTTCTATTCTTTTCTCTCCAGGGGCCCCGGTAACCGCACGGGGGACCATGTTATTGAATGTCGGCCGCGCAGTGGAAGACCTATAGTCACAACTCCTGCCGAAGACCGCTTCATAGGGCTGCGTCACCTCAGGAACAGTCCAGTCAATGACAGCAGCTATCGAATTTCAGATCAAATGGTCAGGGACCGGCTGCACGACGCTGGTCTTTGGGCTAGAAGACCCTACAGAGGTCCTGTTCTTGCGGACCGGCATAGCCAGAACCGACTGCAGTGGGCAAACCAGCATCGTCAATGGAACGTTGGGAATGATTGGAGAAGGGTTTGGTTTAGCGATGGATCATTCTTTCTGCTCCAGTGACACGACAGACGGAGAAGAGCTTACCGCAGAGTCCATGAGCGCTACGGCCAGAACTGCCTGGATATGGCTCCTCCACACGGCGGTGGAGGTGTACTGGTGTGGGGAACGATCAGTTTCATGGAAGAAGTGACCTGGTGTAAATTGAAGGATGCCTGAATGTCCAACGATACGTCGCTGAAATTCTTTGTCCTCATGTCCTTCCACTTCTGGCTGCACCAGGGTCGATTTTTCAGCAGGATAACGCTCGACCTCATGTGGCACAACTCACCACCCAGTTTCTCTCTGACAACAACGTCCAGATCATTCCGTGGCCATCCATGTCATCATACATGAATCCAACAGAACATTTATGGGATGAACTCAACAGACAAGTCCACCAGTGAGACGTGGCGCCAACCAATCTCCGACAGTTGTCTCTTGCACTGCGAAAGAGTGGGTAGCCATCCCACAACAACAGATCCAACGGCTAATCGGATCCATGTCAAGGAGATGTCGTTTTCTGATACAGGTCAGAGGAGGCCATATACCTTACTGAAACGGAAGCCTCAGTTGTGAAGAATAAAAATCCAAACCAAATTTAACGAATTTCATTTCATTGTCAAAGTCTTAAAGTTTCTTCATGCCGTGATTGAAACATTAATTCCGTAAAATAAAATTTTGATACAAGTTTGAAATTTGGTGTCCATTACGACTACAGTAGTGTTGCGTTTCTGTTTTTTGAACAGTGTATAAAATTCGAAGAAGCCTGGATTGAAGATGGAGGATTTGGATCTAGGACGTTGGGCATCTCTGTCTACCAACTGTGACCTACTTAATTATTTCCCCCACATCACACATCCTCTTACACAACGCAACAAATTATACACTTCTTTTTTTTTTTTAATTTATCTGAAATGACATTTTAAACAAGCCCTTTACATCATTTACAGGGAAAAAAAAACTGTTAACATCTATTTCTTGTAGTAATTAACGTATATGTTCTTTGTTCTATGTCTAGTTCTACTACAACCTCGTATACATGCAACAACACGCAAATATACAGACAAGAAACGCCCAAAATGCGATACATTATCCGTGCCATTAATATCTACTACTGTAAACACTGGAATTTTTTTCACGCCTAGAAGCCAGATTTAACTGCTATCATTTGATTTCACTGTAAGCATAAAACATTTAAAGAATACCATGTTTGTTCATATAATATGAGTGAGTGAGCGAGCGAGCGAGCGAGCGAAGAGTGAGTTTTATTAAAGTTGAATGTTGAATACCAATTTTATTTCATTGGCTTATAAAATAGGATTTGAAATTAACAATGAAAATAACGAAACTTCCGATTAAACAAGAAGAAAAAAAAAATATATAGATAGAAGGAACAGCTGTTGAAGTAAACCAGTCTGCATACCTCGGCAGATACGTAGATCAGGATGTTGACACCAGAAAGGAAGTTAGAATTGAAAAAGCAGCATTGACTTTTAAAAATCTTGAGGAAATACGCGTATATGCAATCAAAAGTTGTAAGCACGAAAACAAAGCTAAGACTATTCAATTTAAATGTAATACCCACCCTCATTTATGCATGCGTAAGTTGGAAAACAACTAAAGAAATAGAAAACACATTACATTCTTTTGAAAACAAATGTATAAAGAAAATGCTATGTACACAGTGTAACGAATTTAAGACCAATGTGGAGATACAGAAGATGAGTGAACAATTTGTCTCGTCAGTGATTGAAAAGAAAAAAAAAAGATGGATATATATTGGCCACGTGATGAGAAGAAAATATTAGAGAATCTCAAAACAAGCCATCAAATGGGACACAACAGGACAGAGAAAAAGAGGTCGACCACGTGAAACTCTAAAGAGAACATTGTTGAGAGAGGCTAAATTAGTAGGCATAAAATGCCTTCAAGAGGCTGAAAAGCTCGCCGAAAACTTGGCGAACTACCATGCGAGCCGAGCCATTTGTGACGTTAACGGCACAGGAAGAATGTAAGACTTACTGTTGAAAATATCAATGTGCTGTCATACCGTGTCTAGTTGCTTATCAATACAAAACTCTCTATAGGCTCAGCACACTTAGCACGCAACTAGTTTTTTTTTTTTTTACTGCAAACTGCTAGTCTACTTTCCAACAAAATTCAGCTGTTTCCAAGTCAGCGTTATCTAGCACCCACTCACTAGACAGTTTAAACTCTATAGCAAGAATGGCTGGGTTATAAAAAACTTGTGAACTTGTTAGAACTAATATGTCTATAGTTTAAGCGCGTACTGCTGTGTAAAAACTTCATGGACACATCCTGGTTAGGATGTAAAACTTCAACAATTTGCTCATATATAACTTGGTTTTATATAATTAATTACAAGTGCAAATAAACAGGGCTGTTGTATACAGCAGTACCGTGTTTTTGATTGTTGAGAGAAATATAGGCTGGAGTTTTGTGGTGGTTAAAGCAGCGTCGTGCTTTTGTTATGAGTCAGTGAGTGAGTGAGTGAGTGAGTGAGTGAGTGAGCACACTAAGTTATTAAGATTAATATTTCTGACTTCTTATTTGGTGATCACTTCAAATATGTTTCTGTTATTCTTCTCATTGTATCCACCGAACATCTATTTCGTTCTGTCAGTCACTTGGTGGTGCGTGGTAATGATTACTTTCGTCATATCTCAAGCTTCAGTTTATCAGTCCCCCGTCTCCCCCCCCCCCCCACCCACAGATGCCCAATGTTTCTATTCAGCGTAACAATAGAATACCTGATATTCCCATATAATGATTGGAATCAAAACAGAAAACATGGAACTGAGGGGAGCTAATCCGGCTGAGCAAGTTTTATTGTCTCAGAGTTCTACTATTTACGTTACATCCTTTCCTTTATCGTTCTCCAGATGTATGAAGACGATTACCCCTCCCTTCCTCTCTCTCTCTCTCTCTCTCTCTCTCTCTCTCTCTCACTCTCTCTCGTCAATGTCAATCAGGCGGTGGTTGTTACTGATTTCCACAACCATCAGATCTTTGCTCTTTCTAAAAGATGTGTGTTGGACTGTGCTCTGTGCCACTCGTTTAATCCGTCAATTATCTTGTTTCTTTGTCTTCATCTGTTCCTTTTCCCCTCCAGTCTTCCTGTTGCCACTTGATGTTCCAGTCTGCCTCTTCTCAAAACATGTCCTACAAATCTGGACTGTCGTGCTCTGAATTTTGCCATAATTTCTCTCTTTTGCCCAGCCTCGCTTAGAACCTTTTCATTTTTTTTTCCCTTGGCTGTCCGTGACATTCTCTTCATTCTTCTTAGGAACCACTTCTCTGCTCCTTCCAATACTCTTCTTCTTCTTCGTTCGCTTCTACCACCAAGACCGCACTGTGATCCTACTGAATTTACGCCTGTGGTCCTCGTTAAGTCCCGTGGTCTCCTGTGTGGTCCCCTAAAGGACCACACGAGATCCCCGAGAGGTCCACAACAGGTTCAGAGTATAGCAGGGCTTTAGTCTGTATTCTTGGTGGGTCTCTGAAGCGGATTGCGTGACACCGTGGTTTTCGTTGTACCAGTTTAGTCTAGAGTTGGACTTTCTCACCGGAAGACCTCGACGTGTTTAGGATATCAGTGCATCCCCGCCGGGTGAGAGGTGGTAGCCCCCCCCCCCCCCCCCCAGGCCAGAGTTGGACTTTCTCACCGGAAAACCTCAGCGTGATTAAGATACGCATACATCCCCGCCGGGTGAGAGGTGGTTGCCCATCTAGACTGCCCTGGTCCAGTGTCTCCGACTTCAGCATTTTGTGGTCGTGGCCGCTACCCTTCCTAGTTGTGACCAGGATGGTGCTTTTGTCCAGGAGGACGAATCCTCGCCACTAGTGACTTCCACCCCAGGGTTGAGCCGGTTTAGGCATATTATCCCAGTATGGGCGTGTTTGGGACGTGACCGACCTCTAGAGCAGAGGTACCGTGACATGCGTAGCCTTCAAGTTTCACCCCTGGCATGAGCCGGTTTAGGCATATTTCACCAGTATGGGTGTATATCGGGCGTGACCGACCTCTAGAGCAGAGGCGACGTGGTATGTGTAGCTCTCGCCGCGATACTACTGGAATACCGATTAAGCTTCACTTTATCATTTTCCTTCATCTTTTCACATCGGCGCCGCACAGCAACCCTTACTTCTTTTCCGCAGTTTCTTCCTTGACCGGAAGGAGCTTCACTCCACGCGCGGCATCCGAAGAGTCTTGTCAGCAGTGTCTTAACCTTTGGGTTAATCTGGTTCAGGCATTTCACCCGATATGAGTACGCTTTGGACGTGGCCGACCTCAAGACCGGAGGTGCCATGATTTGACTGTTCGCTTCGGTTTATCCTTTTTACCACCTTTTCCGCAATGGTGCCGCGAGGCAACCTCATTTGCACCTTTCTTCATTGGCCGGGAGCTGAAGAATCTCGCCAGCAGCGGTAGAATAGCTACCAAACGTGCCTCTCATCTACCCTAAGTGTCTGGTTTTCAGGCGCCAGATATTCGCCTTCGCCCCTTCTCCTGTCAGTTTAAACAGTTCTACCACGAGAAGGCCAGGAGCTGGACTTGAGTGCCAGAGGCTGTTTGAAATGCACGCCACTGGAGTGGAGAGCGAATTCCCCACCGGCAATAACAGTCCTTAGAACCGCTCCTTCCAATAGATTTTGAGTGTCCTTGGCTACTGTCCATGCTTCGCATCAGTATAACAATATGGGTTCCATGTAACACTGAATAACTGGTTTTAATCGACAGAGCATTTTACGCAATTTTTTTTTCATTTTCGTAAATGCTGACTTGGCCTGGGCTATTCTGCTCTTTATTTCTGTTTCGAAATGACAGGTTCGTAATAAGGTGCTAGAATAAGAATGAGACAGTATGATGACATCAGATGCAGTATCGCTGACAGAATTTACGCACAAAAATATCACGGCCAAAACACACGACAGCAACGGTCGTAGGATATGCTCCAACATGGGGGGGGGGGGGGGGCTGGTTTGACAAACTCATACAAGAGTCACAGTACATTTTAGACGATTCAAACAATGTTTAACGGTGAGCATGATGATGATTGTTGTGCTAGTGCAGCTGATGATGACAGCATCCTCTATCTGAAATTGCGAGTGGAGCACATGAGAATTCGAATACCCTGGCAACAAACAACTTAAGCCAGTTATTCACAGTCAAAAATAGGACTGGTTTTACGTTAAGTTATCGTTATCCAAACGCTGCAGCTCGCTTCGTGAGCCAGACCACGAGCAACCTTTCCCTGCGTATGGTCGATATATCGACACCGGAAGTGTCCCTAAGCTACCGTATGGTCGATGTAGTGACATTGTTTGTTTCATTAAAACAAGTGGTGTAACATTTAGATTGTACATATTTCGTCCGCGATTCCGGTGACACTTTCAAAATGGAGAATGCGTGCCTAGTTACGAGCGATGCTGAGCGAGAACAAGGACGCGAAGCATGGAAATTTTTCAATTTTTGACGATGTAGATAGGGGTATGGACATAGCCTATGGCCACCCCGCTGCTCTTGAATGTTTTCTAAGTAGATCTAGACATATTTAGACGACTGGAGAAGTGGTTAGGAGGTTAGTTCAGACATTCATTCAGCGAGAATGCAATACGGAGTCACAATACGAGATCGACAAGTAGATCTACACATCTCAGATGGTAAGTAGGGCGGATCTAGACCTAGCCGATAGTGAGCTGGGCACAATCAGTGTCTAAAAACATCACATTACTTCTTTTTTCCTAAAAAACTCTGCATTTATGAAATTTTCATTCATTTAGCTACACTTTGAAACATATTAAGTATACGGAAGTACATGGAACTACTGTTTTCCATTCCATTTTACAACTAGACCCCCTTACAGACAAGACCCGCGTTTTTACTCCCGCACCCCAAGACACGTCCGTGCTTTTTCCTCCAGCATGGAAAGAGTTAATAACACTTTCTCACAAAACAAATGTTTGTTTTTTTTAAAATTGGGTTGAACGACAAGGACAGCGGTGACAGAAAACAACTGGGCGGTTCTTTAAACACGTTTTTTATTTCGGCACACAGGATTCCAGTGAATTAAAAATAAACAACAAATAAATGGAACAGACAGACAACATAATTCAGAAGTGTATTATACATAAAACTCATAGTTTTATAAAGACATTCAAATGGCTGGTTAATGTTGAAGGTACCCTTCTTCCTACGCCGTAGGTAAGGAGTATAAAGTCTTCTAGGTTTACGAAGGGGTGACTGATACGTTCGCGGCATAAGGTACAACGGATTATTTGTGGACAACTTTTTTGGGTTATTTCTCAACATAGTCCCTTTGCAAGTTTATGCACTTAGTCCAGCGATCCTTGAACATACGGATCCCTTCTTTGTAAAATTCAGCATATTGTGCCAATAGAAAGTGGTCTACAGCATGAATTACGTCATCATCTGAAGCAAATTTGCGACCACTGAGCTCCTTTTTTGAGTTTGGTAAACAGGTAATAGTCCGAAGGGGCCAAATCTGGGGAATAAGGAAAATGTTCAAGAAGCTGAAAGCCGCATTCATGAATGACAGCCATTGCTATCGCCGACTCGTGAACTGGAGCATTGTCTTGATGAAAGATGATTCCTCTCGTCAATTTCCCTCCACGCTTTTCCTCCAGTTTGACCCGCAATTTCTTCACAAGATTAGCGTAATAGGCCCCGGTGACCGTTCTGTCCTTTTGAAGATAGTCTACCAACAGCACACCTTCTGAATCCCAAAAGATGGAAGCCATCACTTTGCCTGCAGACAGAACCACCCTTACTTTCTTTGGAGGTGAAGATCCATGATGTTTCCACTGCTTTGACTGTTCTTTGGTTTCTGGCTGAAAATGATGAACCCAGGTCTCATCTATAGTCACAAATTGCTGAAGAAACTTTTCAGGATCTGCAGGAAAATGGCCAAGATTGTCTCTTGACATGTTGAGACGCTGTCGTTTGTGATCAGCTCCAAGAAGTTTCGGGACCCATCATTTGAAGATTATTGTGAATAATGGCATGAACATGTTCTTGGGAGATGCCCAACTCAGTAGCAATGTACCGCTCAGTTAGTCGTCGATCCTCCATTATCATGTCATGATTCTGCCGGTGGTTTCATCGGCGGTTGCTGTTCTTGGTCTTCCTGGACGGGGATCATCTTCTAGACTCTCCCTTCCATGTTTGAATTGAGCTGCCCATTTCTTCACTGTGCTATAAGAAGGGGCTCTCTACCTTAGAGTCTCTACCATATCCTCATGGATTTCCTTCGATGATACGCCCTTGATGCAAAGGTAGCCAATGACCGCTCGACGAGAAATTATATCCATTTTCTCCATTTCTGCCACCCCTTACCAATTCACTAGCCTGTAGAAAAAAAAATTGTTGCAGTTAATTTCTTGAAATTTGGTGTTTGATCTTACATTAATCTGATCTACAAATACACCTAATATCAACTGTGCGTTTCAAGTATTTGTACCTTAAGCCGAGAACTTATCAATCACCCCTCGTACGAGACAACTTACATGTCACTCCGCGTCCAACAAATAGGACAAGCACCGCCCCCATGGTCGACTGACAGCACACAACACAGAGACCCAGGTCACCTCGTCTGATTACTCAGAGCATGTTTTCCAGGGGGGAAAGTTAAGTCGGTCGGAAAAAAAAGGTCGTCGTTGAAAACCGGATCTCACCAGTTGAAGCAATGTCCCTTTGGTCTTATGTTCAGAGCAAGCTTAGCTTCAAGAGGGTCAACCCACGTAGTCTTCCGGTACAGCGGCGCCGACGGATGGCGTATGTAATACTTAAAGTATGCTTTTTTTTTGTTTCTTTTTATGGAGAAGTACATTTCCAAGTTTGAAATTACGCCTGTCATAAATTTACTGCACTGTGCCACATGCTCTATGAAAGGAGTTTGACAACGAAAAAGTCGGGCAGTTTGCGACGAAAGATAAGCAAATACATGTTATGTCCCAAATCCGTTACAGATAACTAACACGAGTGTGTAGTTGTTGATATAATTTTATATGCTTACTGACCTACATAAAATAACTTTGATTTGTTATACCAACTTTTAAAAAAATACTTTACTGCATGGGTCGTACCGGTTGTGTCGTGTTTCTGAAGAGGTAAATGGTTTGGTTTTTGTTATGTTTTTTTTTAAACAAAAAATTGAAAAGGCCTGATAATTTTCATGAAACTGCTGTCACTCGATGAAAATCCTGCTTACAAGGACTCCTACCAGGTACTTCAAAGATCATTATGTTGTTTTCAGATAGCTACAGCGCAGATCAGTGGTACCCAAAAAATATAACTCTAGGGCCGAGCGTTTTAGGTTTGTGTGTGCTGTGTATGTAAACGTGTACGCGAACTCGGTAATTTTAAATTGTATTATCTGAGGAGAGTTACCAGAAGATGTTATGAAATAATGTTTTTTTTTTTAATTACAGACTTTTAGACAGGAATATTACAGTAACAAAAACGTAATCTATGTTTTCAGACAGGAATATTACAGTGACAAAAACCTAATCTACGTTTTCAGACCGGAATATTACAGTAACAAAACCTAATCTATGTTTTCAGACAGGAATATTACAGTAACAAAAAACTAACCTATGTTTTCAGACCGGATTATTACAGTAACAAAAACCTAATCTATGTTTTCAGACCGGAATATTACAGTAACAAAAACCTAATCTATGTTTTCAGACCGGAATATTACAGTAATAAAAACCTAATCTATGTTTTCAGACCGGAATATTACAGTAACAAAAACCTAATCCCCTCTATTACTCAACATTCTGTCTGTTCTTCCGAATGTCTCTTTTGGTCTGCCCTTACTTCTGTTCCCCTGTAGTGTCCATCTTAGTGCTATTTTTTATAGTGAGTTGTCAGTCATTCGGAGCACATGTCCCAGCCGTCGCCAGCGTCTTTCCCCAATCATTGCTGCCAGTGGCTTCATCTAGACTAGCTACTATTAATTTAATAATTGGTTTAAATGTCAGTATTTAAAAAAAAATCATTTTCATAGGTCAAGCCACATTGCTGGTTTAGATCAGGTAAGGTACATGTAAACTTCCAGTTTCCACGCTAATAAGACATATTAGGGATACAGTGTTAGGCCCGTATTTCTAAGACCATCGGCATATGAAAGTCTGATATGGTCAGTATCACGTGTGACCGCATTTACCTTCCCAGAGTTCTCTGTTACCCATTTTTAGAAGCTGGGTGGGCCCCGGAGTTTTTGTGTGTATGGGGGGGGGGGGGGGGTTGGTGAGGTGGTAACAGAAAAAAAAAATCTCCACTGCTTGGACTCGAATCTAGTACCAACTGATTAGTAGACTGAGCTCCTAACAATTCAGCCAACCAAACCGCCAACTGGTTTAGGGTCGCGCTAAAAAAAAAAAAAAGATCCAGAGCCACTGTATTAAAGAAACCGTTATTCAAAATAATACTCAGAAATCAACATCAGAAAATATCTGCCGCTATCTTATAGCAACGGAAAGCACTATTACATACTGCACTGAAGAGAGGAAAGTAGCATTTTATAAAACAAGTTACGGACCCCTGTAGGTCGGAAAGATAGGACTGTGTTAAACCTTTTTTTTTTTTTTTGTCTTTTTGTACGTCAGCGTGACTGATAAAGTTTTTTTTTTTGTGGTTTTATCATTCAGTCACCACGTGGGTAGTGGAGTTTTATTTTTCTCCAAATCTCCCCTGTTTTGGCGACGACAAACAGCCAATGACCACCACGCCAAAGAATGCGGATTTCAAAATAGTCACGTAAACACACGCACTTGTGACTATGCAGGCTAAATATGGAGGGGGTGCTTTACTGAAGGCGTATCTAACACTTGATTACGTCAAGGGCGAAATACGGACAAAGTTCTGAGACACCCAAGTGTCTGGCCAACTAATCGATTCTCACGATCGTCATTAGCTAAATGTGTAGAAGACTTTGAATAGCTTGACCAGCAACGTTTGTAAGTTGTATTTTTCTATTGTCCATTTATATATTTGATCATCGTTATAGTTTTTGTCATCTCCCCCGCCTTTAAAAAAAAATTAGGCGAACTTTTTCGACAATTTTTTTTGTTCTAAATCCAAACTACACATTAACTTGTATCTATTTTAATAGTTGTATTCACAGCTGCGACGCAATTTTTGTAAATGTCGTTTCTGTGACAGACTTTTAAAGCAGTTATACAATCTGCAGACATTTGGGTTGTAGATAAAGTTTTAAGGTACATTGTACAACATATATAAAATAACAAATAGAGTAAGAGGTATAAAGTAACACAAAAAAAAAACGATTATTGCTACGTATTTCCTTCGGTTCAAATAATCCTATCATCATCATCATCATTATCATCATCATCATCATCATCTGGTTAACCTTGACCAAAGTCGTCACCCTTCTTTATAAGTGTTGTTATTTGATGTTTCAGTGTTTCGTCGGTGTTCCGTATGGGTAGTTTGTACTCTGAAGAATCTGAACAATTTAAAGACCATGCTTATCATTATCATCATCATCATGTGCCGTGCCGACTGGCGTTGGCTATTATGCTTCTCCAGAGTATCCGATCCTTCATGCAGGCCATCAGCTCAGTTGGTTATCTCCTATAGATCACTTTAGATCATGTGACTACCATTGTTTTCACACAGTTCTGCATGATCATAGCTTTAGAGCATGTGACTACCATTGTTTTCACACAGTTCTGCATGATCATAGCTTTAGATCACATGAATACCATTGTTTTCACACAGTTGTGCATGATCATAGCTTTAGATCACGTGAATACCATTGTTTTCACACAGTTCTGCATGATCATAGCTTTAGATCACGTGAATACCATTGTTTTCACACAGTTCTGCATGATCATAGCTTTAGATCATGTGACTATCATTCAAAACTCATTTCACAACTTTATGATGCAAACTATTCCCGCTCCAAAACAAAAATAGGTCATGGATAATAATCTGATTGTGACTTCTGTGACTGAAAACATATAAAATGAATTAAATAGTGTCAAGTTTTGGCAGATGCCTCTGACAGATTAGATCTGAAGCTTGTACTAATAGAAGCTAAAATGTTCGTTCCACAGTTTGGTGTTAAAAGTGCCACTGATAGAGTTTCATGATTTAACAGGAAAGACAGAACATTTTTTAACCCAACACGTGGCTAAAATGATTTTAAAATTTGATTACAAAAAATTTTAAGTATCACACTGTGCAGATAATAGAAATCTAAAATTTTAGAGGAGTTAGAAGACAGTGTAACATCAACGTTCTTACAAAATTACTGTTAGATATGGGTAGAAAACTTACAGGCACGTGATGCCGCGCTCTAGCTGTGAATAGTGTCGTTAAACTGTATTTTGATTTTTCCTTCAGAACATACAGTATGTCTAATAACTGTTGATGATCTTCATGTTATGACAAGTAAATTTTTTTCATTAGTTTTTGTCGAGCATTCATTATTACTCATTATGTTTCTCCAGTTTAAAAAATGCCATATAAATATAGAAGATGCCCCTTGATCTTAATATTAGAACTAAAATGACACAAAAACTGACACTACAGTGGCTGTTATAGCGTTTACCATGACTGATATCATCATTATCCAGAAAGATGACTTCTCGCTTTTGCCTCGTAACTAACTTAAAAAAACCCATTTGATTTTTGACCGCAATCAGGAGTCATTCATTCATTTGCATGTCCGTTGCGGAACTTTGCCTCCCTAACACCACTCCTGTAGGCCTCTCGGTTATAAGCAAGATGCCCTGCTGCTGATCATCCATTTCCAGATCATCAACGATGTCTTGCAGCCATCTTCGCCTTGGTCTTTCTCTCTTTCTTTTTTCCATTATGTACCCTTCCAAGACGGTCTTCTCTAAATTATCATGACGTTTAATGTGTCCAAAATATTTAAAGTTTTCTCTCTTTAATCTTCTTTACTATCCAGCCTTCTTCAATATTAAGTTCTTGTAGTATGGATACTAATAAAGAAATCTGTGGAGAGGACCAGACAGAACCACAAAAATAAGATTTTTAAGGGCATGCATCTTTCCCATAGCAACATATGCCTGTGAGACCTGGACACTTAACACAACAGCTGAGAAACACATAAATGCCTTTGAATGTAAATGCTACAGAAGAGTTCTCCAAATATCGTGGACACAAAAAAGAACAAATATATCTATACTACAAGAGCTTAATATTGAAGAAGGCTGGCTAGTAAAGAAGATTAAAGAGAGAAAACTTTAAATATTTTGGACACATTAAACGTCATGATAATTTAGAGAAGACCGTATTGGAAGGATACATAATGGGAAAAAGAGGAAGACCAAGACGAAGATGGCTGCAAGGCATCGTTGACGATCTGGAAATGGATGCAACAGCAGCAGGCCATCTTGCTCACAACCGAGAGGCCTACAGGAGTGCTGTTTGGGAGGCAAAGTTCCGCAAGGGACATGCAAATGAATGAATGAGTATGGATACTAACTAGCCTTCTTCAATATTAAGTTCTTGTAGTAGGGATACTAGCCAGCCTTCTTCAATATTAAGTTCTTGTAGTATGGATATATTTGTTCGTGTCCGTAATCAAGAGACAGCCCTATATGGCATCGGAATTTGAAAATCATGCCTTATGAATCCTGGGAATTTCAGTTAGAGATGGACAGGAATCAGCTTATTCTAGTGTTTCAACTAGAGACATAGAAACTGGAGATTTACTGTGAAGTCTTTCCTGCGGTGATGATGTTCAGTAACATCGATGCAGTGGGAGCTGAGATGACATTGATATCAGGCCTAAGGAAGCGAAACTGATCAAGGCCCTTTTTTTTTCATCCACAGGCTGGTTGATAACGGTAGTAACATAAACCTCTGTGACAAACAGAATTATCTACAGTCAAATTCTAGCAAGGATAATTATACACATGTTGTACTAAAACGTAGGCCTCATTGTTCTAAATTGATATCTGAAACCTTGGAGGGAAAAAAATTGTTCCGTTTCATGGAAGAATTAATAAACAAGAAACCGAGTTTCTTAAAAACTAAAATTGACAGGATTCCCTGAAATTCCTTAGTTACGAACGAGAAAACACTGACGGTGTTGGGACAAATCAATGCTAGGAAAACAATTGTTGCTAGGTTTCCTGCAGCACTGATTGCTAGCTAACACTACAATGACTAACGGACAACCGTTTGGACTGCATATTTCGTGAGGAAGAAACCCAACACTGTTACGGTCCTCGTTCGCGGGCATGATGGTAACATGGGCTACCGGTACCATCATGTAATTTAGTTTTCCGTATCTCAGGCAACTGCTTCAACGGGCTTAACTTTGTCAAGTGTTTCCATAAAGTGCAATTACCTTAATTTGTTTTAGAACTTTTTTTGTACGGCAGTCGAGACAAAACACTTGTTTACCTATTTATTTGTTTTTCAGCATTATATTTTGGCTTATACAAGCAAACATATTTTGTACAGTGTAATGCTTTTAATAAAGGACTTAGTTCAGTTAATAAGCCCAGTCACTTCTCTGACTGCATTAGAAAACAATTCTTAAGCTGGTAGATGTTATCTTTTTGTGGAAGTTAAGAATCAACATCTTGCTGAAAATCTTTCATGGCTTATCTTCCGAATATTTTATAGACGTAATCAGTCACAGCAAGAACGCCCCATGTTTATTTTTCAAGGTCCAGTCTTTGACTTTTCCATTCGTTGGGCGCCTCACCTGATTTGTTCGGGCAGACGGTAGAAAAAGTTCCTTGCCCATGTTAAACTAACTTCACCTTGGCATTTCCAGTCAACTGCAAAAAGGTGGGCTTTATCGGTGAGCCTGAAATCTTGAAGAGTTAAAGAGAATGAAGATGAGGGAGCAAGTAGCTCACTGTCAGTTATTGCTTTAGTGCCCCAAGTCCAGGCATGTTTCAGTTTTATTATTTTCTTACTAAAAAATGAAAGCACCATCCCCCTCCCCTCCCAAAAAAAAGTAAAAGAACATTTGTTTACATTAAAAGTGAGTTTCAGCTCTGTCTTGTCATTAGCCCCTGGAAAAATAAAAAGTCAGGAAAAAAAACCATAATAAATTACGTAGGCCTGAAAAGTGTGAGGTTTATTGGACACCTGGAAGTGGTTAGGCATTTAGAAAGAGTACTGGAGTAAATTGAAAGAGACCATTTGTCCAGGTGCACATTCTGGATATCAGAATAGAACGAACACTCATTACAGCCACCAGCCTGCAACATATAGCTAGCTCAGAATGATTTTGGAGAAGGAATAAAAACAGCTTTAAAAATGATAAAGTTTACACAATTCTGTGTAGGTATTTAAGTCAATGTCATTATTTAATAGTCAGTATTTAAAAGTAAGTGCTTTCTCTTTCAGAGGAGAATGGCAAAAGAAGTTATGGTTCCTGGCAACACAGTTCTTGAGTTGATTGAGTACTGGGGCTCCACTTCTGACAGTGACATTGCAGCCTTTGTCAGCATTGATGCGAGTGGCAGAAAACGGGCAGTCAGTCGAAAAGAAGTATTGGATCTCTCCAAACGATTTGCCCACAGGTTGAATGCCTATGGCATACAAAAGGGCAGCATCGTTAGTAATACCCTGCCTAACTCTCTAGAACGTGTTATTTGTGAGTTTGGAATCCTTTTCTCAGGTGCATCTTCTATAAATGGCCAGATATTACGTTCCGATGGTGAAGACTTTCTGGAAGCCCTGAAAACATCTCGGTGTGTTGCTGTTATCCTTGACCCAAATGTGCCTAAAAGTGCACGTCAGGTGCTGCTGAGAGAGGTTCCAGTTGGTTGTGAAGATTCTGTACAGTCAGAGCGTCTGCCAGATTTGCGGAAACTGATTATTTGTGCTCGAGATGATGCTGATGGTGAAAATGATTTCATAAATTCTTTGAGGAATTCCCATTTACCGCAGTTCAGGGCTGATGTGCATCCTGATGATCTAGCAACAGTTATGACAACATCTGGAAGCACAGGTTACTCCAAGCTAGTCAAGCATTCTCATGCAGACATCTGTCACTTTGGCAAGCAAGTGAAAGCAATTGAGCCGTTGCCCAGTGGGGCACACTTTATTAACAGCGCCCAACTTGGCTGGGCTGCGGGCTATCCACAGTGGTACTTGTCATGTGGAGTGACAAGATACTTCATTGACGTGCACGATGGACCCCCTGCAGATGTACCTTCTACATTATGGAGAATCATGGTAGAGGAAAAAATTGACTACGGTTTTTTAACTCCAATGTTTGTCAATGCCATCTTGACAAAGTCACCATGGGAGACCGCTGAGTGGAAACCCAAAATTCTTTGTCTTGCAGGTCAGCCAATCAAAAAAGTTCATATGAATATCATCGGGAAGTTGTGCGAGGCTGTGGACGTGAATTATGGTATGACTGAATGCAACCTTGTTACAACCCACAGAATTGTTGATCCATCCACGTATGTGGATGGTTGTGCTGGATACCCTGGATATGGTGTGAAAATCAAAATTGTGGATGCCAACAGAGAGGTGAGTATAAAGCCTTGATGTCACCTATAGAAGTTTTGAATGTCACCTACAGAAGTTTTGAATGTCAACATTTAAGTATATGTGCAACAAAGCTTGTTAATTTTAATAAACAATTAATAGACAATTAATTAATTTTAATGAACAATTGCTGTTTGTAAATTTTAGTAGAGAAGAATGCACCATTTGTACATGTCACAAGACCGATAATATATTGTTAAAAAAAAAAAAGAAAGCAAAATCCTCATTTTCATGCATTTAAGGCATATTTGTGATGTGGTGTTAGGCCTGTATTTCCAAGACCATCAGCACGTGAAAGTGTGATGTGGTCAGTATCACACATGGCTGTATTTACTTTCTCATATTTCTCTGGTACCCGTTTTTAGAGGCTGGGTGGATCCCAGGGCCTTTTTGATGTGAACCAGAAAAAAAATCCCACCACTGGGTCTCGAACCTGGTAACCATCAAATACTACAGTAAACCGAGTGTCTAACCACATAACTAACCAGGCCACCAATATAATTTAATAATATAATAATATAATATAATAATATAATATAATAATATAATATTATATAATATAAATATAATATAATATAATATAATAATATGTAATATAATAATATAATATAATATTTGTAAATTTCAGTAGAGAAGGTTCATACACTCTACTGCCTATAGATCTGAACAGATAGACAATATATTGTACTGCCTATAGATCTGAACAGATAGACAATATATTGTACTGCCTATAGATCTGAACAGATAGACAATATATTGTACTGCCTATAGATCTGAAGAAAGAATATATGGACAATATGGCAAAAGAAGAAGAAAATGCAGCAAAAGCTGGAGACAACAAAACTCTGTATAACATACAGAAGAAGCTAACAGGTGCTATTACCTCCAGAGAAAGACCAGTCTTTAGCAAAACAGGCAACCTATTAACATCAAGTAAAGACCAAAAGCAAAGATGGGGTGAGGACTTCCAAGAAATACTTAATCTACCACACTCAAATGAACTAATGAACCTTGAAACCGATTTACCAGTCCCACAACTAAATGTCAACTTAGATGAAGTTACACTGAATGAGACTGAAACAGCAGTGAACCTAATGGCTAAAAAAAAAGATGAAATACCAGTTGAAATGTTAAAAGCTATTAACAGTAACAACATGTGCCAACTAAAAAGAATGTTTAATACAATTTTGAAAGAAGAAAAGGTCCCTTCTAAATGGAAAAAGGGAATCATTGTTAAAATACCCAAAAAGGCAACCTCAGTGACTGCAGTAACTGGATGGGTGTAACCTTATTATCGGTTGTGTTAAAGGTGTTTTGTAAAGTGATTCTGAATAGAATTAAGGATGTAGTGGATACTGCAATGAGAGAAGAACAAGCAGGATTTTGAAAAGGGAGAAGCATTCTTGACCAGATCTTTACTTGAAGAATAATACCTGAAGAACATATTGAAAAAGCAGAAACCATTAATCTTGAACTTCATAGACTTTAGATCTCTACAATGGATATGTTTGTGCAGTCAACACAGAAGAAGGAGTGAGCAAATGGTTTCAGACTGAAACAGATGTGAAACAAGGATGCATATTATCTCCCTTTCTTTTTGGAATTGCCGTAGACTTTATAATGAAAAGATGCTGTACAGGTAAAACCGGCATTGATTGGGTACATGGGACCCAAATAGAAGATCTTGATTTTGCAGATGACATAACTCTTATCAGTGACAATGTGAAATCGGTGCAGGAAAAAACATATTCCTTATCTTCCTTGGCTAGCAAAATAAGTCTTGAAATTAACAAAGACAAAACAAAAATAATGAAACTTCTCATTAATCAAGAAGGAAAAATATACATAGAAGGAACAGTTGTTGATGAAGTAAACCAATTTGCATACCTTGGCAGCTACATAGAATAGGATGGTGACACCAGGAAGGAAGTTAGAATTAGAATTGCAAAAGCAGCACTGTCCTTCAAAAATCTTGAGAACATATGGAATTCAAAAGTCATAAGCACAAAAACCAAGTTAAGATTATTCAATTCAAATGTGATATCCACTCTCATTTATGCATGCGAAAGCTGAAAATCAACTAAAGAAATAGGTAAGAAATTAGACTCTTTTAAAACAAATGCCTGAGGAAAATACTTGGTATAAAGTGGAACAAATTTAAGAACACAGAGATAAGACAGATGAGCAAATAACAATCTGTCTCATGGGTGATCAGAAAAAAGAAGATGGACATATGTAGGCTATGTGATGAGAAGAAATAATCAGAGAATACCAAAACAAGCTATCAAGTGGAGCACAACAGGCCGAAGAAAAAGAGGTCGACCACATGAAACTCTAAAGAGGACTTTGTTAAGAGAAGCCAGCTTAGTGCTTGATGAAGTTGAAAGACTCGCCGAGAATACGAAAACTTGGCAAACAGCTATATGTGCCCTATTGACGTTTAACGACACGGGAAGGATGTAAGATTGATCTGAACAGACAAACAATATATTATACTGCTTATAGATCTGAACAGACAATACACATAGAGATAGAAAAAACTAGAAAGGGTGATAAAGTTATTCACAGAGACAGGAACTAGAAATGGCAGGCATTATCCCCCTCCCAAACTGTCGTTAGAAGATAAACTGTTATTTAACTTCAGCTAAACCAGAAAGATCCAGATCAGTGTGTTTTCTGCCATGATAGTGAAGCCTAATAAGAAGAATATTACTTGGAAAAATCAAGGAAATCTTAGCTCATACTTTATCCATATTAATTATGGTATGTCAGAAATTGTTGCATTTGATACTCTATTTGTGTTTCCTGTACACACATGCCGGGGGCGTCTCATTTATGTTGAATTCATCATTATTATGTAATAATGTCATTGTTTGCATTTGGTGCAGTATTTGTGTTTCTTATATTTTATAACTTAAGACTAAACAAATAAGAACAAACCATAATCTACAGACTACTAACCAGATACTGCAGACTAAAACGGTCATCTCCACAAGATAAAGACTGTGCCAGCAGTCCAGTGCATGTGCTGAAATGGTCCCCGACTCTTCAGCACGTACTACAGACCTGCACTACAAACAGAGCCCAGATATGGCCCCAAGAGAGAAGGATGAAGGAGAAACTCTGAGGTTCCTACAGGAACCTCCTGCTGACAGCAGGATTCATGGGGACAACCCAGCTCCCTGTCTAGAAAGCTGAGCATATGAAGCTGAACACAGAAGAGAATTATTCTGGAGGTCTCTTGTTTATGCTGAATATATCTTTGTAGGATTCATCAAACTTAAGATTGTGATTGTTGTGTGTAGTAATTATTTTTTCTGTTTTCCTCAGGAAGTTGCTCAAGGATCTATTGGTGAGATCTTAGTCTGGAGTCCATCTCTTTGCTCTGGCTATCTGAACAATGAATCTGCTAGGACATCAGTATTCACCAGTGATGGCTGGTTTTGTACTGACGATGCTGGCTACATTGGTGCTGACGGGAAAGTGTATGTAGAGGGTCGTCAGTCTGACAGCATCATGAGAGGGGTGTACATTCTGTATCCTGGGTGGTTGGAGAAGAAGATGAAAGAATACCCTGGTGTGATGGACGTTGCCATAGTTGCCGTCCCTGATGCAGTGCTCCATAATGAAGTCTGCGCTTGTATCGTGGCAAATGGTGTGAATGGCGTTGTAGCTGGATATGGCAATGATGCGTGGAGCAACGGTGTCAGCAGGCAACTTGAAGACGAGGTTGACAGAGCTGCATATGTAAAGAATGACGTTTCAATGAGTTTGAATGATAAACATGCTGTTGTAGGCTCGTCACAGAATGGAGACATTAAAGGTGCAGACATGCAGAATCTAGATTTAATTTTATTTGAAAAAGACCTTAGGAACTTTGCGAATGATTTGAGTTTGTTGCATGAGAAAGATGCCATGCGTATGGTGCCGAAGTACTATGTGTTTGTGGAGAAGTTCCCCCTGACCCCAACGGGGAAGATGAGCAGGAGAGAAATTCGTAAAATTGCAGTAGCAGCTTTGGGAATCAAATAATGCAACCTTCTGCTCATGAAGTTAAAGTTGTATGTTCTGAGTTCTTCTGTGATCATGTGGGTTCATAGTAATTTATTAATAAAATCATTTTGGATGCAGCATGTTGTATACATATACGCAGACTCGCACTGTGTGATAAGATGTGATTTCAATGTAAATAAAAACAATAACTATATGGAAGAAGAAAAGAAACAATATCATTTGTAAATTTTAAGTATTTTCTATTTTTATCTTCTTTGTATGAATTTGTTGTCAGTATTTGCAGTTTTGTTTCTTGAATGCATAGATGACTGTTTTTTAGTTCCTGCAAATAATCGTAGAGTTTGACCTCCTGAATTGTTTCATTCAGTGTTTCTTGATGGCGTAGTTTTTTATGTGTGCTTTGGAAGGTATGCACTGGAGTAACACCAGTATTAGCTACATCCAGAAACATCAAGTCACATGGCTATCGTCACAGTTTACCACAAAAACATTCACGCTAAGATCTGTATGAAAGAGAGGACGAGACTGCCCACAGAAGAGGTGAAGGAAGGACATTACATAAACCTTGAATCTCCAGTTATATGAAGCAAATTACAGAGACCTGTCACGACATCCCATCAACACTGAAAGGTATATGAGAAAAGTGACATGGCAAGCTTCAGAAGGTTCACATCAGTGATTATACACACATCAGAAGGTTCACATCAGTGATTATACATGTACCTTTTCAAAGTTGTTCAAGGGAATGTATGGAGGATGATGTATCCTGAAAGTCTCTGTTGTGTAATAACATATTTTACTTTATTATAATTCTCTGCTGTTTCACAAAACCTGTCTGTGCTAGTGTTTATAAATCTGACATGCGTAGCTTCAGAATTTTATACCCTCAGAGGTTCTAAACTTTTTGTTTGTGTGAACCCTCTTTCTGGCTTAAGAAGACCCATGGACCCATCATTAAAAATAATAAATAGAACCCAGATGATGCTGAGATTTTTCTGAATTGAGTCAATCCATTTTGCTGGTCTGTAGACCTCTAAAAATCCTGATGTGGACCATTTGAGTGCCCATGTACCCCAGGTTTAGAACCACTGCTTCAGATTATTCACCACTTACACAGTATATAGTTTTGAGTTGTTTGCTGAAATTTTGATTTGAAATATCTCCTGTGTCATCAGCTAATGTACTATGATTTAACTCACTTTAAAAAACCAAGATGACACAATGAATGGGAAAATCAGTAACAGATAAACAAAGAATAATGAAAAACAACAGCGTAAACAGAATATAAATAATTTAATCAGAATCATAATCCAGGCGACGTGTCTTTACATTTTCGTTACACAGCTTGTGTTTTTATACTTTTTGTAACGCAGATGATTGTTTTAAGTTTATGAAATTCATGTTTTTAAATTTTTTTAATTCATTTTTTAGTTGACAATACAGAAATGATTAATATTTTCTTGTTTTGTGCATATTTTTTTACTTGTTGCAGATTGTGTACTGAAGCTGTCAGTGTGTTGTGCTGGGCTGTAAGTACTCACTGATGTGTCTAATAATTTAAAGCAAAAACTTTTCAATCTCCAGATGTGACTGCCTGGTCTCTAACGGATGCACATATTAATAAATTAAACCCCCCCCCCCCCCCCTCTTTGTATATTCATCTGCAGTGTCTTGGGCAAAGTTCGTGGAACCAAGTTTACATGTGATATCCTGTTTTGTTTTTTTTTTCTCCTTCATTCAATGAGTCAGATGAGCAGTGTAGTCAAGTATGTCTTGCAGTACTTCTAGATAATCTCCACTTTTGAAGGCAGTATTCCTCACCAGAGTGTGCAGAGTACTTATTTTTTCCCAGCTGGGTTGAGCAGAAGCCTGCAAGAGTGGGAATATGTCCCAATATTTTCAGTTTAGGAAATTGATTTGCTATAATCTCGGCCACTCCCACTCTCAATAAATGTTAATGTTCTGGTTTTCTGAACAAAGAATTCTCTCCCCCCCCCCCCCCCAAAACTTCCACTAATACTGTGTACTAAAAGAATCTCTATACAATGACTTTGAACAACCACATTTTGTTCAGTCAGAAACTACTGTGCACTTGTATAATCTGTTTGAGGGCAAAGATGACTAAGCTTTATTAAAACTAGAACTGGCCAAGACCCTATTTCTATTTACGGTGTACCCTTAGAACCAGGCTGTTATGATCCTTCAGCATTATCAACCATGCAGGGCGTAACTTGGTTCCCATTACAACGAACCGTGTAAGGAACTCACTTCATAATTCACCCTTCTTCCTGAATGATGCATGTGCTTTAAGGTCATGGTGTTGACTGCAAAGAAGCCACATTTTCAGGAAGATAAGACCATACATTTTGTATGTAGCAAGATATGATGTCTTACTTTTGATCAGGAACAAAATGCCAGTGACTTGAACTACTTCAGATCAGATAATGGTTCTTAACCTTTCTTTGACCTTGGGACACTTTTTTGGCCCGAGAACAGCTGTAGACCCCACATTAAAAACAAAACAATATACAAAACCTAAATAATGCTACAATTTTTTTTCCCTAAAAAAAATCCCTCTTAAACCCTTTGTGTGTATGTGTGTGTGGTGGTTCACTGACTCCAAGTTATGAACCACTAATTTCATTCATTTGCATGTCCCTTGCGGAACTTTGCCTCCCAAACAGCACTCCTGTAGGCCTCTCGGTTGTGAGCAAGATGGCCTGCTGCTGCTGCGTCCATTTGCAGATCGTCAACGATTTCTTGCAGCCATCTTCGTTTTGGTCTTCCTCTTTTTCTTTTTCCCATTATGTATCCTTCCAATACGGTCTTCTCTAAATTATCATGACGTTTAATGTGTCCAAAATATTTAAGTTTTCTGTCTTTAATCCTCTTTACTAGCCAGCCTTCTTCAATATTAAGCTCTTGTAGTATAGATATATTTGTTGTTTTCTGTGTCCACGATATTTGGAGAACTCTTCTGTAGCATTTACATTCAAAGGCATTTATGTGTTTCTCAGCTGTTTTGTTAAGTGTCCACATCTCACAGGCATATGTTGCGATGGGAAAGATGCATGACCTTAAAAATCTTATTTTTGTAGTTCTGTCTGCTCCTCTCCACAGATTCTTTATTTGTTTTACTTTCTGAAGAGCAATAGATGTCCTCCTTTTAATTTCCCTCATTGTATCTCCATTATTAGTTAGCAGTGATCCAAGATATTCAAAATTCTCCACTTCTTCCAATTTTTCCTCATTGATATATATTTCAGCGCCTTGTCTGTTTTGTCAGTTGTCATCAGTTTAGTTTTCTTTGCATTAAGATAGAGATTCTGCTCTTTGCTGTTCTTACGGACTGACATAATTAGTTTTCCATTCCTTTTTGTGTCATCAGCATATCTAATCTCTGGTATTTCATAACCTCCAATTGTTATGGCATCGTAATATTCTTTGTCTACATCTTCTCTAACATTCCTCATTATATTTTCAGTATACAAGTTAAATAAGTAAGGTGACAATATGCACCCCTGACAGAACCCTTGTTTTATGTCAAACCAAGTTGTTGTTTCACCATTTATTCTTACTGCTACTTGTTGGTCTAGATACAGCAGTGATGTTAATTGTATCAAATATGTTGGAAATCCCATTTTTTCCATTATTTCCCAAAGTTTCTGGTGTTGTACACAATCAAATGCCTTTGAGTAGTCTATAAAGGATAAATACAGATTCACATTAAACTCTCTGCATTTCTCTATTATTAATCTTAGATTGAATATATGATCTCTTGATCCTCTTTCTTGCCTGAAACCAGCTTGGACCATATTGACTTCTTCTTCTATTTTCTTACGAAGTCTACCCATTATGATTTTTAACAGAATTTTACTGGCATGACTAATCAGGGCAACTGTTCTATATGAACCACTAAACTAGATGCATATTACTTGTTCTATGAGAGACCTTCTGAAAAAGGCACATTACTCCTGTTCTTGTCAGCTTCTGAAAAAGGCACATTACTCCTGTTCTTGACACCTTCTGAAAAAGGCACATTACTCTTGTTCTTGTCAGCTTCTGAAAAAGGCACATTACTCCTGTTCTTGTCACCTTCTGAAAAAGGCACATTACTCCTGTTCTTGACACCTTCTGAAAAAGGCACATTACTCCTGTTCTTGTCAGCTTCTGAAAAAGGCACATTACTCATGTTCTTGTCACCTTCTGAAAAAGGCACATTACTCCTGTTCTTGTCACCTTCTGAAAAAAGGCACATTACTCCTGTTCTTGTCACCTTCTGAAAAAAGCACATTACTCCTGTTCTTGTCACCTTCTGAAAAAAAGCACATTACTCCTGTTCTTATCACCTTCTGAAAAAAAGCACATTACTCCTGTTCTTGTCACCTTCTGAAAAAGGCACATTACTCCTGTTCTTGTCACCTTCTGAAAAAAAGCACATTACTCCTGTTCTTGTCACCTTCTGAAAAAAAAGCACATTACTCCTGTTCTTGTCACAATGAAGCAACTGAGGAACATGGCACTGTAGCTCACTAAGTTAAAAAAAAAAAAATCACCCTGCTTTCACGTGTGCACTTCATGAAATGAGGGAATCCATAATAGAATGTTATGATCATCACATGAAGTTATGAATGCAAAGAAGAAAACCACACACAGTAAGAAAGGTGGAGTATTTGATCCTGCTATTTTCCGAACAAAGAAAAAAACTCTAGACTGAATACTATATGCCCTCCAAATCATGCAGAATCTAAAGGTGTGGTTCTTAACCTGGGGCCTATGTCTCCTCAAAGGCTCCCATGAATCGCAAATGGACTGGCTCAAATAAAAAATCTTATCATCATCTGGGTTCTTTTTACTGTTTTATTTTTAATGAGGTGTCCATAGCTGTTCCCAGGCTGGAAAAGGGATCCACAGCCAAAGAACGTCATTGATCTAGAGCATGTATGTGCAAGTAGTCACAAGACTGTATGCAAGCATGTCCCTTGAGTGACTCGATGAACGTGGAAAAGAAAACTCAGGCTGGTTGTCCGAGGCAATACTGGCTCAAATCCTTGCAGATGTCACAGATCCATTGACTGTACTCATGCAGGGTGTCAGAGGAAAAGAGCAGACCAGATGGCTGACTCAGCTGTCACGGAGGGAGGGCATGCAACAGATTGAACAGACATCATCCCATGCTGTGAGAGAAAACTGTTCAAACAAATGACTTCACTGACAACTGTGAATCAGTGTCTACATAAAAAAATGAAGGAGATTTGGGGGAACCTTGGAGTGAAGTAAAATGAATGATTCAGAAAGAGCTGCAGACAGATGGTCATCCAACAAAGAATGAGTGTTATCAGTTACACTGAAGGAAATAATGATCATTTGTAGATGTATCCAGAATACATGGATGGTGATCCTTCCAAACAATCTATGTACAACAGAAAGTGTTGCCAGCTGGTGGAGAAAGTTCCTAGTCATAAAAGACCTATTATTCTGCTCCATGCCAAAACTTCTGGGCCAACATTATGAGCAACAAAACATTATAAATCTTACTGTAAACTATGGACAGCAAATACAAGCATTATGTGATTAACATTATATTGGTAGGCCATACGGAAGATAATGCCTGCAAAACAAGCTAGACTGTTAACTGTAGCAGGAAGAATGGTTCTGAAATTTAGGAGCAAGACAGAAAGGCCAACAAACAAACAAACAAAAATTTAACCAAACACAATCGATCCATAAAAAAATTTTTGTTTTAATAATCCGTGTTACATTCCACCACATTTTAGAAATCACTGAAGACAAATAAATTTCAAGAGTCACTACAGAAGAAGTCACTTAAGTTTGTGTATGTGTGAGGTGGGTGGAGAGAACAATATGAAACAATGTCACATAATAACAGAATGAGATCTGGACAGAATGCCCAAAGATTTTGTAGTGTACTGCAGATATATAAATCCTTTCAATCTAGCACAATTACTTTATGTGATTAAATGTGATGCACACAACTGATGTGAAGTGTGTTGTGTGTATGACATACATTAACTTCCTAACACAGAACGGGATGAAACTGCTAATACAGGTGAATGAAAGAATATAAAATCTACATAAAACTACAGTAACACGTATTCATGTTTACTGCTTACTGCAGAATCAACCTCTGACTGGCTGATTTTTTTTTTTTTAAGGCAGAAACTGAATAAATATTTTATGACATATATAACTACCTTACTTTTCCATAGTCACTGCTTAAATTCAGGCACTTGTCATACCACAGCACCAGCTTCCACAATCCTTCGTCAAAGAATCGTGCCGGCAGGGTATACAGTCAGCTATTTATCCCTTCTGTGTGATGCATATTGGTTTTAAAGCACTGGGTAGCCAGCCAGACCGTCATATTGCATATTTCTCCAAAAAAAAAAAAAATAAAAAATTCTCTAAAAACAACAACTTAAAAAAAAAAAAAAAAAGATAGCCAGACTTTCATTTTCATTAATAAAACAAAGAAAAAGCAAATGTCACTAACAGTAATTTTGCTGAGCACAACCCACAAAGCAAATATGTAATCCAAGCAACTACGACAAAATAATACAACTTTTTTTTTTCTATCTTTAAGAAGCTTCAAAGCTGGGTCACACTAAAATCATAACGTCTGCGTTCCAGTGAGCAAAGAGTATGTAAATGTTTTCAAATGGCAAAGCAGCAATATACACTAAGAATTAAAAAAAAAAAACCTTGCACATTGCAAGGTGAAGTAATAATAATTACCATGTGTCATCATCACAAGGTAAAGTAATGACAATTACCATGTGTTATCACAAGGTAAAGTAATGACAATTACCATGTGTCTCATCACAAGGTAAAGGAATGATAATTATCTTATGTCACTGAAAGGTAAAGTAATGACAGTTACCTTGCTAGGTAAGGAAATGGTAATTACTGTATGTGATCACAAGGTCAAATAATTACAATTACCTTGTGTTATCACAAAGTAATGACAATTATCGTGTGCCATGACAAATTAAAGTACTGACAGTTACCTGTGTTATCACAAAGTAAAGCAATGACAGTTATAACAAATTACACACATCTTCTCGTTCTCCTGAAAAAAAAAAAAAGAAAATGAATTCTCACCTTGACTTAACAGACACTGAGTCTGAGTAGTCAATCATTTCTCGTCCAATCAGGCACAATGTTCAAGACATGCCACCCAAATCAGTTGCAAAAATGGGTATCTAGTTTCTCTTCAGGCCAGGAGTTAAAATGACCATGTCCCCCTCTAATGCTCAAACTGTCAGAGAAACTACGAGAGCACATATTACCATGTCCTTGTAAGTTTCAATGGAGAGAACAGGCCGTATTTTCAATTTTTCACAGACGCCCACGTACAGCAAGAGGATCCTAAAAATGCTGTTTAAACTCAGGTTTTATTCATCCAAAATAATGACCAAAAATAGAATGCTAAATCAGAAATATATTTTTTTTAAAATCAATGAATTTCCCAGTAACTGAACTACTGTTACATATTTAATCTTCCCATCAAACAGAGAAAAGAGTGTCAATGCTTTTTAAAAAATTCATTAAGCTCAGCTATTTAAATATTTGGACTACTGCCTTCAGAAGACACAATGTGTACCCCACTTCATGTGTTATGATTGTAAATTAGCAACAGGGTGGCAATCCCTTAAACTACATATATTTAAAACATAATAATTGCAATTTTAAATGATCATAAGATTACACAAGAAAAGGAAACATTTATATACACATAAGTAATTAAAAAATTTATAAATTTACAATGCTGAAGGTTTAGGTTTTTGAAACACAACATTATATGATATGTTAACGTAAGTTTCAAAAACAGTTTTACATGATACGTTAACATAAGTTTTAGAAACATTACATGATATGTTAACAGACACCATATTGAAAATTGTTACCTCAAAATATTTTTTTCTTTAAAATGTAAACTTATAAAACATAAATAAAACATGATAAAAGAAATGAGACAGCAGAAGTATATCTCTGAGTGTCTGACACAGGGAACCTGTCCCTTTAGATGCATTCACTACATAGCAGACAATGGAAGGCCTCTCAGTACTCAGTAAAATGGCTGCAGTTCTCTTATGAGTTTAAAATCTTGAAAGGCAGATCTAAAGCGACCAGCAGAGAAATATGCCTGAATAAATGCTAGCAGTCAAGCCATTATCTCTTATAAACAGTGTCTTGGAATTACTTCATGATACATCTTCATGTGGTTAATATCTGATAATGAAGCCACATATATAGTTGCCAACAGTGTCAAATCAGAAATTTCATAGCAGAAAAGAGAATGATTAAAAAAGCATCTTCTTATGCTTGTGTATAAGCCCACAAAAACTGCGCAGGATTGAAATGGACATACATGGGGAAAAAAACCTCCAGTAGAAAAATCACCACAGAGATGTGCAGTTACTTCTGGGAAGACTCACACAGATAAGGAATGTTGAAAGGAGGCAGGCCTGATGTTCTTGCCTTATATATCTGTGGGAGTGAGGGCTTAATTCTGACTATGTCAGTGTTTTCCCAACTCTTTTTGGATCATGCCCCACCTCAATAATTTTGATCCTTCCCCCATCCCCCAACCAAGCAGCATAATACTCAACCAACTTCTGAAAAAGTATAATATAAATATATTCTAACTGAGCCCCCCACCCTCCAATGGGACATACATCCCATGTTGGGAAACACTGGGCTACGTGTTGACAAAAATTTAGCTACAAAATCGCATTTCTTCCTAGAATCTGGTCAATACGGTCATACCAATGTATGGTAAAGGAAACCTGACTTCCACATAATTTACAGCTTCATAAATTAATCATAAATAAAGAAAACCTCCACCGTAAATGTCTTCACAAGGCCTAATAAAAATAGATACATTTAAAAATAAATAACACAAGCAATCAACTAAAAAAAAGACTATATACAACAACAACAACAACAACAAAAATTACAATAGAAAAGAAGTACACAGAAAACCTGATAATACGACTTACAATGTATTAGTTTCACCATTTAGGAAACAGATACTCTTCCACTGTACATGGAACTGGGCAGTTCTCTCCAAATATCCAAAAAGTCAAATCTGAAGGTTTTTATCTCCCTTCTAGTGCTGGCACTTGACAGACTCTTGCAGCTGACAGTTTAAGTCAAATGCAGAACTAAAAGCAGCTTTTGCAAAAACTACAACATTTGTATTTTAGAATTTGAATGTTTCTGTGGTATTTTGGTGAGATTACTTTTAATTTTATTCAAAATTCCATTTTTTCCAAGGACAGTCTACCTGGCATATGATATGCCAGTTACTCTGTTCCACTAACAGATGGCCGACTATAGGGCACTTGATAGACAGATTCTACATAAAAGTATATAGTTTTGGTACTAAGCAGTCTGATCACACATAAAGGTATAAAGTCTTGGCACTAATCAGACTGGTCATACATATAATCTTGGCACTAAGCAGACTGATCATACATTTAAGAATAAAATCTGGGGCACTAGGCAGACAGATCATTTATACAAGTATAGAGTCTGGAGCACTAAGCAGACTTATCAAGCATATGTTTACCAATTCTGGGGTTCTAGGCAGACAAACCAAGCACACGAGTATAAAGTCTGGGGCACTGTGCAGACAAATCATGCATACAAAGTAAAATAAAACCAACAAATGTGTTACATAACTCTCCCTCCTCCCAAATCATAAATTATCATTTATCTCATCGCCAGGTTCATCATATGTAGGTTCCAGTGGCTCCCCAGTTATAAGCAAGCCTTTCTCATACAACATTGACACAATATTCAGCTGAAACATAAGAAATGTTAACACAAAAAATTGAAATACATATAAAAAAAAAAACAAACAACTGCATACGTAAGTGAGTAACTATTTGATTTATAACAGATAAGTATATGCTTTCATCCAACACAGGTAATGAATTCAGTACACTTCTGCACACTTTGCTGTTATAATTTGTACTTTTTTTAATATAAACATAATGTTAGAGGAGGGTTCTGGCATAAGCAGCACATCACTAGCATTTTATGTTAGCAGAGACAGACTGTGCTAGACTGATGCCACGGTTATCAGAGTCAACAAACCGGTCAAGACACTGCTCCCATCTCTCCACTGGTGTTATTAACAGGCTCAGTGGTTGAAGGTGGAGGTTCACAATGACAGAAAGGGGGGGGGGGGGTGGTGGTGGTTTATGGTGCCAGGATCTGGAGAGAATCTCTTCTTTTGTGGGTCTGCTCTAGGTCCTCAAGCCAGCCACCATAACCCACTCCCAACCCAACATGACAACTGTCTTTTGACACCTTCACAGTGGTAGGAGCTATGAAGATCCTGTTTGCGGTTCCAGTGAGATAAAACTCTTATGACACAGAAGACAAAAAAAAAAACAACTTTCCCCCAACTTTCCGAGGTGCTCCTGGAAACAAAAATAATACTACTTCTTTCTGGCCAATAAAGTACAAACTGACAAGTGACCTCATGATGATGAAACATAACTGAGATGTCTTTCTTTTTGGTCTGATGCAGAAAGTTAAGAAATTCATTACAATCCATTCTAATCATTACACGCAGCCCACTCAAGGAAAGAACCTGACGAGACGTCACACCCCCCCCCCCCCCCCCCCCAAAGGAGAAGCTTTATGGTGAAGCTGAAAACAAGAGACCACGTGCCACATTTCTGAGAGAGATTGATGTTGATGACCGAGCAAGACAAAAAAAAAAAAAAAACCAATACCAGCGTCTCATTCATCAGCTGCAAAATGTTCAAGTTCCAAGCTAATTACAGATCACCCACCAACCAACATTTTCCAACACTACAACAATCAGAGATAAATCTGGTATCACATAAGGATAACACTACAACAATCAGAGATAAATCTGGTATCACATAAGGATGATACTAATATATGACAACAAGTTATTACCTGGTCAGCAACATTTTCCAAGGGCAAGCTCTCAATTGCTGTGTATTCTGGGTAAGCATTGATCAGGTACTCTACAGCTGGAGCCATCTGGCAAAAAAAGAAAAAAAAACATACAAGAGGCTCACACAGCGAGTCCTTCAGATTCAGTAACAAAAAAGAACTAATATTCACCTCTAACCTACCAAGCAACCACTTGGTCTACTAAGTTGGTGGTAACTGGTTCGAGTCCCAGCAGTGGGGGATTTTTTTCTGGTACATGCCAGGTCCACCTAATAAATGGTAGCAGGAAAGTCTGGGAAGGTAGATGTGGCCAGGCATGATACTGATCAGATCAACATTTCATGTACTTGGAAATATGGGCCTAACACCGTATCCCAATATGCCTTAATGGCATGGAAACAGGGATTTTACCGTTACTGTGCCTACCAAGAAACACTCGACACATCAACATTTTTTTTTGCAATAAAATAAATAACCACTGCGATACTTTTCCAGTAAATGGCACTACCTATTTCCACCATTGATAGCAGTCTAAAATTATGAAACACTTACTACAGAATAAAAACATATGCCTAGTTATATTTGTAATTTTAAAAAACAAAGACCATTTTGAACAACAGCTCATAGTAGATTATGAGTGAAACAGTTGAATGTCAAAATGTGCATTAGATATTGTATGAAAGTACATTGTACCTCAGGTGTTATCTCCAGAAAATTAGGTCCCACCATTCTGTATGTACGGGCATTTTCAATGCTGTAGTATATGCGCACCTTGTCTTCCTCCGTTAATAATCTGTTGGGGAGAGAGGGGGGGGGGGGGAGGGAGAAGAAGAGAGATAGTAAAGACAAACTGAATAAATGTATACAAAATCTGTACAGTCACATGAGTTTGAGTAAACATTACTTCATCATACTGGGGAAAATGCTATCACAACATGAACATTCCAATGCAAAACAAGATCACACACAGAATTTGGCTTTATCATTTTCCGTTATGCCAAAAGTGTGAGTAAACATATGAAACTATGAAAAAGCACTTGTCTGACAGTCCAGCCCTGGACAACGTCCTCTATGACATTATATAAAGCAACAGAACAGCAGGAAAACAGTTACCACAGCAGGGCACACAGCCAGAGAGCAGGCACTGACAGAATGCTGTTCTAAGCATGGATCCACAACTTGAGATGAGAGGTCACAATGAATATTAGAATCATCAACTTTCGTGTACCACCTCCTACAACAACACAATACTAACATTAAATGAAATTTTATTTCTGGTGGTGGTTAAAAATTAAAGAACAAGAACTAGTTCACATTTATTTATAGGAAAGAACAAGAACTGGCTTACATTTACTTATTTCAAACATCTATACATTTATTACACTTTTAAATAGATTAAAAACCATACAGCGAGAACATACTGGGAGACTATCAAGCATGTTTCAGGAAGAACAGACCAACTGTAGACCAAATATTTTATCTACGTGAAAGAGCAAAAAAGAACTGGGAATATGGAAAAGAAGTATATAATATCTTCACTGACATCAAGAAAGCTTATGATAGCACAGACAGGAATAGGTTATGGAAAATTATGAAAGAATATGAGATACTTAATGATCAATTTGACCAGAACATGCATGGAGGATGCACAGAATAATGTATAAAGGAAGAAGAACCTTTCTATATAAGAACTGGCTTAAAACAAGGTGATACATTATCTCCATTACTATTCAACCCAGTACTAGAAAAGATAAGAAAAGTGAAAGAAGAAAGCAGTACAGAAGAATAAGCTAAAATACTATGATACGCTGATGACATCGACCTACTGGGAGGGGGGGGGGAACTATGCAAGAAGTCATCAATACCTGCATACACCTGAGAGATGTGGCACCAAAAGTGGGCTTGACCATTAACCAAGATTTGCTTGTACATGTACTTGACTAACCAAGATAAGACAGAGTACGTGAAGATATCAAGAGACTAGAGACAGGATGATCCAGATTATATCAATGTTGGAGATATGATCATTAGGAAAGCACAAATATTCTAGGCATAACCTTCAACAGAAGCAACATGGTAAGAGAGGAAATTAAAATCAGAGTACAGATAGGGAATAAAATATATTTTGCATTGCAACACCTGTTAAAATCCAAAACCCTGTTCTAAAACACCAAAATAACAATCTACAAAACTATATATTAAGACCAGCCGTCATGTATGGATCAGAAACGTGGAGTACAACAAAGAAAGATGAACAACAATTGCAGATCTTTGAGAACAAGATCTTAAGAAGAATCTTTAGGCCCATAAAGGATACCAATAGTGGAAAATGGAGAGCTAGAAAGAACACTGAACTGAACAGCTTATTTAAATCACAACGAATTATAAATGTCTTGAAACTGAACAGACATCGCTGGCTGGGGCATATAGAAAGAATGGAAGAGAACAAACGAAAATGATGTATGCACAAGAGATGAGGGAAACAAGACCAAGGGGTAGACCAAGACAACACAGAAGAGGATATAAAATATCTCACTACCGAAGTTATGGCAGAGAGTAGGAGGTTATTAAAAGACAAGAATTCTCTCACTACCGAAGTTATGGCAGAGAGTAGGAGGTTATTAAAAGACAAGAATTCTCTCACTACCGAAGTTATGACAGAAAGTAGGAGGTTGTTAAAAGACAAGAATTCTCTCACTACCGAAGTTATGACAGAAAGTAGGAAGTTGTTAAAAGACAAGAATTCTCTCACTACCGAAGTTATGACAGAAAGTAGGAAGTTGTTAAAAGACAAGAATTCTCTCACTACCGAAGTTATGACAGAAAGTAGGAAGTTGTTAAAAGACAAGAATTCTCTCACTACCGAAGTTATGACAGAAAGTAGGAAGTTGTTAAATGACAAGAATTCTCTCACTACCGAAGTTATGGCAGAAAGTAGAAGAGTAGGAGGTTGTTAAAAGACAAGAATTCTCTCACTTCCGAAGTTATGACAGAAAGCAGGAGAGTAGGAGGTTGTTAAAAGACAAGAATTCTCTCACTACCGAAGTTATGACAGAAAGTAGGAAGTTGTTAAAAGACAAGAATTCTCTCACTACCGAAGTTATGGCAGAAAGTAGTAGAGTAGGAGGTTGTTAAAAAGACAAGAATTCTCTCACTACCGAAGGTATGACAGGAAAATCCCACGCCTTTTCTTTTTGTGTTATCATAATGGGCACAACCTGGCCAAATTCTCCGCCTCAAATTCAAAAAAAAAAAAGAAAAGAAAAAAGACTCTCTGTAAAGGTTAGTCATATAAACTTTGCTCTGACAACTTGCTATGTGCTAGTCTTGTTTTTGTCCAGCTCTGCTAAAATTTCTCAAAGAGAATGTTGCCCTCAGCACTAGACGAAATTTGTGTTCTGAGGCAACTTCTGTCTTCCCAGCGTGCATTAGAACAAAGCTATCACTGAGTGTAACTAATTACAGGATCATCCCAGACGTATGCATAAATATTAGGATCACATGAACATACACGTTTTCTGCTGGCCACATCGAATGTTCTAGAAGCTGTGTGTCATGGAGGGGATGAGTCACATGGGCTCGTCTGTTGTCCTGAAATCAACCATGATGGCGCTTCTCAGCCAAAACAACCACCCCCTCCCCCCAAATCTTCACTATGTCAAACCCTGCCTGTTAGTCAAGTTCAAGGACAACAACAGCCTGAATACAAAAAGTGGGGCATTATCCCACCCAGCCCTGGTCTGCTGGCACTACCAACCACACACTGGCTCTCTACCGCTGAAAATTACAGTACCTCACTAGCACAGTCACGATTTCTTCCACGCAGCAACTTAACATATTTACAAGTACTTTACAAATATACAGTGACTATTTATCCCCCCCCCCCCTTTTCTCCCTCCCTCCCTCTCACACAGAAACAAACAAATTTACAGTTCTAAAAAAAAATAAACACCCAAGTTTTTCTTTGTTCCATCGGTCACACATTTCATCTAAAGTCACTTAATGACCCTCAAGAACAAGTTATCTCCCCTCTTCTGAGACCAGCTAAAATGTGTTTACACGTGAACGCTTGAATTATCATACACCCCGCATCAGTCAGGCAAAAGATGAAACAGTCTCTCGTTAACATGTGTTTTAAGTATACAGGGGTGGGGGTGGGTGACGGGACGGGGACTCAACTGCCTACGCCCCTGCCATGGTCTTGTTTTTCTCTCCCTTGATCAGGAATACAATTACGATTATTGTTTATGCCTGCTAAATATCATTCATTGTTACAATATAAAAAAGGCAATCTTAGCGACTGCAATAATTGGAGGGGAGTAACCTTACTATCGGTTGTGTCAAAAGTATTTTGGAAAGTTGCCCTGAATAGACTTAAAGATATAGTGGATACTGCAATGAGAGAAGAACAAGCAGGATTTCGAAAAGGGAGAAGCTGTCTCGACCAGATCTTTACTCCAAGAATAATACTTGAAGAACAAATCGAAAAGCAAAAACCGTTAATCCTGAACTTCATAGACTTTTAAAAAAGGCATTTGATAGCATACACAGAGATTCATTGTGAAGAATTGTAAGACTATATGGAATACCATCTAAAACTGTCAACATCATTAAGGATCTCTACAATGGATATGTTTGTGCAGTCAAGACAGAAGAAGGAATGAGCAAATGGTTCCAGATTGAAACCGGCGTGAAACAAGGATATATATTATCTCCCTTGCGTTTTGGAATTGTCATAGACTTCATAATGAAAAAAATGCTGCACAGGTAAAACGGGCACTGACATGGTACATAGGACCTAACTAGAAGATCTTGATTTTGCTGATGTTATAACTCTTATCAGTAACAATGTGAATTTTGCTGATGTTATAACTCTTATCAGTAACAATGTGAATTCCATGGAAGAAAAAACAACCTGTCTTCACTGGCTAGCAAAATAGAACTTGAAATTAACAAGGGCAAAACAAAAATAATGAAACTTTCCATTGATCAAAAAGGAAAAATATACGTAGAAGGGATAGCTATTGAAGAAGTAAACCAATTTGCATACCTTGGCAGCCACATAGACCACGATGGTGCCATCAGAAAGGAAGTTAAAATTAGAATTCCAAAAGCAGCATCGATTTTCAAGAATCTTGAGAACATATGGAATTCAAAAGTTATAAGCACAAAAACCAAGTTAAGACTATTCAATTCAAATGTAATATCCACCCTCATTTATGCATGCGAAAGCTCGAAAACAACTAAAGAAATAGAAAAGAAATTAGACTTTTTAAAAAAACAAATGCCTAAAGAAAATACGCGGTATAAAGTGGAACAAATTCAAGAACAACGCAGAGATAACACAGATCCGCAGTCTCATCAATGATCAGGAAAAGGAGATGGACATATGTCGGTCACGTGACGAGAAGAAACGGAGAATCCCAAAACAAGCTATAAAGTGGAACACAACAGGCTGAAGAAAAGAAGGTCAATCACGTGAAACTCTAAAGAGGACAATGTTAAGAAAGGCCAAATTAGTAGCCATAAAATCCCCTAATAAGGGTGAAATGCTAGCCTAAGACAGGAAAACTTAGCGAACTACCATGCGAGCCCTATGTGACGTTTATCGGCGCGGGGAGGATGTAAGAAATACCATTCATTCATGTGACACGTTCTTTCCAGAGCGTAGTCCCTCTCACACCCTCCCTAAATGCAATGCTGTCTGGTGCAAGTTGACCAGCGTCTCGCAATGACACATCCAGGCTTTCCGTGATGTCCTGACTCCACCTAAGGCGAGATCGTCCCTTTTCTCTTTTGCCGGGTACTATGCCTTTTACTACCAACCTCTCCAAGCTGTTGTGTCTCATGATGTGGCTGAAGTATCTCAGCTTTCTAACTGTTATGCTGTTAATAAAGGTTAGTATCTCTTTATTTGAATTTCGATCTGTCCATGATATTCTAAGTGCCCTGTTGCAACATTTCATTCTGAATGCTGTTATTTTCTTTTCTAGCGATATGTTAAATGTCCATGTTTCGTATCCGTACGTTGCCACCTGGAATATGTAAGCTCTTAGTAAACATAACTTTGTTTACTTGTTGGTACCTTGCCACATACTCTTCATTCGTCCTAGTTTCTGTGATGCAGCTGCTAGTCTTTTTAAAAAAAATTTCTACTGCGCAGTCGCCATTGGTGGATATTCACATTTATTTACGTCTTCAAGCTCTTTATGGTCCATTGTAATTTTGGGCTTGCTTCTTATTTTGTTAATTATCATCATTTTGGTTTTGTTGGTGTTTAAAAAAAAAAGAGGTTCTGACCTCCGCTGATTCTTTTGGTTGAGGGAGTCAACTGCTAAATACCAGCGGACATAAAATCTTCCCACAATTTTCTCTCTGCCTCACCGATTCACGTGACCCTCATGACCCTCTAAACTTTAATGCAAGAAGAGCGCTGTTGGGTAAGTCATGGGACTTAAAACATATAAACTGGACAAAGAAAGATTCAGTAGGGGGAAAAAAAACTACATTAAAATAAAATAATACACTATTAATGAAATAGATAATAATGGCTCTTTTAATGTATAAAAAGTTTTAAAACAGGGAAATGTTCAGCTCCCAAACATCTTTAATGACCCATTCTACAACTGTTTGGAAAGCACTGGCTACCATGGCAACAACCAATCATAGTTGTTACTGATGTAACGTCCAACTGTGCTTTGTGTCTTCAGTTCTGATCACTCACCTCTTCATCATTTAATTCAGTCTCCCTTCGTGTGGCACAGTCTTCTGCCAATTCTTTCTAGGTCCTTGTAGCTGTCGCAAAAATAAGTTACTGTCTCACAGATCTTAACCTTGGTCTGTTTCAAGGTCATTCTTCTTCCGTAAGATCGTCGTGGTTCTCAACCTTTCATCTCACGTACTCTATTCAACATAAGTCAGAATGTCATTCTCCTTAACACCCAACCCCATTTTAAAAACTGACTTAAAAGGTGTATTGCAGTTTGTCAAAAGATAAATATTCCAAAGGTGAGTATGCCAGCCCTTGGTTCCGATAAATCCACCCTAAAATCAGGAAGAGAGGAGGAATTCTCCATTGGTTGAGACCCCCTGTAATACAATATTTGTCTGGGAGGTTGTATTAATACAAACACAAAGACTGTCCTACTACATGGGCTGGAGACTTGGGTGATGACTAAGGCAATACAACAAGGGATACAAACGTTCATGAACTACTGCATGAGGATGATTTTAAACATTAAATGGCAAGACAAGAGCCTATGAACATATAAATCATCTAGGAAATGGAAGTCGATTGGCCATACACAGTGGAAACCCGACATCAGCATAACAAGACAGGCACTGACGTGGAATCCTCATGGAAACAGAAAATGAGGAAGACCTAGAAATACTTGGAAAATTATGACAGTGCTCAGAGACAAGGGATGCACATGGAAGGAAGCAGAGAATAATTCCAAGAACAGGGATGACTGGAGAGCCTTTATCCGTGGCCTATGCTCCCAAGGGAGTAGAAGGCGATGATGATAGGAGGTAGCATGGTTGATGTTCCTTTTCTGCTGTTGAGTGATGTCATCACAGACAAAAACTTGGCACACTGCAGCACCTCAGACTTGGTAACCTTGTCTTAGTACCTGATGTCCAATCCCTAAATAAGACTGGGATAGTTGGTCCAGGATAAATCTCACTCACTGGTTCCCAAACGTTTTCAGCCTACAGTCCTCGTGCCTTGCGTCCCTAAATAACTTCTGCCACTTCCTTTTCGCTCACCACCTCCCTGGATCTTAAGCGTCCCTAGTCGAGGCTCTACCTCCAAGTTTGAAAACCACTGTTCTAAATGAAGTGTGAACCATATTCTGCACACAGTCTCATCCCCTTTAGAAAATGGTCAAGATTCACTTTCATCAAACATGACAGCCTCAATGAACATTCAATAACTCAATATATCAGAAAAGGGGAGTCAATTTTAGCTTGGCACACAAAAGTTATGTCCCTTGTAGTATTATTAGTGTTCCAAATTATTTGTGCGTCAGTGCTAGTCTGAAGGTTAATGCTAAGTTTATTGATATTACACATAATGACCTTCACCCAAAGTGATGGCGGTGACAAAGCTAGAAACTAGGCCATGGTTTTCTACACATGAAATGGCATGAGAAACTATAGATATAAATTATGTAGGACAGAGCAACCCCCTCCCCCCACCCAACACCTGATTCCGTTTTCATCCACTACGTCCCCCCCCTCCCTTACTAGACCTCAAATCTGCTGCTGAAATACTAATACACAAATTTTAACTTTCTCAATACTTCTCTCTCCCCCCCCTCCCCCCAAAACAACCTCACTAGACCTCAAATCTGCTGCTGAAATACTAATACACACATTTTAACTTTCTCAATACTTCTCTCTCCCCCCCTCCCCCCAAAACAACCTCACTAGACCTCAAATCTGCTGCTGAAATACTAATACACTAATTTTAACTTTGTCAGTATCTCCCTCCCCTCCCCACCCTCCCTAAACCTGCGTACAGATAAGATAAATCTACTCCCGAAATACTAATACACAAAATTTTTAACTTTATCAAAAACCCCACCCTCCACCCCAACCCCATTTGGTCACTGAATATGCTAAATTTATTTTCAGAGCGAGAAGAACTCGGCCTATCTAACATTCATCACACAACGCATTTATTCGGCATCGCTCTGGTACAGTCCTGGTAGTATATAAATGTAAAGAACAAACATGAAATAAACAACTAATATGTCTGTGCTGTGTCTACCAGAGACAGATGACAGCTGGTTGCCCGTGTCTGATGTACAAGTATAGCCAGCGGCCCGTACTGTTAGGCTACGTGAAGGGAGGGAATCTCGTGGTTAAATTTTCACATGAGTTCTGTTCTCTTGTCTCGTAACTGGCATGGCCGAATGACAGAAAAACGGTGAGCGTTTTTTTTTTTTTTTAGGCTCGTGGTTCCCAACCTGTGGACGGCCGAGTAATACAAGTGTTCCTCGGAACATTATCAGGTGGTCCGCAGCTGCGTTACCGATTTCATATGAACCGCTATCTTCTTAAATCAAAACAAGTAGTATGGGTTCATGCGACCGGTGGCCTGCAACAATGTAGCTGGAAAAGCCCATGGGTGTGAAATCATTGGGAACTACTGGTTTAACCATTCCATCTTCCATATACTCAACGCCATGTCAGTTCAGCAGTCATGTATTTTTATTTGTAAAGAAAAAAAAACTACCGATACTAAATTCACTTGGTGGTCTCTAACCACGCGTTCGATCATGAAAAGTAAGGTGACCTAATAAAACCATGACAAAGCGGCTTTTATATCTCAAGAGGCCAGGTTTAGGCGGTGAACGGTGGTGGATACAGCACATAGTGTACGATTCTGGGCTGCATACTGACGTACGCTGTGCTAAGGTCGCCTACTCGTTTCTCGTCCAGCCGGCAAGCTTCCAGTAAGTACTCTAGCTTATGTGTATACCTCCTGCCAACGTTTCATATATACACGACAGTTTCTCAAACCATTCTAGAAATATACAATGAGCGTCTCAGGCTGCTTTCATTCATTTGCATGTCCCTTGCGGAACTTTGCCTCCCAAACAGCGCTCCTGTAGGCCTCTCGGTTGTGAGCAAGATGCCCTGCTGCTGATGCACCCATTTGCAGATCATCAACGATGTCTTGTAGCCATCTCCGCCTCGGTCTTTTTCTCTTTCTTTTTCCCATTATGTATCCTTCCAACACGGTTTTCTGTAGATTATCATGACGTCTAATGTGTCCAAAATATTTAAGTTTTCTCTCTTTCCTCTTTACTAGCCAGCCTTCTTCAGTATTAATTTCTTGTAGTATGGATATATTTGTTCTTTTTTGTGTCCATGATATTTGGAGAACTCTTCTGTAGCATTTACATTCAAAGGCATTTATGTGTTTCTCAGCTGTTTTGTTAAGTGTCCAGGTCTCACAGGAATATGTTGCAATGGGAAAGATGCATGCCCTTAAAAATCTTATTTTTGTAGTTCTGTCTGTTCCTCTCCACAGATTCTTTATTTTATTTTCTGAAGAGCGACAGATGTCCTCCTTTTATTTTCTTTCATTGTATCTCCATTATCAGTTAGCAGTGATCCAAGATATTCGAAACTTTCAACTTCTTCCAGTTTTTCCTCATTGATACATATTTTAGCTGCCTTGAATGTTTTGTCAGTTGTCATCAATTTAGTTTTCTTCGCATTAAGATAGAGGTTTTGCTCTTCACTATTCTTACGGACTGACATAATTAGTTTTTCCATTCCTATTTGTGCTGTGGACAGTAATAATGTGTCATCAGCATATCTAATCTCTGGTATTTCATAACCTCCAATTGTTATGGCATCGTAATATTCTTTGTCTACATATTCTCTAACATTCCTTATTATATTTTCAGTATACAAGTTAAATAAGTAAGGCGACAATATGCACCCCTGACGGACCCCTTGTTTTATGTCAAACCAAATTGTTGTTTCACCATTTATTCTTACTGCTGCTTGTTGGTCTAGATACAGCAGTGATGTTAATTGTATCAAATGTATTGGAAATTACATTTTTTCCGTTATTTTCCCAAGTTTCTGGTGACTTCAAGCTGCTTTACTTTATGAAAAATGCTGATACATTTCCTTTCATAAGATACAGAGACCACTGCTAGGTTGGGCATATGTCCTAGGTGCCAAATAGTAGGCTAGGCAACAATTTTAACATTTAAAAAAGTGAATTTCATCACAAAAAAAAAACAAACTAACATGCTAGTATGATTTACATGTAGCAATTTTAAGCATCTTATGGATAATACATGCGATAGGAATATCCTGAAAACTGTGCACGATTCACATGGGGACTGAGCTGCCGTGGCTTCAATTTTTGGAACAGCTCTAAGAATCCATTCAGGCACCACTACACGGGAACGATCAAAAAACGCACGCACATAACCTCTTTCCGAGAGCCACTGTACTGGAACAACCTTTTCTTGCTCATTATGATGAACTATGTACATATAAAACCCAGTTCCAGTCATTCTTTTGATACAACAAATAACAAATGATACAAATCATATAAATGTAAAACTGCTTAACTTCCCTTGATTCTCCACAGAAAAATACAACATGTCTGGCACAAAAATTGAGTTCCCATCAGAAAACCCATTAGGACCTTGCCCTGGAGTGCTGTTTGGAGACCCCAAAACTACAACCTCTGCTATAATTGTAATCCAAGTAAGCATCCATCACAGGTTTTCACTCATGCAAGTTTCTCAGCTGGGGGAAGCTGGGACATCACATAAACTCTTCACTAGCATATCTGCACTTTTTGCTGCTTGTTGTTCTTCAGTGGAACTCTGAGTCCATGCTGTGAGGATACTGAGGGACAGCATCGTGTCAGCCTGGGAGCAGGTTATAGCAGCTATTTATTTTTTTAGTCCTTAGAAGTAAGTGGTGTGCCATGCTTCTTTAGCAGAATCCACCACCGTGGCTAGGCCTGTTACTGGGAGTACCAACACAGAGGTGAGACAGGGTCTTGGTCAGCTGTGGTTTGCCAACCCTGATGCCAGCATGTCAGTTATGGGTTGCTGATTGCCAAATTAGACAGCATCTTCACCCCCAGTTCTTACTGCTAACGGTTCAAAGCCACAGACATCATAAGGTGTCACAAGTAAATTCCAAAGTATTACCTGGCAAGTTGGATGCCATAAATTATACTGCTTTTATTGCACTTTTCAACTGTTATTTAATTCACTCATTTGTATTCATCTGGGCAAATGCAGCTGAAAGCTATTTTTATTTCTTTGTTGTATGTTAATTAAGCCAGTAAAACTATGCTTCAGAATTAAATCTATACACAGTCTGATTTTAAGGTTTGGTTTGCTGGCCAGTTTCTTGTCAGCAACATCATTTTATGTGGTTAGTTTTCATCGCATATAGACAATATTAAAGCTGTTTTCTGCATTACAAAACTAGCGTTAATAAAGAAAGAGTTAGCAATAAATAAAAAAGTGATGGTTTGTTGGTTAGTTCCTATCATTAGATGACGTACTTCAGATATCTGATTCTATTTTCGAACTTTCACTTTGTATGAATGAAAACACTGCCACAAAACTCTTATTTCTTAACGTCATTAACTCAACAATATGTTGTTATCGCCTGACCAACCTTATACTTTCACTGTGTTTTATTTTCGTGGGCCCCCCCCCCCCCACTACAGCTTCCTCACTGACATGGTTGTACAGGCTGTTTTAGACCTGTTTGTACAGACTGTTTAATATTCTCACATGTTTGAAAATATAAGAAAACGTACTGCCACACTACAGTAAACACAGGATGCTATTTTGTTTCATCTGCCAGTGTGTACTAGGAATTGTGAGTAAAAAGTCTGGATAAAAAAAAAAATGTCATATACCTATTTCAGGAATGGTGGGGGATGAACGAACAGATCCAAAACACTGCCAAACTGATTGCGGAAAAGACCAAATTTGTGACTGCCGTACCTGACCTCTACAGAGGAAAAGTGGCCATTGACAGAGAGACAGCGGGACACTATGTCCAGGATCTGAACTGGCAAGGAGCAGTGCAGGACGTTGATGCTCTGGCCAGGTAGGCTAGTATTTACTAACAGTATATTATCTGGCATAGAAAGTTTTGGTATTACAAAATTTTACTTAACATACACAAAGAAAATTTGACCGCCCTGGATACCCAACATCCAAAGTGAACCATAAAAACCCTTCTGAACTATTCCAAGGACATAAGAGAAGGACATAAGAAGACCTGACAGAATAAGGAGCAATGGCTGAACATGTTTCAAATGTCCATCACCATAGAGTCAGAAATTACAGAAGAATATCACATTACGCATAAATCATTGTTTTTCACACAAAACATTGAAAATTTAAAAAAAAAAAAAAGGTCCCTTCTGTTACTCTTCTCAGTTCTAAAACCCAGAAATGCCCTTCATAAAACTCGTATATTGCTGACTTATGGCTCACAAGTGTATCATCCACACAGGTTTTGGATGAACATATTCTCCAAAGCCTGACTGCTGTTAGTGACTGTTCAGTGCTGCTTTACACAGTGCCAGGGTATTGCAAAGCAGTGAGGGAAAATACTGTGACTGGGCAGGGCAGCAGTGCAAAAAAAGTTTGAAAACCACTGCTCTAAATGGTACATTTCACAGTACTGATCTTATCCAGTGGAGAAGTTCCACTTCTGTTCATACTTTAAATATTTGACATTTCCTCTTCTTCATACACATTTATAGCTTATGTCCTCACTTCACCCTGCTGGACAAACTAGACTGTTATCTGTAGCTCCTCCACAGACCCTTAGAGCTTGGTCCCTCTCAGGTAATGCTAACAGCCTTTCAAATAGCAATGACCACATCTTCACAAAATTTGAGCACTCCATGAGAACAAGTGCTACATCAATTTTCTAACTTCTGTAACATAACTACTGTGTATTCTGTGTGTGTGTGTGTTTCAGTGTGGCTCACCTGAAGGTCTTTCACATACCATTAAAGTTGTTTTTCTTTTCTTTCACAGGCTTTCAGCCTGAATGTGTGCTTTTATGTGAACATTAAACTACATAAAAAGCTGGTGTGACTTGCTTGCATGCAGCTTTCCATTATAAGTTTCTACACCGAGACATAATTATGTCCAGTACTACATTTATCATTACTACACACAGCAGCCATCTCACTGTCAACTACACTAACTAGTAAGTTTATCATTACTACACACAGCAGCCATCTCACTATCAACTACACTAACTAGTAAGTTTATCATTACTACACACAGCAACCATCTCACTATCAACTACACTCACTAGTAAGTTTATCATTACTACACATACATGAGTTACAAAAAACAGTGAAATTTATCCAAGAGACAGGACTGCAGATATAGACAGACAGTGCGAACGAAGAAGAAGATCATTACTACACACAGCAGCCATCCCACTGTCAACTACAAACATTACTAAGTCTACTTTACACAGTCATAGTCTTTACAATTTCTCCACCAGGTATTTAAAATCACTAGGAATCAAGAAAGTTGGGGCTACAGGATTCTGCCTTGGTGGAGCCATATCTGTGGCAGTGGTTACAGAATTTGACAGCGTGGATGCAGCAGCACCATTTTACGGTACTCCAAGACGTCACCAAGTATATGACTACAGTAAGATCAAGGTCCCCATTCAGCTGCACTTTGGTGAAAAAGATGAAGCAAAAGGCTTCTCAGCACCTGAAGACTATAATCCATTCTATGCACAGTTACAAGAATATGGAGTCCCCGCAGAGCTTTTCACTTACGATGCAGGCCATGCATTTGCAAATCCGACATCGCCAAATTTTAACAAAGAAGCCTATGACCTGAGCTTCAAAAGAATTTTTGAATTTTTTGCAAAAAATCTGAAATAATGGCAAATCATAACCCAAAGGAATCACCAAAATTAACATTCATGAAAAATTTCACTAACACATGTTAATTCCTAAAATTACCACAAAATTAATGTTAAGTAGTTATAATAAGTTAATGAAGTAAAATGTGAACAGCAGAAATGTACTCAGAGCAAGTTAGTGGAGGAGGTCAACGATGTTGTATATCTTGGCAGTATAGTAGTAGAAGATGGAGACAGCGCAGAGGACATCAACAGCAGACTTACTAGAGCAAACCAGGCTTTTGCAATGCTACAGACTATATGGAAATTAGAAAAAACTAAGCATGAAGATGAAAATCAGGATATTTAAGAGTAATGTTCTAAGTGTACTAATCTATGGAAGTGAATGCTGGAAAATCACCAAAATCATAGAAAACAAGTTGAATTCTTTCCAGACTAAATGTTTATGAAGAATTAGAAAAATATTTTGGCCAAACACCATAAGAAATAACATCTTGTTGGCAGAAATGGAGATGAAGCCACTGACAGCAATTATTGAGGAAAGATACTGGCGATGGTTGGAACATGTGCTCCGAATGACTGACAACTCACTACCAAAAATAGCACTAAGATGGACACCACAGGGGAACAGAAGTAAGAGTAGACCAAAAGAGACATGGAGAAGAACAACAGAGAGGATGTTGAGCAATAGAGGGCTCACTTGGGCAAAAGTGGAAAAAAAAAAGGCAAAGGACAGGCATTTGTGGAAAACCCTTGTGGAAGCCCCATGTTCCCTGGGCACTTAAGGTTCAGAGAGAGAGAAAGAGTTATAATGAATTTTACAAGCAATGTGGTTAAAATGCATAAAATTACTGTTATGCTAAATTTTATAACCTTTTTTTTTTTATACAATGTAGCCTCTACATGTGCAAGCCCAACAGAGTCTAAGACAGTTATTATAGATACTTGACTGTGGGTAAGACAAAAGGTTCAAGACCTCTGAAGAAGGTGACCAGTCTTCTATATATAAATGAGCCTGGGAAGACAAACTGGATAGCAACAGTCAAAATACATTCAACAGTGATAAAAGTGTGCTGTAATACCCAAGACTGTTGAGTCTGAAGCAAGTTTGGGTAGGTTTATCAGCTGCCAGAATACCTATTCTGGGACCAGAGTGAGAAAACATATTCAAGATTTAAGTATATTTTTTCTTGTGAGGACACATTGGTTCAGAACAGTGTTTCTATAGCCAAAAAAATACAGCATCTCATTACCTGAACTACTCCTATATTAGGCTAAACAGTTCATACTTAAACCAGAACAAGCCCAGTGACTGTAAACATTAGCCTCAGCATGGCAAAGCAGAGAAATTTAAAGATTTTTGCCTTGTTTCAGGAAAGCATGCTCTGTTCAAGCTAGACCACATGTCTTTGGGTTACACGGATGCAGTTTCTTCCATTTATTCCAGGACATAAATACATATTCAGGTTATAAGGATACCATTTTTTTTTCACTTTTGGTTATATTGCGAAGTATAGGTCCTGAAAGACTGCCGGTACCTTGAAGTTGCCAACAGTCAAAGAATTATTTATATATGACATTTTTCTTTATGATAAATGGAAACAGACACTGCCTAATTCATGTAATCTACTTTTATTTCATTATTTTTTTTAACATTACATTTTACCATTTTAAAAAAAAACAGGTTTTGCAATATATTTATTCTATTGTTAGTTCTGTAATCAGTTTTACTTAATAAAAAAATCTTGTGAGTGAAAATACAACTTGTCTGAGTTTAGTGAATTTTACTTGGTTTGTATTTTTTTTATGTATGTCAGATGTGTCAAAAACTTCCCGTTAATCAAGAAGGAAAAATATATGTAGAAGGAACAGCTGTTGAAGAAGTATACAAATTTGCATATCTTGGCAACTACATAGATCAGGATGGTGACAACAGAAAGGAAGTTGGAACTCAAAAGCAGCAATGACCTTCAAGAATCTTGAGTACATATAAGCACAAAAACCAAGCTAAAATTATTAAATTCAAATGTAATATCCACCCTCATTTATGCATGTGAAAGCTGGAAAACAATTGGAGAAACAAACAACAAATTAGACTCTTTTTGAAAACAAATGCCTAAGGAAAATACTCAGTATAAAGTGGAATGAGCTCAAGAACAATGCAGAGATAAGGTAGATGGGCAAACAACAACCTGTCTCATGGCTGATCAGGAAAAGGAGATGGACACAGTTACATGAAGAGAAGAAACAGAGAATCCCAAAAAAAGCTATCAAGTGGAACACAACAGGCCAAAGAAAAAGAGGTCGATCACGTGAAACATTGGAGGACATTGTTAAGAGTGGCCAAATTAGTAGGCATAAAATCCCTTGATGGGGTTCAACAGCTCACCGAAGACAGGAAAACTTGGCAAACTACCATGCGAGCCCTATGTGACATTTAACATAAGAATAGGGTGTCAAATTGTCAAAACACCCAAGACTGTAGAGTCTGAAAGCAAGTCTGGGTAGGGTTATTTGCTGCCTAAGAAAAAAGTAGTTTTTAAAAAAACAGAGAAGAAAAATAGAGAAGCCATGGTTGGCAGTATTTCTGGATGGTCTATGGAGTCTGTAGAAAAATACTATTTATGGAAGAGTTTTGGGTCAGATAGCAAAATAATAGTAGAGCAAGAGCTGCAGGTCTGACATACCAACTCCACGGCTCTAGTTTTATTGAGGCTCTCACTTTCAGAAAATCTGCTCACTGGGACCTTGTATTTGGAACATGGAACTTTCCAGATTATGTTATCATTTTGGGCTGCAAACCCTGTTACTGTGAGGGAAACATTGGGTATAAGTCAGACCATCAGAGGAGCGGACCCCTTCTGTACTTCATACAAGCACAGCAAAAATATAGTACATCATATAACGCAGCAAGTGGTTATAAATACTATTATTTTTCTATAACCAGGGCTGTTTTGCAGGCAATACCAAGTTTATGTTTGGCAGCATCTATGTACATTCACAGCAGGTTCAATAGCTTTCCAATCTCCAGAACCTGTTGAAATGAGACTGTATGTATCAGTCTCATTCAAGATACAAGAGTTCATTATCATAAGACTTGTCACATATTCTTCACTCTATCACAAGCCTGCTGTCCTAGAAAATGTCTGAGGTCTTCTGAGCTTTCACATTCACAACACTGAAAATGAGCCTGCCACCTAACATACACCCCAATAAAGTTTGAAGACCTAAGGGGATTACACATTCAAGCCATCAAAAGTGAGTTGTACAGTGCATTCAGAAAATAACAGTGCACTAACTGGATTCTAGTACTGTAGTGACATCTTAATGACTGTGGTATCTAGCCACATCTACCTGTGTACGTTAGTGTGTTAAAGTCTGCTGCTGTGTAACATTCAATGTATTCAGTCTGTCACTGCGTATTCAGCTGTTAAGGAGCGAAGCAGTTGTTGAAGTGCACGATGGGCGAATTGTTTAAATCAGTTTATTTACTATGTTTCTTTCACTGGAGGAACGTATTTTTCTTGTTGAGCACGTATTTAGAGAAAGCAATACATACACCGATTTTGTGCAGTAGCAATTTGTTAAAAAATTCCCAAGAACAACCGAACCTCGTCGCAATGCAGTTTATAAAATTACTGAAAAATTTCATAAAGCACGTTCAGTGTCGGATGCACACCATAGTGGGAGACCATCTAAACTTAATGAGGAAAAGTTATCGAACATTTCTGACTCTATGCTTCGGAGTCCATCAAAGGCTTTGCATAAGGTGGCATAACAGGAAGATATTGGACTTGCAACAGCGCATAAAGCGGTCAGAGAAAATTTGAAACTCTCCCCATATAAAGTAACTGCGGTCCAAAAATTGCTGCTGTTGGATCATGAAAAATGACTTCGTTACTGTGAATGGTTTACAATTTTCACTTAAATTAAAACTGCCAATATTCTTGATGTCAAGAAAATCTTGACCTGCTTTTTAGTTGTACTCTGGGACTGAAAAAGTACCCACCATAACCAGCTCCCACAGCGATACAATGCTGTGCCTCAACATCTCTACAGCATCGGCTGCAAAGAACAACACCTCACAGTTACAGGGAGTTCGTACAAGTACAAATCTGTGGGGAGTAGCCAAGTCTGAAGTTTATCAAAATCACCCACGCACGCAGAATGAACTGCAATAACTACCTACATAAGAAACATTTCACCAGCAGAACTAAGAAAAGTGTTTGCGAATAAAATTAAACATGTTCAGGCTTGCATAGATGCACAAGGACATCACTTTCAACATTTGTCATAAAGTACGTGTCTGATTAGCTTATAATATGTAATATTTTTTAATCAGCACACTTAACTGGCGACTCTAGCCAAAATAACTAATGAAGAATGTATGAGAAGAGCTGGAGAGACAAAAAACCTTGTCATAAAAGATAAGAGAGAGACAATGTACTTTCATAGGACATGCAATGAGAAGAGGGGGCATTGAAAATATTATATCTTATATCCTTCCCGTGCCATTAAACATCACATAGGGCTCACAAAGTAGTTCGCCAATTTTTCCTGTCTTCAGCGAGTCTTTCAATCTCATCAAAGGATTTTATGCCTGTTAATTTGGCCTCTCTTAATAATGTCCTCTTCAGAGTTTCATGCCTCTTTTTCTTCGGCCTGTTGTGTTCCACTTGATAGCTTGAAAATATAACAGGAAAAATAGAAGGAAGACGATCAAAGAGGAAGACCAAGAGAAATGATACTGGACAGTCTGACGGGATGGTGTGAGAGGAGATCACCAACTGAACTGATGGCCTGCATGAAGGATCGGGTACTCTGGAGAAGCATAATAGCCAATGCCAGTCGGCATGGCACCTGATGATGATGATGAGCCATGGCAGGTAGATGTGGCTAGATACCGCAGACATCAAGATATCACTACGATACTGGAATTAATACTGAGTTAGTGCACAGTTACTTATGGAACACCCGGTATTTTAGCCTTACCTCACTGCACCTCGTCTGACGAGCTTGACAGCAGTGTCTGGCTGCAGTTCCGATACTCCTACAACTCTGCCCAGGCCTGGATCCCATCTCTCCCCAGCTCCATGGATACTACAACTCTTTTCAGCTAAGAACCAAAAAAAAAAAAAAATGATGTAATTTGTTACAGTAACAACATATTACAAATAAATTGCTCTGGGGGACATCATCACAATACTCAAAATGTAAGAGAATGTATTTAATAGTGAGAATGTGTGCATTACTTCATGCCTGTAAGATCTGAAGATATAAACAGTTACAGGGTACTTTAACAATAAACAAACATGATGAAACAATTCCAAGTAACAGAGATAGGGTACTTTTGACAATAAACAAACATGATTTTAAAAAGGATGCAAATGAGATACTGTTTTTGGAGACAGATAAAACAAGCATTCTGGACAACCAGAAAGAAAAATAAATGAAGAAATCCTCAGACAATGAAAAAAAAAACCCAATCAAAAACATACGCACAAGACAAATGATAATAAAATGTATAAACTAGAAAAAAAATAGGAACAGTTTTATTATTTAATGATAAAACACTTGTGACGTTTCGGCGCATGCCTTCTTCACACAAATACAAACAGGACGAACAATAAGAGAGAGGAGACAAAGTATAGATTCACATCAAGCTAAACGAAATAACAAAAAATGAAAAAATTAATGAACAACTGTAAATGAATGAAAACTTACCTCAGTACTTGTAAAGGGACAAAAGTATCACTTGTGTGTATTCAGGAACATAAACAATAAACAACATAAACAACATTTTGGTATCACAGCTTTACTGCAGTGCTTTGTGTATAGTTGTATGCCTATACACTGATTATTGTGTGTCACTAAGACAAATGATAATGCTCTGGACATTTCATGACAGGACAGAAGTTAGAGAACTTGATAATCGTTGGGAACTCAAAGGTAAAAGAAAGGGAGATCAAGAGAAGAAAATATCTTAACAGACTAACTCAGTGACACAAGAAATGAACGGCCACAGAAATGATCAGAAACACCAAGGATCGTGTAAAGCTCTTTGTGACTGCTGTACCCAACCTCTACAGAGGGAAAGTGGCTGTTAACATAGAGACAGCAGGACACTATGTCCAGGATCTAAACTGAAAAGGAGCGGTGCAGGATGCTGACATCCAGGCCAGGCAGGTTTTGTTTTTTTTTTAAAAAGAGTATAATGTAAAATGGAGATATATGATGGCCAATGACTGTGAGTATAACACAAAATCAATAAGTGAATCGAAGCATGAAGTGCTGAAAATGGAAAGAAAACCCCAAAAATTAACTAACCTTCTGACAGAACTGGAGGCAAGGAGTCATGCATCAGCTGCTTTCCCATCTGGTCGCAAGCAGAATCTATTGGCAGATACTGCATCAGAGTTGAAAGCAGGGACTGAATTTTCTCTGTAAATGCTTTTCTCTCTGAAAGATTCTATAATGGGGAGGCAAAAAAAACAAAGACCAAATTATTTCTTGTATGAGATCTTCCTATTTTTATTTCAAATTAAACAATAAACTTTTACAGTTGATAATATTAATGGCTTTACTCTTTAACGTAGCCAGCAGTTGTAACCTTTAAAAAATCTAATTACCATAGCTTTACTGCAGTGACTCTGTTATTTTTATATACTTAGTTTTATATGTACAACTAATCACTGCCACTGAGTGTACGAAAAAGGGTGCTCCAATGCTACATAAAGCCAGTTCTGATCTATGAAGCCTTGACGGTAGCTAAAAAAATACAGGAACGTCTGGAAGCCACGGAGATATGGTTTCTTAGAAGAATGTTAAGAACACCACGGACGGCAAGAAAATTAAACGAAGAAATTTTGAGACGCTAACTTGAGAAGACAAATAATTACAACAGTCTGGAAAAGGCAATCTAAATTTATAGGACATGTCATAAGAAAAAGCCAACTAGAACACATCGTCACAACAGGAAAGTTAGAGGGGAAAAAAAAGGCCAAGGTAGACCATAAGAGAAAATCCTGAATGGACTGGCAAGAGAGCATGGAAAGAGGACACCAGAACAACTCACAAAGGCAGCACAAAACAGAGAGCAGTGGAGAGCTATGACCACCAAAGCCAGTAGGCAGGGCACTTGATAGATGGCTACCCAAAAACTGTTTGTGTGATGTATTAATGATGCAACTCAAAGTCATTTCAACAAATTTTTCAATATTTGAAAGTAATGTCAAATTTTTATGGATTTACAAATTTAAAGAGACAATAACTGTATGCCACAATCATTGATTAGAAAAAAAAAAAAATTAATGTGGCCACTAAAAACTGACCTAACAACAGGAAAAATAAAGAGAAATGAATGGGTGATAACTTTTCTGTGTCCAAAACACTTCAATTAAGTTTGCCAGCTTACAGGAAGATAAAAAGCAAATAATCTTACAAACCGAACAAAAACTGTTAAAATTTAATTCTTAAACTTGCTCTCTCTATCAAAGATTTTCACATTTTCCCCTGCGGTGAAATTAAAAACCCAGCAGAAGTGCTTGTCGTTACAACAAAAGTGGTAATCCTAGTGACAAACAGAAGTCACATTATATCTTGGAAGTTTAGTATTTTAGATTCAAATTTGCATAAATTTAAAGCATTAACTTAAATATGTATGTTCTCTCTGTAAAATTAATGATAATTTTTTTTTTAAAATTTGAACAAGCCAAAGTCCACAACTTTTCCAGATCTACAGTTTTGTTTTTTTTTAAACAAAATTCAAAGACTTTTTCTAAGAATTCCATAATCATCTGAGAGGATGAGTGATGTAATCTGATGTTCATACTTATGCTAACATCATTCTTAGGATAAATCGGATGAATCGTTGTAATACATTTTTGTCTTTCACTGCTACAGTGGTGTTAAGACATGCTAATATCATTCTTTGTATGCATCAGGGCACTCTACATGCCTAATGTACTGAAAATATATTAAAATGTTCTCGTATTTTTTGGGGTTTTTTTGGTCTTTGCTTGTAGACAAGCTCATTTTACTATGAGAGACATCACAGACCTATCTGTAGTCCTCCATGAGGCCATCAAGCTCATAAGATCTGATGTATGCAAGCACTGTCACACACACATACATACATACAAACTACAAATAGAATGCTGTAGATCATAAAAAGCAGTTATACCTTCTCAGAGTGAATGATGCCCATATAGTTTAGATAATTTCTTGGCAAACCTTCTCTGAACTCTGAGTTCTCTTCCATTGCCATCTGACAAGCTGCAGGAATAAGCTGATGAAAAATATGTGCAGATGTAACATATGAGACAGTGGAAAACAGTGTATGTGTAACATATGGGAAAACATAAATGATGTTAATAAAATGAAATGTGCCCTTTAAAAACATGACAACTGTTTAGAATTTTTAAAAATGGATAATTCTTTACTTTCTCAAGGCTATTTGTTAACACAAAATCCAAAACTATTCCTTCATTTCTATCCTAAAGCTTGAAAGGACAACTTGGCACATGAAGTTATAACATGATCACAATCCCATTCACACAACAGAAAGTATCAGCACAATTAAACAATTAATGTAACAGATATAATGGGAATATCATGTATTTCTAAACTGTTTAATGTCTGAACACCAGCACAATATACCTTCTGTAACAAATCGCCCCATGTGTTAAGCTGATAACATGAAACTGTGATATGCAAAGAATGCTCATCTGTGGCATTGCCCTGTGGAGGAAAAAAGTTAGATATTGTAAGGTATTAATGAGATAATATAAAAGAAATGATGAAAACCAGTGTGGCAGTAACAGAAAACTTCAGCAACCTTGTACAGTATAAACCTTATTCTACTCAGTTCGGCAGGAACATTCTCCACTTCACACACAAACATACCCCTCTCCATGCTGCTGCAGCAAAAAAGTGACTTGGGTGCTGATGTTCTTATTTTCCTTGATACGTAGGTACAATAGACAATGATATAATCATTATAAATCTGGCTGCTTGTCATTCTCCAACTCCAGGGGCAGCCATTTTTTCATGGTTTGACTGGGGAGCTTCCAGCTAGAGTTAAACCACCATCCACTGCCATAAGAAATGTGTGTCTCAACCACTTCTCTGCTCAGGCATCGTTTGTATGAGGGAGAATCAAAAAGAAAAAGCAACACGGTTTTTAATGGCAGTAACTGCAAACAGATGACTGTAACGGTTGTATCATGTCTCCACACAGAACCCCCGCAAGACGATGCACTTCTTGCATTGTCCTACCAGCTTCCTCACTCCTTGAGATAAGAATTCCTTTCAGCTGCTCCTGAATCCACGTCTGCACCGCCAACTTAACCTCATCATCAAAGGTGAGCCTGCAGCTGCGTACAGCCTCTTCAAGTAGACCAAAGATGTGACAGCTGCATGGTGCCACATCAGAGCCGTACGGAAAATGAGGAAGATGTTCAAACTGCAGCTGCTGCACTGTCTCCACTGTTGTGGTTGCTGCTGCACTGTCTCCACTGTTGCGGCTGCTGCTGCATGGGAGAGTACATCGCCATGGCAGCAAGACTATTTTTTTTTTTTTAACAGGATTCCTCTTTCTCCTGCTGTAAAACCTTTCTATCCATTTGCAAAACTTTTCACTGAGCCATGCTATTTCCACTTCTGGAACTCTGTCAATATCCTACAATGAATTTCAGCAGGTTTCACTGCCTCTACGCAAAGAAATTTCACTATGGGATATTGTTACAACAATGGTGCAATCCACAGTGGCGCATCAATGTTTATTTGGTCTTTGCTTTAACTAGACTAAGGGCAGAGCACTGTTTTGTACGAGTCTGAATTACCCATCAATCATTGTGAACATGTACTGCATGAGCCTCTATCCACTGTGTAATTTTCAAACTACCAGTTGGATGAGCATTTCCTGCTTGCATTTGGCCATTTGAAAGGAGAAAAATACTTAGCTTGTTGCAATAGCTGTGTAATTTCTATTGCTTAGCTCACAAAAGAAGACCAGGCCAATCAAAATAAATCCATTCTTTCTCTGAACCTTAAGTGCCCAGGAGAACATGGGGCTTCTGCAAGGGTTTTCCACAGATGCCTGTCTTTTGCCTTTTTTCCCGCTTTTCCCAGGTAAGCCCTTTGTTGCTCAACATCCTCTCTGTTCTTCTCTGTCTCTTTTGGTCTACCCTTACTTCTGTTCCCCTGTGGTGTCCATCTTAGTGCTATTTTTGGTAGTGAGTTGTCAGTCATTCGGAGCACATGTCCCAACCATCGCCAGCGTCTTTCCTCAATAACTGCTGTCAGTGGCTTCATCTGCATTTCTGCCAACAAGATGTTATTTCTTATGGTGTTTGGCCAAAATATTTTTCTAATTCTTCGTAAACATTTAGTCTGGAAAGAATTCAACTTGTTTTCTATGGTTTTGGTGATTTTCCAGCATTCACTTCCATAGAGTAGTACACTTAGAACACTGCTCTTAAATATCCTGATTTTCATCTTCATGCTTAGTTTTTTCTAATTTCCATATAGTCTGTAGCACTGCAAAAGCCTGGTTTGCTCTAGTAAGTCTGCTGTTGATGTCCTCTGCGCTGTCTCCATTTTCTACTACTCTAATGCCAAGATATACAACTTCGTTGACCTCCTCCACTAACTTGCTATCTACTCTGAATACACTTCTGTTGTTCACATTTTCCTGCATTAACTTTGTCTTTCCTACAATGACCTTTAGTCCTATGTTGTTTGCATTCTGAGTTAGGTTGTTTATTTTATCTTGCATATCTTTGTGGCTGCTTGATAGTAGACAAATGTCGTCCGCAAAGTCAAGGTCCTCCAGCACGGTGTCAAGGGTCCATTGTAATCCTCTGCGTTTGTCTGATGTTGCCTCCTTCATTAACTGCCAAGATAAATAATGTTGGTTATAGTACACATCCCTGCTTCACTCCTGTTTGTACCCTAAAGCTGTTGGAGGTGTGTTCTCCACAGATCACTTTGCACTGAAAACCCTCATATAGGGCTTTGATTACATTCACTATCTTATGGGGGAGGCCATGCCATGCCATCTTAAGATTTTCCACAGTGCATCTCTTCTGACGCTGTCAAAAGCTTTCTCAAAATCTATAAATAATGCATATGTTGTGCTATGCCACTCATTTGCCTGTTCTAATATTTGTCTAAGTACAAATATGTGGTCTATATATGATCTTCCTTTCCTAAATCCTGCCTGCTCTTTCTGAAGTTTTCCATCAAGCGCTGGTACAATTCCATTGATGATTATTCTGCAAAATACTTTACTGGTGAGTGGCAGTATGGTAATGCCTCTCCAGTTCCCACAATCTCTTAGGTCACCCTTCTTTGGTAGTTTTACTATAAGGCCAGTTTTCCACTAGATCCCAAATTTGTTGTAGTATCCGGCAAAGTTGTTTTGGTGTTTCTGTTCTTCTGCTTTCAACATCTCAGCAGTCACTTCATCTTCACCTGGTGTCCTGTCTAATTTTAGCTTCTTTATTGCCTCCTTTACTTCACTTATTGTTATTGGTCCTGTATTGATGTTTAGTTGCGTTTTTGCTTCAGGCATGCCTATTGTTTCGAAGAATTAGAAAAATATTTTGGCCAAACACCATAAGAAATAACATCTTATTAGCAGAAATGCAGATGAAACCACTGACAACAATTATTGAGGAAAGACGATGGCGATGGTTGGGACATGTGTTCCGAATGACTGACAACTCACTACCAAAAATAGCACTAAGATGGACACCACAGGGGAGCAGAAGTAAGGGTAGACCAAAAGAGACATGGAGAAGAACAACAGAAAGGATGTTGAGCAATAGAGGACTCACCTGGGCAAGAGCAGAAAAAAAGGCGAAGGACAGGCACTTGTGGAAAACCCTTGCGGACGCCCCATGTGCCCTGGGCACTTAAGGTTCAGAGAGAGAGATGTCTATTGTTTGTGCTGCTTGTGTTCTGTTTAGTAGGGTGTTAAAGTGTTCCCTCCATCTTTCAATTTCTTCTCTTTCTCCACTGACCAGTTGTCCCTTATGTGTCCTTATTGCGCTCTCACATCTTGTGTTGAAGTTATCTGTCATCTGCTTTGTGATTTTGTATATGGTTTTCATGTCATCTGTATAAGCTACTTTCTCTGCTGCTTCTGCTAAGTTGTCATAGTATTGACGTTTATCTTGACGGCATGATTCATTCACTTCTTTGTCTTTTTGTGCATAATTACTTAAAACTTGTTATTTTAGCCCTTGTGATTTGGTGTTCAGTAATTTTTTCTTGATTTCCTTTCCTTGCTCTATCTTTTCTCCATTTCCAATACCCCAGCACCTCTTTTGCTGTTTCCTGTAGTGTTTTAATGAACTCTAGTATGGACATTTTTGCTTCGTCTTATAGGACACTGAAGTGGTTCATAAGTACTATTGATAATTCATTCCTTGTTTGCTGGTCTTTCAGTTTTCTTGTATCAAAACGTGTCTTTACGTGTTCTCTGATTTTGGCTTTCTTTAATTTTAGTTTTATTTTTGCTACCAGAAGGTTGTGATCACTTCATACATCTGCTCCTTTCCTTGCTCTCACATCTTGTAGTGAGTGTTTCCACTTATTGTTTATTAGTATGTGATCGATTTGGTTTTCTGTGGTTTTATCTGGGGACCTCCAAGTCACTTTATGGATGTTTTTAGGTTGGAAAATTGTCCCTCCGATGGTCATCATGTTTTCTTCACAGAAACTGCACAGTCTTTCTCCATTTTCATTTATTTCTCCAATTCCTTCTCTTCTCATGATTCTTCTTCTATTTTCATTTCCCTCACCTACTTTTGCATTAAAGTTGCCCAAGATGAATAGCATATCATGCTTGGGTATTGTTTCTACTATGGCTTGGAGGCTGTTGTAAAAATCTTATTTTAATTCCTCTTCAGCTGCTTCTTTTGGTGCATAACAAATTATAACAAACTGCTTAGTTCTTCTTTTAATTCCTCTTCACCTGCTTCTGTTGGTGCATAACAAACTATAACAGACTGCTTCATGAATATTGAGTTGAACCGTGTATATAATAATCTCTCATTTGTAGGAGTCCATTTCAGCAATGCTCTTGATGCTTCTTTTGTTATAACCAATGCTACTCCTCCTTCATGAAGATCTTCTTTACCTGACCATATTATTGTATCTTCTGTGTGCTGTGTTGTTAATTTTCTTCTGTCTTGTCCTATCCATCTTGCTTCTTGTATACCTAGTATGTCTAGTTTGTATCTGTGCATTTCCTTGATGGTTTGTGCTAGTTTTCCAGTCTGGTTAAGTGTTCTTACATTCCAGCTGCCTATCTGCATATTGTGTTTAGGTTCCAGGAGGTCTGCAGTTGGGCTGGGGACTTCCAGTGGCTGGCTTTCATCCACAACTTTCATAGGCTCAGTTTCCTGATAAGCATGTCTCCTTCCACCTGCATTTGTTTTTTCTCTTGCTTCAGTTTCTGTAGCAGTCTGATAGTTTTTTTACCAGATAGGGTTGCTGGCCCTATGCCGAACCCTGCTTAGTCGCCTTTTACGATCATACGTGGTAGGGTACAGTGGTCCTATTCTTTGCAGATCCTGGGTACCACATGGGGGAAATCTATTCCTTGACATCTACATAATCTTCCCATCTACCACAACTTAAAGAAAACCTGGCCTAGTTTCTTTCCATAAGAACAACCTAGGCCTTCCAATCACAAACTTTATGACTGTTACATAATGAAGAAATATAGTTCAAGTTTATCACAGAGCCTTTTCTTACTTCTACTGTCATAAATGGATGTCTGAATGGCAAAGTGTTTAGTGCACTGGTCTCTTATGGTGAAGGTCGGGGGTTCAAATCCAGTCGGAGGCACCCCAGTCACCCAGATGTAGAAATTGGCACTTGACTTCTTCAGGAGTTGGGGAAGGAAAGGTGGCCAAGTGTGATACTGACCATATCACCCTCTAGCGTGCTGACAGGTCAAGGAAAATATGGGCACTAGCACCATATCCCTATGTGCCTCTAAGGTATAAAAGGATTACCTTACCTTTTTTTTCTTTACTGTCACAAATAAAACTAATCAGTTACAAGTGATCCTTTACTTAAGGTGGAGTTACGTCCTGATGAACTCATCAGGTCAAAAAATGCATTTAGTACACCAAAACCTACCAATCAATATAGCCTAGCCTAACCTACCTTAAATGTGCTCAGAACGCTTACATTAGCCTATAGTGGGGTAAAATCTTCCAACAACAAAACCTATTTAATAACAGTGTAAAGTTCTCAATGCAGGTTTGTGTATACGGGCATCTTAGAATTTTTTTCTTACTTGATGTAATCCCTAAAAATGCCAAAAATGAAGCGATATAAATAAATATTTAGAAAACAATGGCTGGAAAACAAATTGTTGTGAAAATGATAATGATTCTTGCCAAAATGAGACCAAATTTGAGATAAAGTGTTGTACCACATATCATTTGCCTTGGAAAAGATCAAAATTCAAAATACAATTTGTACTGAATGTGTATAGCTTTCACTCTATCAAAAAATCAAAATAATGAGTCAAACCATTTTAAGTTGAGGGGTATCTGCACTGATAAATAAATAACCAAAACTTCCATGGCAACTTACATATAAACTTCCAATAATATTTGAAGATAACAAACATCAAAAACGAATTAAACACAAGGGAAAATACAATCCAAATTCTTTGCATGCAACATGGGGTGATAAAAGTTGAGAATTTGACAATCAACACAAAAAAAAAAAAAAAGGATAAGAGGGTTTTTAAAGAAAATATCTCAGTGATGTCAAACAAAAGTATGAGAAAGAAAAACAACTTATCTGACAAGAAATGCCAAGGATCTGACAAGAAATGCCAAGGATCTGACAAAGTGGACAAGAATGATCATCAGTGGCTATCAGTACGGCATGTGATGACTGAATGAGTGAAGCTATTAAAGTAAATTGTAGAACCACTGAATCAAAGTGTCAGAAACAACTTTCAATTTTATCTATTCACACATACAGAGACTGATGTCGACTGTTTGGAATTTCCTTAGAATCAAGCATATACAATGTAGATTATAAGTCTTCATGGATGACATGTTCATTTATTGGGCAGAATTGAATGCAAAAACACAAAAGCATAAACAGAGACAAAGCTTACCTGATGTATTGTACCACGTGGAAAGTACAGTAAATCCCCTGCTTCTAAAACTGTGTCTAGTATGGGTTCCCCGATTTCATTTTGTGAAAAATTCTCTGCCAATAAATGACAAAAAAAGAAAATGTTTTAAGCTTTCAATGCCTAGCAGAAAAATATGTCTAAAAATAACTGGTTAATTTTCATATTCAGGCTCCTTAGCGGACACTTTTACCATTGTCCAGACTAATCTGCAGACACAAAAAAAAGATTATTTTTCTTCTTCTTTTTTTTTTTTTTAAAAAATTATCAGTGACTCTTGGAATAACTGCTCTTTTCTCATGACATAATCAAAAAATCTTAATCTTTCTTGATAATTCTGCACATCTGCCAGTTATTCTTCAAAGCTACATACATTCTCTGCTCTAACATTTTACTGCATACAAGCCTCATTTCCAACTTGCTAAAATTGTACCCTCAAACTTTTTCAGCAAAGAGCATTAGAAAAAAGTTAACCTTGTGCTACACTTGTCTATCCTAGAAGTCTAAAATAGTCTTTTAATCCTTTTGCTGCTAAAGACGTGTTTACTCATTTTCTCAAGTCACTGCTAAGGACGAGTTAACACATTCCTATCATTCTGTCCCTCCAGCGCTGAAGACATGTAAACACGTTTCAAGTTTTCTTGATCACTGCTGTAGACGGTTATTCTCACTTAATATCTGGGAAACCACAGTAGCTAATTTTAGTTCTGTGTGACCCATTTTCACACACTGAAACCGCCCGCATGCTGGAAATGTGTAGTTACTTGTAAGTGATGGGGGCAGGCCTATTATTCTTACACGCATTGTGTACGTCGGTAACGTGGGCAGTGTACATTCTAAAAAATACCCCAGCACTGCTTCTTTTTGTGTGTGCATAGCATTTAGTACGATATACAAATTTCTTTTTGTGATATTGGTGGATAGATCAGTGGTCCCAACTGGGGGTCCGCCAACCCTGGGGCTGAGGAACCTGCCATGGGAGTCCGTGACAAAAACTCAGGCTCCTTTTTTTTTTGTTACAAGTAGAAATATTAGCTGGTGTCTATTTTTTCTTAACTACATTATTGTCAGTTTGAAAATTCACCAAGTTTGTACTGTTTTTTTAGTGCAGTGTAGCATTTACTCATTAAAGGTTACCCTCATTTTCTGAAATAAATTCTTTTGCATTTAAAGCACATACGTACCAAAGAAATATGAAACTTTTCCAAAGTATGGGGGTCTGTAGCTTGGATTTTGAAACAGTAGGGGTCCACAGATTTTTGTTAATTGGAAAACCACTAAGATTATACCCAAATTTAGAGATACGGGGAAACAGCAGATCATCCATCATTGTTTTGTGCTGTAATCATTTCCTATATTTTCACAAACATTCAATATCTGGAGTTGACTTACTAAATGTTACGACAAGCGTCGAATGGATACATCAAACACTTGTTGTTTGGTTAGACGGAATGTTTATTTTAATTCTGCTGTTTTTTTGTTTGATTCTATGTAACAGTGCTTATGAAGAAATAAATGTCTTACGAGCTATATAATGTGACTTAAATGAGATGAGAGTGGAAGAATCCAAGAGTTACAACACGGTTATATTTTCCAGTGATAAAAAAATTGTCAGCACCACTGATGCATCTTAGATTTTGAGACGACAAAAAAGAATTCAGCACTGGGTGAAAGCAGGCCAGTATTCAGTATACCTCTCAAGAAGTATGTAGCAACAAAAAAAGGTTAAAACAGTTTACAAATTACTACTAAATAAGAACTACATAATAGAAGATGGAAGAGACTGAAAAAAAAAAAGTTAGTGTAAAAGAAGGAAATTTTTTAAAACTAATTCTCCTAGTAAATCTACTTAACACAGTATAGGAGACTGATCAGTCTAGACAATTTTTGCAGGTGTAAGTGACAATCACTGAAAGTCCTGAAATAATATGCTCTTTTCAGGCAACCCAGGAACACGATCAGTAACATGAAGATCATCTATGAAGTCAATGCATCATAACACACATATATAGTTATTACATGCCACAGGATGATAATGGAAACAGGTGACATGGGCGAAATATGACAACTGATATCTTAAACAAAACAGCAATACATGATGAATAAGATTCCAGGCGGCTAAACTACTTAAGAGCTGTTGCTACTGCCAGAGGAATCAAAATAACTTAATCAGCTACATAATTCTTACATGTGACACAATACCACTACAACTAACCGACTCAAGTAACATTCTCGCTAAACTCTCACTCGAAAAGTCCTCTCAAAAACTCCAGGCAAGGTTTTTTATGCTCGCTTGCCCACACAAAACTCCCATAACTTTCATGTGCAAGATCATTTGCACTCCCAAGTTAAGCATGAACTAAGGAGTGAATACAATGAAAAGAACTAACTGTAACAAACAAGGGGATTTAAATCACAAAAACCTTCTCCCCTGTTGTATATTCTGTTACAGGTTTTCACAGACATTCAATCACAGAACACTAAGGCTCTGTGACACACAAAGATACCACACCTTCTGTATGAGAGCCCCTGACTTAAACTTTCTAGGGTTTTTTGGGTTTTTTTTGTGGTCTCTTGAACAAAACTTTACGCAAGAAACATACCACTGGAATATCTTGGTAGGACTTCATTATCTGTTCTGCAATTAAAAAAAAAAAAGCAAAGCAGCATGATTACAGAAGAACAGTAACATGACAGAAAATAGGTCAATGAGTGTATTACAATTTCAGCAGGGGTATTATAGTTTTAACAAACAAACACAAAGAAAACTCTTGCCACAAGTAAAAAATGAATAGCAGGGATAGAAAACATCACCACAATCAAGCAGTTATTTTTTTCTTATCATACAGGGAGCCCCCACCCCCACCAAGAAGTCCTTGCACAATTCTGAGCGTCAGTGGTTCGAAACTGCACAAGGACTTCTGAATAATCCTGTGTTTTGGCTGTGAACAATCCACGCGGTTTTAAATAAACACCTTAAAAAAAAAAAAATCAACAACAACCATAACCCAAACTGCAGACAGGACTGAACATTTCCTACTAAAATACATAAAACTGTGGGAAGAAAAAAAAATCTCCCACAGTTCTTTCTTTTTCCTTTGCCATTACCCTCATAAGGGAGACCATTTTGTTTTACAGTTATGCATCTTTTGGCCCAACACATCCAACTTCAGCCTGGTACATTCTTGGGGGGGGGGGGGGGGGGTGTGTGTGTGTGTGTGTGTGTGTGTGTGTGTCTCAAGTTCACCTTCCCACTCCCATCCCTACTCATTTTATCTGTTTCCAGAGACACAACTGAGAGACAAAAGAAGGTCTTGGCCAAGGTTCACCAACCTTGATGCAAAAAAAAAAAAGGTCAGCTATTGGTTGCTAAACCACTGTTTCATTTAGCTTGTGTTCTGCCTCTTCACTTCACCACCAACTATACGTTGGCAACTTCACCACCAACCATACGTTGGCAGAATCTACAGCTTCCTACTGCTGCTCTTTTAAAATGATACTCGGCAATGTCAATGAATATCAGACATCTCAAAAATACAGAGCCAAAATCAGATGTGCCAGGTTGTATGCTGACAGCTACACAACCAATGCTATTTATAGGGGCAAACAGTGAAAAAATATATTTCATTCATTCATTCATTTGCATGTCCCCTGCGGAACTTTGCCTCCCAAACAGCACTCCTGTAGGCCTCTCGGTTGTGAGCAAGATGGCCTGCTGCTGTTGCATCCATTTCCAGATCGTCAACGATGTCTTGCAGCCATCTTCGTCTTGGTCTTCCTCTTTTTCTTTTTCCCATTATGTATCCTTCCAATACGGTCTTCTCTAAATTATCATGAAGTTTAATGTGTCCAAAATATTTCAGTTTTCTCTCTTTAATCCTCTTCACTAGCCAGCCTTCTTCAATATTAAGCTCTTGTAGTATAGATATATTTGTTCTTTTTTGTGTCCACGATATTTGGAGAACTCTTCTGTAGCATTTACATTCAAAGGCATTTATGTGTTTCTCAGCTGTTTTGTTAAGTGTCCAGGTCTCACAGGCATATGTTGCAATGGGAAAGATGCATGCCCTTAAAAATCTTATTTTTGTGGTTCTGTCTGCTCCTCTCCACAGATTCTTTATTTGTTTTACTTTCTGAAGAAAAAATATATTACTGACACAAAAAGAACACCGTCCTATACATGCCACTGGTCTGCAATAACTCTCAACCAACTCACCTTGGACTATACAATCTCCAGTGCTTCTTTCCCTCCAGCTGTATGATAAATGCTTCTATATCATCATAGTGGGGTGCAAAGCCCTGGGTCCCAGGTGGCGTCAAGTACCTTATATAAGAGAGAAGATATCCCATTACAACCTGCTTTAAAAACATTCTGAAAATTTTCTACCCATAGATCATGTTTATCTGTTAAATAATAAGAGGATTTCCGGCTGACCATGCAACACTGTGCTCTATTACTTTACCATGTGCATGCCTTGTCATTTCCTAAGTTTGCAATATAACAGGGATTCATTTGTTCAAAATAGGCAAGAAAATGTTTTTAATAACTGCAGAAAAAAAGGTGATGAAAACAGGTTCAAACACAACCACTAGAAAACACTATGACAGACATCAAAGGGAAACAGAGGCCAATCAAAGACAACCTTGCAAAAAACCAATAAAGCAGATTGGCAGCAAACATTATACCTGGGATACTATAATAAGACTAACTGTAGACTGAGAAGTTGAAAGAATTTGTCATTCTCCTTGTTCTTGTTCTGTCTTCTCAGAACAGTGAACAGAATGCTCTTTGCAGCTGATGCGGTGAAGACGTTGAAACACAAACATCCATGCTGAAAAGGGAGTGCTGCTGGTTTATATCATGCCATAAGACACACTGGACAGTGATTTCTTTGTCAGCCATGTGCGGAGTAAAGCTCCTCCCGGCCAATGAAAGAAAGCTTGGTTAAGGTTTGCCATGCACGAAGTTTCAGGTGGGAATTAGTCCGGCGATGATGCAGCAGGACAAATAACAGTAACGCTGAAGGTTGATCAATGAGACTCGTGGCCTTGTGGTGAAGACTACCTTTATTAACTCTTCCCGTGCCTTTGGTTGCTTTATTGACATTTCCGGTTTCCCGATGCTTACCAATGGTCGATACAGCGACCATTGGTTTGTTTCAATAAAACAACCGGTGTAACATTTAGATTGTACATATTTCGTCCACTATTCCAGTGATACTTTTCAAAACGGCGAAAGAGTACCTAGTTACGAGCGATGCCGAGCGAGAAAAAGGAAGACCGAAATTTGTCAATTTTTGATGATGTAGATAAGGGTATGGACATGGCCTGTGACCACCCCACAGCTCTTGAATGTATCCCAAGTAGATCTAGACATATCAGACGATGGGAGAAGTAGTTTTATTTCAGACATTAATTTAGCGAGAATGCAACACAGAATCAGAATATGAGATCGATAAGTAGATCTACACATCTCAGATGGTAAGTAGTATATATCTAGACCTAGCCGACGGTAAGCTGGGCACAATCAGTGTCTAAAAACATCACATTACTTCTTTTTTCCTAAAAAACTCTGCATTTAAGAAGTTTTCATACATTTAGTTATACTTTGAAACATAATAAGTACACAGAAGTACATGTAAATACTGTTTTCCATTCCATTTTACAACTATACCCCCTAACATATCAAGACCCACACTTTTACTCTGGTAAGCAACTGAACGTCCGCTTTTCTTACTGTGGCACAGGAAGAGTTAAGGCACCTCTGCTCTAGAGGTCGGCCGCATCCTTTTTTGTATCTGAAATTCCATTGGGGTAATTTTTGCCTAAATCGGCTTAACTTGAGGGGTCACATCTTGCATATGGCAAGGCTCTGTCCTCTACGGCAAAAGCTACACTTCATCACCACCAAGAACACAGCGGCCATAACCACCAAAATTCTGAAGTTGGAGACACTGGACCAATGCACCCTAGTTTGGCAACCTCCTCTCACCCAGTGTATTTCATACACACAAAAAAAATCGAGGTTCCTTTGAGGAAAGCCCAATTCGGTATCACACCTCTGTGACCTACCAAAGGCACAAGCATCCTGATGCTCTGAGCCTCCATATCTAAATGAGACATCTCAAGGATTACAGGTGTTAAGTTCAGCAGCACATGGGGTGATCGTGGTGGCAAATGAGGAAGAAAAAGAAATGATTCCTTTGTTTAACAGCATTTAAGGACATGGATGGATCAATAACTGTAGGTGATGCACAGGACACCTGGGACCACAGACTGACAGACTCAAATTGCTGGAACACGTGTATGTTATTTAGAGTGCACCTTCTGAGTCAACCTTGGAAAGTGTCCGTGTGTTGTTGGGGGGAGGGGGGATGTTATTCTGATCCTGAAAAGGATGCACTGGAGAAAAAAAGCTTGAAACCTTGGACTACAGTATAACTTTTCCTGTGCTCAGTGTTTTGCTCAATAACTTCCATTACTGCTCCTTTCATTCTTTGCTTATTCCAGTTTTTTCACCGTTTGCTCTTTTATCCACAACAGGCTTGTATTTATAATTTCTGTTATCAAAGAATATCTCAATATACACTCTACCCCTAGTCAGATTGCCCAGTCATAATTTCAGGTGTCAAAGCACACTTTCATACTCATTTCACTGTAGACCGTTCTCTGTAGCCATGGAAACAGTTTAGATTGTTACTGATATTACACTAGCATATAAAACACACATTTTTTCACTGCAGATCGTTCTCTGTAGCCACGGAAACAATTTAGACTGTTACTGATATTACACTAACATTAACATATAAAACTCACACATTTGCTCCTACATAACAGCCAAAGTATTCCTGTAGAACACTAAGAACCTTCCACACATTTCTGCTGTATGTTTGAGGATTCAGCAACCTCAATGAGCAACCAGCCTGTATTGATGTAAGCAGCAATCAAATTAGTCTCAGTTTGGGAAAAAGTATTCTATAAAAAAAAAAAAAAAACCACAAATCTACGAGAGTGATACCAAAAGTCAAGAGCAAAATTTTTTTTTAAATCAGAATTTATAGACAGAGAAAATATAAATGTATCACCTTAAACTGCATCCTTTGCAATTCCTGTAGAGTTCACATGATGGTGACATCATATGTCACGTGACCACGTGGAGCATAAACAAAATGGCAGGTGATGAAGTTTTGTTTCATCAATGTGCTGTTGAGTTCCTCGTTAAAGAGGAAATCCCTGCTGCTGAAATTCACCAAAGATTTCAACTTGCTTATGGAGATGTGTGTATGGGAGCTAGCAGTGTTAGGGGGTGGGTGAAACATTTCAAAGATGGAAACACGAGCATTCAAGATATGCCTCACAGCGGTCACCCTCGAACTGCCTCCCAGTGAACACAACGTGGAAAGGGTTGACGACATCATTGAAGAAGACAGACGTGTCACAGTTTCTGAAATAGCTGTAAATCTTGGAATAGGACACAATGTTGTACAGGAAATTATTTAAACCCTAGGCTATAGAAAAGTTTGTGCCAGCTGGGTCCCACAGAAGAGAACGTCCAGAAAGCAGTGCGTCTGTGCTGTCAGTCAGCTGGAACGGAATTCTACCGGGAGGGTATTTTCAAACTTGCAGAGCGATGGGAAAAATGTGTACAGAGAAATGGAGATTAAGTTGAAAAGTGAAGAAAAGGATGCAGATTAAGGTGATAAATTTATATTTTCTCTATCTATAAATTCTGATTTTTAAAAAATGTTTGCTCACAACATCGGTACAACTCTTGTATTCAAGCATAAATAAATAAATACAGCTTTTATTAAACATAAACCATCACAGTTTATTTACAAAAACTTCTCTGGAGGCTTACTTTTCATTCCAGTCTCTTTTAAACAGATACTTAAGTTCAGTGTGCTCATCCCTCATGGTGGATCATAACAATCCCTGCCCCATTAGTCAGGCTAGGCCTGTTACTGCAAAAAGATGCATCAGCAGCAGGCCATCTTGCTTACAGCCGAGAGGTTTACAAGAAAGCTATTAGGGAGGCAAAGCTCCACAAGGGACATGCAAATGACTGACTGACGACTGAGGCCTGTTATCATGGGGAGGCTGGAACAGGCCCTTGGTCAGCCATGATTTACCAATCCTTACTCTAGCATGTCGGCCGTATGTCAAGTACTGCCAAACTGGGTATCTTTGTTCCCACTGGTTCTTCCATTAATAAGTTATTCCTCTAGAAGAGGGGTCCCCAAAATCTCTAGCTCATCGACCCCTCCTTTATAAAGTTTCAGAAATATTTATGTGAAAGCAATTTAATAAATAGTATTCTAACTAGCAATACATCTACTAATAACAACTCTAAATATAATTTCATAAAAATATTTACAGACTCCAAAGATAGTCCCACTGACCTTACGGATATCGATATCATCCACTTTGGAGACCCCTGCTCTAGAAAGATGCCCCTATATTGCAGTTTTTCTTTCCCAACAACATGAATTTGCTGCAATATTTTTCATCCATATTTTCTAAAGTTTCTATGCTCACAAACAGGTCTGGGTTTCTCAGCCTTTTACTACTTGTCCCAGGTATTTTCTTTGAAATGACTATACAGGTAATCATGAGATTAAAACAAAAAAATATCTCACTATCTGATGGATTTTATTCCATAACCTTCTGCTCTTGTGCTTCAATCCCTGAACAACTTAGACTCTCCTTATTTTCCACTTTTGTTTTTGGTGGAAGTTACCTCTAGAACTTGTAGAATTTTTTTTTTTTTTTGCAGGCTGTTTATATCTTTAATTTTTGGCATTGCACCAAATATCTTCTTCTTCTTCTTCAGTTCTCCAAGCCATTAAGGCTTAATGGTGCAGATAAAAGTTCACTTCCATTTCTGTCTATTCTTAATCTTCTCTCTCCAGTTGGTGACACCAATTTCCTTTATATCATCTTCTATATTATCTTTCCATCTCTGACTTGGTATATTCCTTGGTCTTGTTTCCTTCATCTCTTGTACATACGTCATTTTCACTTGTCTATTCTCTTTCATTCTTTCTACATGGCCCAACCAGCGCAATCTGTTCAGTTTCAAGACATTTATAATTCATTGGGATTTAAATAAGCTGTTCAGTTCAGTGTTCTTTCTAGCTCTCCATTCTCCACTGTTGGTATCCTTTATGGGTCCAAAGGATTCTTTTTTCTGATCTTGTTCTCAAAGACCTGCAGTTGTTCATCTTTCTTTGTTGTACTCCACGTTTCTGATCCATACATGACAGCTGAGCTTATCATAGTTTCGTAGATTGTTATTTTGGTGTTTTGGGACAGGATTTTGGATTTTAACAGGTGCTGCAAAGCAAAGTATATTTTATAACCAAAATACAATACAAAAATCAGTTTCATCTTTATAAATATTACTCAAGAGTAGATATTTTATATACCCAACTTTTGATGGAAAGATAAATGCTGCTTACCTGATACATGTCCCAGACTACTGGGGCATGCGCTCTGCCTGTCTGATTGTGTGTTTCTCTCTTATCATTGAGAAATGAAGTTGCATCTAGGTTGATGCCCCACTGAATATTTTCCTGCAAAAGATAAATGCATCATTTTTTAAAACTCTTTTAGACTACTGCCAGCCACGAAAAAAGCTGCGAAAAAAAAATTTTTTTTTTAAATAACTAACTGCAGTCATGCAGTTTTGTTCCTTAGTTGAAAATTCATGATTTTATGCTGCCAAAAAAGACTTGCGAGAGGCATCACGTCATTTCCCAGTTAAACATGGTGGCTGTGATAAACACTTTACAAAAAAATTTCACATGTTGTGTGAACTGGTTTCTAGAGTTAAGAGACAAAAATTACAAAAGTTCTGTTGATAATCACTGCATAATTTTTCTATGGCACTGAACAAGAGAAAGAGAATGATGAACACAGCAAATGGGGCAAACATAAAAGATGACAGCAAAATCAAGTACTTCAAATCCCAAATCTCCTATTAAAAAAATATATGAAAACAGCACTCAGACTGAAATAACATGGTCTATTTGGCACTGTCACATTGTTGATGCAGAATTCCATATTATCTAAAGAAGGCATGCTTTATATATTTTGTATGTCTCTCTCCTATTCATCAATAGTCCCCCACATTATACTCTGTGAGACTAGCATCTGGACTATTTAAAGACGTAAAGTCGGAGGAGACTTCATTCTTCTTGGGCAGTAAAGAGGCAACGACACAGGCTGTAACTGCTGCAAACTGTTTGTGAAATGATTCACTCTTGCAACAGCCTCTCTTATTTGTGAAACTGGTTCACATTTTCATATAGCCACACAGTACAAAGAGGAGAGGCACAGCAATGGTGCTTGTTGTGATTTCTTTCATAACTCAGGGCCTAAAGGAACTTGTGCTATTGTTTTCTCAAATGACTGCAAAGTCAGGCTTTCCTACAGGAGATTAAACTCAGAATAATTTTTATCACTGGATATTCTGATATTACTACACCTGAACACATGAATAATGTTGAGAAATGGAGAAAAAATATATGGCAAGCAGTAACCTGTCTCAGTATTTTATCAAATTCTGTGGTAGAGAACCATCCTCTGTTGTAGTCTGGGGTGTGACGCTTGACCAGCAATGGCTTCTTTTCCCACAGTTCCCTACAGAATGATAAAATAGATGACGCATTAATTTTTTTCAGCTGTGAGAGCTGTTTGATACACTATGGCTAATGTTAAAAATGTAGACCTGTTCAGTTACCGCAACTAACACCAACTTCACCAACCTTAGATAAGCAAATATTATTTATCTATTTGTTGCAATTTAAATTACATTGTAATTTTTGAACTGCTGAGCCCTGTCATGATGTCTACTCGTCCCCTTAACACTGAAAAGTAGTTGATTACGAGGACAAGACAAGTATTTTGTGACAGCGCAAACAGGGCAGGATGCCCTGAATGAGAAGAACAAAGAAAAGAGGAAAACAAAAAGTTTGATAATGAGACACTCATTTACTGGATGTCTGTAGTCTGTAAAAGGAGAAATATCTGGTTAAAAAAAAACAACCCAAAAAAACCCTATATTTAAGTACAAAAAATCTTCACTTTAAAATGTCTCATGAAGACAAATTTTGTGAAAGTTAAGTATTACTAAATGAAAATGTGAACCAATTTTGAAGATACAAAGGTGCAGATTCTCCAGTTTTGAAGATACCAAAGTGTAAATTCTCCAGTTTTGAAGATATCAAAGTGAATATTCTCCAGTTTTGAAGATATCAAAGTGAATATTCTCCAATTTTGAAGATATCAAGGTGCATATTCTCCAGTTCTGAAGATATCAAGGTGTATATTCTCCAGTTTTGAAGATATCAAGGTGTATATTCTCCAGTTTTGAGGGAACAGATTTTTTGGAGGACATCAAGGTGCATGTTGAACACAAGGTGTAGACTGGGAGTGAAATAGTGATGACTGTGAGACATTCCTGAAAACAGGTTTAATTTGGTTCTGCATCTCTAGTTACCATCACTCAGCTGAAGGCCATGAGTATTGCAGACTTAGATTTCTCACCTTTAACCTGATTACCTTGTCTCCTGACAAAGCAGACTGGCCAAACCATGGGCCATGTTTGTCATGTAATTTGAAGTCCCAGGTTCCTTTTTTCCCACTGTCTGATCAGACTTCTTCATAAGTGATACATTACCGCCTGCTCTGATTACAACTGCAGCTCCACTCAAAACTGCATGTATAGACTAGGACAAAAAGTAGGAACAGCTTTATTATTTAACGATTACGCAGTTGTGATGTTTCAGCGCGTGCCATTATCAAACAAAAACAGACGGGACAAAGAATCAGAGAAAGGAGACAAAGTAAAGATTCACATTAATTTTATGTTAATCAAACAATAAAAAACGAGAAAATTAATGAAAAACTGCAAATGACTTATCTCAGCTCCTGGTACAGAACAGAGCCACAATTGCCTTAATGTCGATAGAAAAACAATTGCCTTTATGTCGATAGGAGCACAAACCTAGCACATAGCGTATCAAACAGATCTCACAGCTGAAAAAATTAACATGTCATCTATTTTATCTTTCTGTAGGGAACTGTGGGAAAAGAAGCCATTGCTGGTCAAGCGTCACACCCAAGATTACAACAGGATGGTTCTCTACCACAGAATTTGATAAAATACTGAGACAGGTATTGTTACTGCTTGCCATATATTTTTTCTCCATTTCTCAACATTATTCATGTGTTCAAGTGTAGTAATATCAGAATATCCAGTGACTAAAATTATTCTGAGTATAAACTCTTCACAAACCTATCGATATAAAGGCGATTTTTTCCTATCAACATAAAGGTGATTGTTTTCCTATCGACATAAAAGCGACTGTTTTCCTATTGACATAAAGGCGATTGTTTTCCTATCAACATAAAAGCGACTGTTTTCCTATTGACATAGAGGCGATTGTTTTCCTATCGACATAAAAGCGACTGCTTTCCTATTGACATAAAGGCGATTGTTTTCCTATCGACATAAAAGTGACTGTTTTCCTATTGACATAAAAGCGATTGTTTTCCTATCGACATAAAAGCGACTGTTTTCCTATTGACATAAAGGTGACTGTTTTCCTATCGACATAAAAGCGACTGTTTTCCTATTGACATAAAAGCGACCATTTTCCTATTGACATAAAGGCGATTGTTTTCCTATCGACATAAAAGCGACTGTTTTCCTATTGACATAAAGGTGATTGTTTTCCTATCGACATAAAGGCGATTGTGGGCCTGTTCTGTACCAGGAGCTGAGATAAGTCATTTGCAATTTTTCATTCATTTTTTCATTTTTTATTGCTTGGTTAACATAAAATTAATGTGAATCTTTACTCTGTCTCCTCTCTCTGATTCTTCATCCTGTTTGTTTTTTTTTTTTGATAAAGGCTCGCGCCGAAATATCACAACTGTGTAATCGTTAAATAATATAGCTGCTCCTACTTTTTTCCTAGTTTATACATGTTGGTATCACAGCTTTACTGCAGTGCTTTGTGTATAGCTGTATACCTATACACTAATTATTGTGTGTCACTCAAAACCGCTTCCACCCCCACAGTCCTGCCATTAACTGACACATTAAAAGATCTAACCTTCTGTGTAACATAAAAAGATCTAACCATCTGTGTAACACACAAAAAGTTTTTGGACACAAGTATCTTATCTTATATCCTTCCCGTGCCGTTAAACGTCACATAGGGCTCGCAAAGTAGTTCGCCAATTTTTCCTGTCTTCGGCGAATCTTTCAACCTCATCAAAGGATTTTATGCCTGTTAATTTGGCCTCTCTTAATAATGTCCTCTTCAGAGTTTCACGCGGTCTACCTCTTTTTCTTCTGCCTATTGTGTTCCATTTGATAGCTTGTTTTGGGATTCTCTGATCATTTCTTCTCATCAAGTGACCAACATATGTCCATCTCCTTTTCCTGATCACCCATGAGACTGGTTGTTGTTCAGTCATCTGTCTTATCTCTGCATTGTTCTTGAATTCGTTCCACTTGATGCCGAGTATTTTACTTACATTTGTTTTCAAAAGAGTCTAATTTCTTGTCTATTTCTTTAGTTGTTTTCCAGCTTTCGCATGCATAAATGAGGGTGAATATTACATTTGAACTGAACAGTCTTAACTTGGTTTTTGTGCTTATAACTTTTGAATTCCATATGTTCTCAAGATTCTTGAAGATTGATGCTGCTTTTGCAATTCTGATCCTAACTTCCTTTCTAGTGTCACCATCCTGGTCTATGTAGCTGCCAAGGTATGCAAATTGACTGACTTCTTCAATATCTGTCCCTTCTATATATATATAAGTATATATAAGACCAAATATAGAAATATACACAAAACCACTGCAGTAAAGCTGTGACAACATCTGTGGAGTTAGAAACCTTTGACTCAGATCCATCTATATCTTCTACCAACTTTGATTCATTCGGGTGGCCTGGTTAGCTGAGTGGTTAGGCGCTTGGTTTACTAATCCGGTAGTACCGGGTTCGGTGCCAGCTGTTTAATTTTTTCTGGTATACACCAAAAAGGCCCAGAGGTTCACCCAGCCTATAAAAATGGGTACCAGAGAAATCTGGGAAGGTAAAGCGGCCAAGTGTGATACTGACCACATCACACTCTCATGTGCCGAAGGTCATGGAAAATAAGGGCATACACTGTATTCCCCAATTTGCCTAAACTCTTCCCATGCCATCGGCCTACTACCAGGCCTTTACAGAGGTCTGATTTGTTTCAGTGTAAAATCAGTTGAATTTTTAAATCGCATGTTATGTGTACATGTCACATTTACCCAGCATTCTTTTCGAAAAGTGTCATTAACAACGGGGGTCAAATGGCAGTCAAATTCAATGTTTTTGATCAAAGTTTCCAGCACTTTTGTGTGACTTCGGAGGCAAACATGTCCCCCCTGTGACTACAGCACTGTTCTTGAATGTATCCCAAGTAGATCTAGACATATTAGATGACTGGAGAAGTAGTTATAAGGTTATTTCAGACATTATTTTAGTGATTTTTGGCACATATAATCACAATATGACATTAACAAGTCTTTCTAGACATCTCAGATGATAACTAGTGTCAATCTAGACCTATCCGATGGTAAGCAGGACACAAGTATTGTCTAAAAACATCACATTACTTCTTTTTTCCTAAAACATTCTGCATTTATGAAATCTTCATAGATTTACAGTTATTTGGATGTATAATACATATACTTATAACGTGGAAATAATTTCTTACATTCACTTTTACACTTATCCCCTATACATATCAAGACCCGTGCTTTTTTGTCTGGCAAAGACGGGAGCATCCACATTTTCCCCTCCGGCACAGGAAGAGTTAATGGCATGGAAATGAGAATTTTACCTTTTTTTTTTTTTTTTACAGACTTCTGCTCAAAAACTGCTTGTAACCCCACCACTCCAGTTCCACAACCCTGTACTGACTGACACATCAGGAGACGTCTGATTCAGGAAAAAAAAACTAACCATCAACTAACACTTAAACAAAAAAAAAAACAAAAAAAAAAGGCATTCCACTCACGAAAAGAATCTGTCAGGTTTCACTGGATGAATCATACACTCGAAAAGTTTGCTGGCCTCTGCTGTGCTGTCATGCATATAAGGCAGCTCAGATGCCCCTAGAGATCTCATCTGAAAATCAGTTTGAAATAAGGCATAACAAAAATCATAGATGTTATTTCACTTTTCCCAGATATTAATTCTCATCTCAAATGTAAATTTTAAGGCTGTTTTGTTTATACAGATGCGATGTTTCCAACAGCCCTTCTTTATTCAGACTGTTGAGGGTTATGGCTTGATTTTGCAACTCTTCAGACAATCTGAAGTTTTTCAATGTCACTCCTGATTCACTGCAAGGACGTGTTATTTCACTAAAGTATTTTCTTGCCCCTGCAGGTTACGATAACTCCCTTCAAATTGTTTTTTTCTGTTTGTGTTCACTCACTCACTTTGTTCATTAATTCTGAGTATGGCTTGTATATCCCATTTTTCTTCTTTCACTTACAGCTAAGTGGGGATTTTTTTCCCTGGTACCACCACAACAACAACAACAACAACAACAAAAATGCCCCAGGGTCCACCCGGCCTCTAAAAATGGGTACCAGAGAAATACGAGAGGGTAAATGTAGTCAGGCATGATACAGACCACATTATACGTTCATGTGCCAATGTTCTTGCAAATACGGGCCTTACACTGTATCCTCAATGTGTCTTAATGGTATGGAAACTGGGATTTTATTCTTTTTTTTTTCACTAACAGCTATGAGAGCAACATAGTGTGATGCATCTTGCTTCATAGGTGAATGTTCTCCATCTTCAAAAGCTGTTTTTCCCAGCATTAGTGTTAGGTACCCACTTTTACAGCCCTGTGACATGGAGGTCATTGGTATATGACCACTATTCCACAGCCTTTCAGGCATGAGGCTGTGTCATTACAAGCAGACATGCCTGCTTAAACTCCTGCTTCTTTCTTAAATCATGAAACATTCTGACTTTGAATATCAAAATAAATGTTCAAACTCTCTATTACACGTGTGAGGTCACATACTATGAATTTCAATCAAAGTGCAGATACGACAGTTTGACCCTTAGACTACCAAAGAACATCTCTGACACACAAATAGTCATTTGTTATCATTCATCATGGATGCCTTTTTTTTTTCACCAGAACATGATGCAATACCTATGTTTAACATTTACAGAAGTTTAAAAAAACTCCCGGCTAAGAAACAAAACCATTTTATCAATTATTTATTTCAATTTTTTTTGTCTAAAAATCGTTTAAACAATTCACAGAAGTCTCATACTGAGACAGAAAAAAAAAAAATTTAAAGACAAGAGAAATCAAAATAAAAATCTGTGATTGTTCAGTTCTTTTAATTCCCTAATTCATTACGTTGCATTTTATTTTATGTTTCTCAGCTTTTCAATGTTAGTTATGCTTGTTAAATGTGCAGCATATTTGTAAATTGTCTGGAAGGGAGTGCAAGTTGTATGATAAAGGGCAGAATGTCAGATGGGTCTGCATGCCCAATTCTTAACCCTTTGGAAATAAAGACCAATCAATCAATCAATCAGTCCTCTGTACTCCCAATGGAGCATAAAGCATCAACAAAGGAGTTTTTGGTACTGCTTATCATTCTTAACTTCCAATAAAAAAAAATTACTTAAAAAGAAAACTTTAATTACCTTTCTAACTTTGAATTTGCTTTTTCCACTTTCAGTCTTCTGCTTCTTGCAAGGGAGGTTACCATCTGAGGACTCTGACCTTCTCTTATGTCCCTTGTCAACTTCAACCCTTGCCTCTTCTTCATTACTTGCATCTCCGTTATGTTGTGAACCTTTTCCCGGGTCTACTCTTGGAGACTTCAGAGATGGTGTTGGTGTGTGACCTTTTACAACAGCTGATGATGATGATGACGTCTGTGAAGATTTTCTGGACAATAAAGGAGTTTTCTTCACTGGAGATTGCTTATGCTGTGACGTATCTCTGGGGCTCTTCCTCGTCACTGGTGTTGTATCAATGTTTATAGCCTGACCTGAAGATGCTGATAAAATTCATACTTTTCTGTATTCACACATGCAGACAGGGGAGGTTATTTTCAATATACAGTTATGTCAGCCCCTCTGTGTAGTCAAATGACATGACAAATAACTAGGAGAACAAAATTACTTACATTCATTGATTAAAAAAATGTAAGTTACTTATAATCACTGAAGTTACTTATATTCACAGAAGTTACTTATATTCACAGAAGTTACTTATATTCATTGACTAAAAAAAAAACAAACCTGAAGTTACATTCAATGACTAAAAAAAAAAGTCACTTATATTCATTGCTAAAAAGAAATAAAGGCTTAAGGGGACAAAAAAGCAGTACAGCTATATCTATCTAAAACTTCACCAGTTACAAGGACATGTAATATTATATTTGCATTTGGGGATATCGACAACAGTACAATAGTGGCAGAATGATTGCTAGTGAACTAGAGTTGGCCAAGACACTGTACCATCTCTCCACTGGTGCTTCTGGTTCAACCGGCTACTGGCAGAAGAGTATGCCATGGTCCCCATGGTGGAAGTCTGCTCATAAATTCCTTCAAGGGTCCAAGTCTTCTCCCACTTCCATGTGATGCTTGTGTTATAACAACTTCACTGCATCAGCTACTAGGAATGCTCTTTCACAAATCCAGGGAGACAGAACAACACGGGCAAACCGTGGATTATAAATTAAATGCTCTTCAAAGAAGACAGAATGAACATGATATGGTAGTACCAAGACATGAATGAAACAGCTGAAGATATGAATAAGACAGGCTGAAAGCATGAATAAGAGTGTGAAAATGTGAACGAGACAGACTGACTAAATGCATGAATGAGACAGACTGAAAGCATGAATGAGACAGACTGAAAGCAAGAATGAGACAGACTGAAAGCATGAATGAGAGTGTGAAAATGTGAACGAGACAGACTGAAAGCATGAATGAGACAGACTGAAAGCATGAATGAGAGTGTGAAAATGTGAACAAGACAGACTGACTAAATGTATGAATGAGACAGACTGAAAGCATGAATGAGACAAACTGGAGGTATGTGCAATTTATGCAGCCGGGCAGCAACTATGACAAAGATGAGCTTGGTTCATTTGTTTTTACAATCACTGGAAGCCAATTCTTTCATGAAAAACAAAAGAATAAATATTACTTCAAACTGTACAGCCCTTCTTTGAAGCATTCAATAAAGATCAGAACATTCTGTACCTTTAAGAGAAAGCTTATCAAGCCCTATAAATGGACTTTCCATAGATGTCAGAGACGACGGTCTGCGTTTTTTGCTGGAAAGACGTATACTTTCTCTGATATTCCCACTTCTTAAGGCATTCTGAAAAAAAAAAAAAAAACAACAGTATAAAACTAAACCATCTTTCAACAAGCCCCAGTGGTCTGTGTGAACCAAAGCAAACATTGCTGGTTTCTCAAAGAAAATAAATATACAGTTGAACTAGTTTAATGTCACATAGTCCGGACCGTCTAAATATGATGACATTAAGGGGAGTTGACATTAAGCGAGGTCCACTACAAGGGACTTAACTGGGCCAAGTGTGCGTGTAACACACAATAATTAGTGTATAGGTATACAACTATACACAAAGCACTGCAGTAAAGATGTGATACCAAAATGTATAAACTTGGAAAAAAGTAGGAACAGCTTTATTATTTAACGATTATACCAGTTATCAAACAAAAACAAACAGGACGAAGAATCAGACAGAGGGGACAAAGTACAGACTCACATTAATTTTAAGTTAACCAAACAATAAAAAATGAAAAAAATTAATGAAAAATTACAAATGACTTAGCTCCTGAAACAGAACAGAACTGCAATCGCCTTTATGTCAATAGGAAAACAAATGCCTTTATGTCAATAGGAAAACAATCGCCTTTATGTCAATAGGAAAACAATTGCCTTTATGTCAATAGGAAAACAATCGCCTTTATGTTGATAGGAAAACAATTGCCTTTATGTTGATAGGAAAACAATCGCCTTTATGTTGATAGGAAAACAATAGCCTTTATGTTGATAGGAAAACAATTGCCTTTATGTTGATAGGAAAACAATCGCCTTTATGTTGATAGGAAAACAATAGCCTTTATGTTGATAGGAAAACAATTGCCTTTATGTTGATAGGAAAACAATCGCCTTTATGTTGATAGGAAAACAATCGCCTTTATGTTGATAGGAAAACAATTGCCTTTATGTTGATAGGAGCTGACTTGTCAGCAGCAGTACTAAAAAATGTGTGATTTTACACTGTGTAGTGATAACTGGTCTGTTAATAAAAAAGTTATTTAAATACGATAGAGCACTAAAAACGTCCTGCAAAACATCAGGCATACTGTAAATGAACGAGCGCAACAGCCTCAAACGTGCTTAAAGACTGAGTGTAAGAAACAGTTTTGGTGGGCGTCTGGTCCGTGATGGACTCACTGACATCATCAGCATTATCCTCAGCATCGCTGTCTATCTTGCTTTTACTGCACTATTCGAGTCTGACCAACTATCAACTAGCGTTGCCAACTTAACGCCACCCATGTTAATGTCATAAAGACAATGACCTGAAAGAGGCCAGATTTTAATCATGAAAGGGCGGCCACAGTAAGCTTTTCATTCACACCAAATGTTTCACATCATTCACATCACCTGAGTTTTGATGCCCACATGTTCAAAAGGTTGATGTGGCACGTACTGGGTGATCAAATGGCTGGCCCCTTCTTTGATGAGCCGCAAGATGATAATGCTTTGTGAGATGTTTATAGCTTGTACTTGCCCAGTATCTGATGCAAAGTGAGATATTAAACTCCTCCAGGAGAAAAATTCCATGACATGAACCAATTTGTGGCAATAAGCGAGGTGATATTAACGGGAGTAAAGCCCATTAATTACTTAAGTGAGTTGGCCAGGGATACAAATTTATATGAAAATATCCAGGTGGTGACATAAAATGATGTGATATTAAGTGGGTTCGACTGTACAAAAGAATACGTAAAACAACTTCATATAATATCTCTCTCTTTTGTTCCTTTGTGCCCAAGACACAAGTATCTGCTTGTTGCAAGAGATTTCCACTTCTCAGTTATCTTCTTGGCTGTCTCCCACATGAGTTCTTTGTTTACTAGCATTCAGATAAAATGATTATATCATTTCTCTCTCTCTCTGAACCTAGGGCACATGGGGCTTCCGCAAAGGTTTTCCACAAATGCCTGTCCTTTGCCTTTTTTTTTTCTGCTCTTGCCCAGGTGAGCCCTCTATTGCTCAGCATCCTTTCTGTTGTTCTTCTCCATGTCTCTTTTGGTCTACCCTTACTTCTGTTCCCCTGTGGTGTCCATCTTAGTGCTATTTTTGGTAGTGAGTTGTCAGTCATTCAGAGCACATGTCGATTTCATCATAAATGAATATAAATGAATATAACTTCAAGATGAAAAAAAAACAAAACAACAACAAACAGAACAAGATGTTTTAAAATAATTAATTTTCTGTGTTAAGATGCACTTTTCCCCATTTTAAAAAAAAAAAACCTGTCTAAACATTAGGGTGTGTCATAGCGGAAGATGAAATTTCAAGTGGAAGTCTGATCGGTCTTCTTCTTCTTCGTTCACTTCTACCACCAAGATTGCCCCATCATCCTGCTGAATTTACTCCTGTGGTCCTCGATGTGTCCCGTGGTCCCACTGTGGTCCCTGAGAGGCCCACTAGAGATCCCCGAGAGGATCACAAGAGGTTCAGAGTATCGTGGGACTTGGACCTGAATTCTTGGTGGGTTGCAGATGCGGGATTCCGTGACACTGTGATTTTCGTTGCACCAGTTTAATCTAGAGTTGGGCTTTCTCGCCGGAAAACCTCAACGTGATTTTGATATCAGCATATCTCTGCCGGGTGAGAGGTGGTTACCCACCCAGTCCAGAGTTGGACTTTCTCAGTGGAGAACCTCAGCATGATTAGGATACGCATACATCCCCATCGGGTGAGAGGTGGTTGCCTATCTAGACTGCACTGGTCCAGTGTCTCTGACTTCAGTATCCTGTGGTTGTGACCACTACCCCTCTTAGTTGTGACCAGAAATGGAGCTTTTGTCCAGGAGGACGAATCATCACCACTAGTAAGTTTCACCCCTGAGTTGAGCCGGTTTAGGCGTATTTCACCAGTATGGGTGTATATCGGACGCGGCCGGCCTCTAGAGAAGGTGTCGTGGTATGAGTAGCTCTTGCCGCGAGACTACTGGACATACAGATTAAACTTCACTTTATCCTTTCCATCACCTTTTCACAGCGGTGCCGCCCTGCAACCCTAATCATATTTTCTTCATTGGCCGGGAGGAGTTTCACTCCACGGACAGTAGCTGAAGAATCCCTGGGTTAAGCCAGTTTAGGCAATCTGCCCCAGTATAGGTGTATATAGGACGTGCCCAGCCTCTAGAGCAGAGATACCGTGATTTGAGTAGTCTTGACCTCGAGACTACTGGTTACTTCACTTAATCCTTTCCTTTACCTTTTCCACAATGGCGCTGTGCAGCAACCCTAATCGCATTTTTCTTCACTGGTCGGGAGGAGTTTCACCCCATGCATGGCAGCTGAAGAATCTCGCCAGCAGCGGTCTGATCAGTCAAAGTTTGTTGTTAAATTATTTAAAGACTGTGGCAACGGTACCTTCTTTCCAGGCACTGAGGCTAATTTACTGTTGAAAGGCAGCAAAGAGTCAGTTTCTGATGCAGAAGAGATTACAAGAGATGGTTTATCAAGCTCTGAAGATTACTTTCTAAGTTCTGAGAATGAAAATTACAACTTTCAATGTAACTCAACATTGTTTTTCCCTCAACAAATTTTTTATTTTTAACATTTCAACTCCCCGAAAAACTTTAAATTAATTATTTTTAATATACGTTTGATGCATTTGAATTATTTCATGTTCCCCCCCCCCCCACTTCAGAATGTCCATGGAAAAATGGGTGCCTCCTATACAGCCATGTTTTTACAAGCCAGCAAATATGGCAGTTACATTCAAACTGAACAAGACTGATGATCAGCATTCACTTCTGTACAAGATGAAAGCTAGCTTTCTTACCAGAATTCTTCTGCCCCTTGACCCACTGTCTGTGCCAGGTTCCTTCTGTTTCCCGCTTCTCTCCATAGACTGTGAGCTCTGTGCTCGTTTTATTGGCAGCATACTTTTATCGCCAGCTTTTGTCGGTGGCCTGCTCACAACCTGATCTGCTTTGTCCTGTTAAATGGAGGAGAAAGAAAATTATACACAGCTGTGTCGCGGGAATTAGTTTCCGTTGATATCATGTAACACATATGTCAGTTAGTTAAGGAGGATCATCATCCACGTGCCGTGGACACACCCATAGGTGCTCCGATCCCCTCTTCAGTAACTCCTTCAGAATGCTGTAATTGATGTCACCCAATCTTTGTTGGCTGACCATTTATCTGGAGCTCTTCATGAATTGTTCATTTTTTGCTACCCGAAGTTTCAGCCTCAATCATGTTTTTTTTTCCCTCAGTGCACTGACAAACTTGTGTGTATCAGTTCTGCGGAATAAGTAGGCCAAACCTTCACCTCGGATAATTGAACATTTCTTCCAAATCCACCCAGAAGCAGCTTCCAACTCTGGCTCCTCTATTTTTCTACTGTCCAACTATGACCCTTTCATAAATCAGATATTTCTACCCCTTTAAATATACATGGTTATTATATTAGGAAAGTAGATTTTTCTGATGTGCGCGTTACATGCATATCCTCATGTGCATGGTATATGCATATCCTCGTGCGCACATTATATGCTGGTACAACACTGGGTTACAATGCCATAAATCCTGCATGTGTCAAAATCTGCATCAAAATAGGTCTTGTCACTTTTAAAAGAAAAAACATCAAATTTTTTTGTTTGGGGGGGGGGGGGGGTTGCATTAAACATTGTGAAAACACATCAAACCCTTTTAGCATTAAACACTGTGAAAACACATCAAACCCTTCTAGCATTAAACACTGTGAAAACACATCAAACCCTTTTAGCATTAAACACAGTGAAAACATATCAAACCCTTTTAGCCTAAACACTGTGAAAACACATCAAACCTTTTTAGCATTAAACACTGTGAAAACACATCAAACCCTTTTAGCATTAAACACTGTGAAAACACATCAAACCCTTCTAGCATTAAACACTGTGAAAACACATCAAACCCTTTTAGCATTAAACACAGTGAAAACATATCAAACCCTTTTAGCATTAAACACAGTGAAAACACATCAAACCCTATTAGTATTAAACACTGTGAAAACACATCAAACCCTTTTAGCCTAAACACTGTGAAAACACATCAAACCTTTTTAGCATTAAACACTGTGAAAACACATCAAACCCTTTTAGCATTAAACACTGTGAAAACACATCAAACCTTTTTAGCATTAAACACTGTGAAAACACATCAAACCTTTTTAGCATTAAACACTGTGAAAACACATCAAACCCTTTTAGCCTAAACACTGTGAAAACACATCAAACCTTTTTAGCATTAAACACTGTGAAAGCTGATACTCGCTTCATGGTCCACCAAAATGCCAGACGAAAAAATACAGCTCTGCAAATTAAAAAAAAAAAAATAATGGCAAAAATCTGCAATTCTATCACGGAAACTGTTTCCCATTTTGTGCATATTTTCTCTATAATGAAATTACATCCCAAGATTCTAATTTATCTCTTTCACTCCAAAGCAAGTTGACAGAGCTGGTTGATCTATCAAAACATGAATCAATGTCCATGCTGGTATTTCCATGAAGATTAATAAATTAACATTTCTAATCCAATCCATGTTTTTACTGTGCAAAGTAACTTCTATCCACTGTATTTCTCTTGAAACAGTAAGTCTGAGTGATGTCAACATTCGTCTATAAAGGCTTTCTCTACACTCTGTCTGCATCAGTTTCATTGTGTTGTGGGTTGGGAGTCCAGTTTGGTGCCCTAAATACTGAGTTACGTGCTCGGGGCATCACCTTGAGCTGTGACTTTCAGTGGCGTATGGATTTCCCAGCCAGTGATCTGTCATTGATAAACATGGCTGATGCATTTCGTTGTGTTTTGAAAGGTTGATGCCGTAGGGCTGCAAGTGCCCTACTGAGGACATTTGCAGAGATGTACCCATTCATCACACATGGATCACTTTTCATTATTTGTCATGATGTGAGATGGTTCTTGCGCACTGCAGGATGCACAGTCTACACTGGCATAGGCGGCGGAGGAATTATGGGATATTCTTGTTTGCTGTGGTGCCGAAACCATACTGAAACCGAACCTGTCTATAAAGGAATCTATATAATTATAGTTCCGCATTTGAAATAGTCATGTTGGAAAATGACATATCATCATCATCATCATCAGGTGCCATGCTGACTGGCATTGGCTATTATGCTTCTCCAGAGTACCAGATCCTTAATGCAGGCCATCAGCTCAGTCGGTCACCTCCTCTCACATGATCTCGTCAGACTGTCCGGTATTTCTCTGGGTCTTCCCCGGCTCTTCTTTCCTCTATTCTTCCTGTTGTTACAATATTTTCAATGCCCCTTCTTCTCATTGCATGTCCCATGAAAGTACATATTGGCATAAAGTCAATAAATCTACAAAATTTAATGAAATTCTGTTAATTTTTAACAATTATATTAAAAAGAATTGCCAACATAAGCATCCAGTGTTATATCTGTCATCAAATCAAATTAACTGGAGAATTTTCCTTTCTTTTATATTTGTTTTTAATGTACAATATTTTTATATGGTTTGTTACTAACAAAACAGACATTTTTGCTTCTATGATCAATAATCTCCTACTTTGATGCCTCTATCAGGTGTATAGAATATTGTTTATGAACCTGACACTCTGGAAAATTTGGAACAACATTTATTCTGCTACAAAGGTGGAAAATTCAGATAGTGGAGGTATATTTAGAAAAAAAAACAAAACAAACAATACAGACAGCTATACCAACAGGTGGCTATTCCAACAACTATACAGCAGAGGCATAAACAAATAAAAACTGCAGCAATGGAAATAACAGAACACAGAAACCATGTTGAGATGCAAGGTCTTTTTCATAGATTCAAAGTCCATAATACAAGCACTGAAACACCAAAAGATTAAAGACCTGGACAACCTAGAAGCCCTATCACAAGGCAAAGGTAAAGGTAATCCTGTCATGCCTTAGAGGCACATGGGGGGATATGGTGTTAGTGCCAATATTTTCCTTAACCTGTCAGCACACTAGAGGGTGATATGGTCAGTATCACGCCTGGCTGCCTTTCCTTCCCCAACTCCAGAAGAAGTCGAGTACCCATTTCTACAGCTGGATGACTGGGGTGCCTCTGGCTGGATTTGAAACCCCGACCTTTGCCATGATAGACCAGTGAACTAGCCACTTCACCACTCAGACACCTATTACTAGCAAGCACAATATTCACTGAAGCACTCATACAATGGACACCTGCCCACAGCAACATCCATGGAAATGAAGAGGTAGACAGGCTGGCAAAAAGAAGAAGAAAGAATGCAGCCTCAGAGTTTCTCCTTCATGTTTCTCTCCTGGGGCCATAGCTAGGCTCTGAGGTTTCTGTATATGGTGCGGGTCTGTAGTATGTGTTCTGGGAGGAGTCTGGAGGCAATCTTGGCACAACCATACCACTGCTAGTCTGGCTGTTAGACCACTGTTTCAAATTAGCTACATCCAAAAGCACACAAGGCAATGGTATCATTGAAGTATGTATTGTCTTTATAACAACTTGCTGCAGAAAGCAGATGCGGCTGTCAAGTTGACTGACTAAAAATCCCAAGTCACAAGTCAAGTTCCAGTCACTATTCTTCATCCTCAAGTTGAGCCCAAGTTGAGTTTTTAAAGTGATTCAACAGGGCAAAGAAAAAGAGGTCGAGTTCATGAAACTCCAAAGAGGACATTATTAACATTATTAACAGAAGTCAAATTAGTAGGCATAAAATCCCTTGATGAGGTTGAAAAACTCGCCGAAAACAGGACAATCTGGCAAGGTACCGTGCGAGCCCTATTTGGCAGCAAGGCAAGGATGTAAGATCATATTAGTTCATTCCAGAACCCTCTTTTCCCATACCCTTCATAATTGTCCATTAACAAGAACGCCGAACAGAGGAAGATCACTGACAATCTTTAGTTCACCAGCTCTAATAATACTGTTATCACAACTTCTATGCTTTTCAGTTACTTTTATCTAAGATCTATTGTTCCCTTGCATGGAAGAACCTTTTGAAAACAAATGCCTAAGGAAAATACTCGGCATCAAGTGGTATGAATTCAAGAACAATGCAGAGATAAGACAGATGACTGAACAACAACCAGTCTCATGGGTGATCAGGAAAAGGAGATGGACATATGTTGGTCACTTGATGAGAAGAAATGATCAGAGAATTCTTAAACAAGCTATCAAGTGGAACACAACAGGCCGAAGAAAAAGAGGCAGACTGCGTGAAACTCTGAAGAGGACATTATTAAGAGAGGCCAAATTAACAGGTATAAAATCCTTTGATGAGGTTGAAAGACTCGCCGAAGACAGGAAAAACTGGCGGACTACTTTGCGAGCCCTATGTGACGTTTAACGGCACGGGAAGGATATAAGATATAGGATAAGACGACAGAACACTTATTCGTGTGCATTCAGTATCTTAGAAATAAGGAAATTAAGGACAACCGTACCAAAAGTGGCTACTATATAGACATGTAACTTAAATAGTAAAAAGGGCCAATATGTTATTAACGAAAAAAATCACTTAGAAACCACATGAAGTGTACACAAATACACACAATTAACAATCACTGGTGAGTTAAATCAAACCGACGCGAAGCTACCCACATCGAACTAAACACCACGACTGGCCAGTTATTGCTATAAATCCACAGCTTCTCGACAAGAGCAAATACCTTTCTATCCTCAGCTCTCGCAATGCTTTAAAATTGTAAACAAGAGTCCGCGTTAGATTCAAATCTTTCAAAAACTGATCGATTACTATTCATTTGTTTAAATTTTTAAAAATATGCATGGGAAATGTTTAACGAAACGCAATAGAAGTCATGCTGCTCCAAATTTTACTAATTTTAAAAAAGGATCGTTGTCTTAGCGACGAATGAACTAATGAAAAATGAAATTGAATGTACTGTTATTTTTTAATATAAGGGACAACCTTACATCTTAAATGTTACTCTATCTAGCAAACTATTTATTATTGGTTAAAATAACTTGAGAAAGTAAAATAGGCAAGGATATAAAGAGAATGAAGACAAATTTCATAGACATAAAAAAGTGAACTCAGAAGATTCTCATTGTGAAAAGATGTGAACAGTGTAAAAACGAGCACTTTCTTACAGTACCAGACCTCACAAAACCGCAAGTTCGAGTATTAGTGATAAGTATAAGTAGACAGAGAAGTATGACTCAGTTTCACAAAAAGTACAAGAAAGGGGGGAAACAACAACAGAAGATAACATTTTTTTTTTCAGATAAGAAACAACGATGCTTTCGCACAATAAAGTGACAGAGCACAGAATGCTCCTAGTTTTACTGTATAACAGAGGTAGTGAGCCCGTGATAGGAACGTAAATTTTTAGGACACACGAAAACGTAAAATGTTTACTTTTAAGAATACACAGAAAAATTCTTAGTGGGATGCAACAGTCTTTTAAAAAGTCAGCCGGAACGCAAAGATAGGATGGTCTTGGAAAACAGGCACCCATTAAAAGCTGTTGGTTGAAAAATGATCAATTACAATGAAGCTAGCAAAGCTAAGATAGAGGAGGAGTGAGGAAAGCAAGATGAGTACATATAAATGAAGGACATACAACAATCTAATATTTTGGCAAAAAAAGGCTTTTTCAAGGATCACATATAAAAACAACACAACAGATAAAAACACGAAAAATGGATGGAAAATGTATAGACTTTCTGGCCTCCTCCTTGTAAGAAAGTCCAGTATTGTATGTCCTTCATTTATATGTACGCATCTTGCTTTCTGCCATTCTTGTTTCTGCCACTTTACCCACTCATTTTTTTTTTTTTTTTGGTGTAAAACTGAACCATAAACTCATCTATTTTCATTACTAGAACCAATTTTACTGCAGTTGTCATTTCTTTTATGTAAGACATAAGAATGGACATCAAAAGATGGGTGGAATATGCCAGAAAACATGGATTAATTAGGGAAAAAAGATAGACACCAGGATGAAGCTGAACAAAACTAAAGAAAGCCACAAATAAAACCTCCATTCAACTATTCCTGAAAAAAAAAAAAAAAGATACAGTTCCTGAGGTTGCAAGTTTGCTGACTGGGAAAACAAAAGCAGACAGTAACTGACATTTTATTATTTAGGTTTTTTTTTTTTTTCATTCAAGACTTTGACCAAGTCCATTTAACAATGTGCAGCTGTAGAAGATAACATTTTTTAACACCACAGAAACTTTCATAAATAAGTTAATAAATGTTTTCTTTTCCATTTTCTGACCCCCCCCCCCCCCCCCCCCCCCGGTAAATTACTTTTTTAAAAGGAAAAAAAAATATATATATATATAGGAAATAATGAGGCTTTGGTATGATAAAGTAAGAGAACAGTTGTGCAGGATTAGACCTAAATAAAATAATCATACGCCATTCTCTGATGGCTAGATGGCTGCTTGTCCTACTGGAGTCCGTGGTTCAAATCTCTTGTGATTTTTCTTTCTTGCATTGCACTAAAGTGCTTTGTCTATAATTTTTTTATAGGTCTAATCCTACAAAACTGTGTTCTGTTACTTTATCTAAATTACTGGGTGGCCTGATTGGCTGAGTGGTTAGGCACTCAGTCCACTAATCCAGTGGTACTGGGTTCAGGTCTCAGCAGTGGGGATTTTTTCTATTACCACCCCACTGAAAAGGCCTAAAAAAAATGGGTACCAGAGAAATCTTGGAAGGTAAATATGGCCAGCCATGATACTGACCACATCACACTTTCATGTGCTGAAGGTCATGGAAATACAGTTCTAACACCAAATCCCCAATATGCCTTAATGGCATGGAAGTGGGGATTTTACCTTTACCTTTTTATCTAAATTACTGAGCTGCAATCATGGGAGTTTGCAATGGTTAGTACATTCAGTTACTGTAGAAGACAGAGGAGGGACTCATATGTGTGGGCATTTCCTTCTTCTTCTATGTTCGGCCTGATATGTTCAGATGTTTAGCTAGGGTTGCCTCCATGAATCCCATTATCAGCAAGAATTATCCCACCCCAGTTTTTCATCCCCCCCGTAAAGAATAGGAACACTGTACCCTACCACGCATGATCATAAAAGGCGACTAAGGAGGGTTCAGCGTAGGGCCAGCAACCCTATCTGGTAAAAAAAACTATCAGACTGCTACAGAAACAGAAGCAAGGGAAAAAACAAATACAGGTGGAAGAAGAAATGCTTATCAGGAAACTGAGCCCATGAAGGTTGTGGATGAAAGCCAGCCACTGGAAGTCCCCATCCCGACTGCAGACCTCCTGGAACCTAAACATAAGATGCAAATAGGCAACTGGAATGTAAGAACACTTAACCAGACTGGAAAACTAGTACAAACCATCAAGGAAATGTACAGATACAAACTAGACATACTAGGAATACAAGATGCAAGATGGACAGGACAAGGCAGAAGGAAATTAACAACACAGCACACAGAAGATACAATAATATGGTCAGGTAAAGAAGATCATCATGAAGGAGGAGTAGCATTGATTATAACAAAAGAAGCATCAAGAGCATTGCTGAAATGGACCCCAATAAATGAGAGATTATTATATGCACGGTTCAACTCAAGATTCACGAAGCTGTCTATTATAGTTTGTTATGCACCAACAGAAGCAGCTGAAGAGGAATTAAAAGAAGATTTTTACAACAGCCTCCAAGCCACAGTAGAAACAATACCCAAGCATGATATGCTACTCATCTTGGGCGACTTCAATGCAAAAGTAGGTGAAGGAAATGAAGATAGAAGAATCATGGGAAGAGAAGGAATCGGAGAAATAAATGAAAATGGAGAAAGACTGTGCAGTTTCTGTGAAGAAAACATGATGACCATCGGAGGGACAATTTTCCAACATAAAAACATCCATAAGGTGACTTGGAGGTCACCAGATAAAACCAAATCGATCACATACTAATAAACAACAAGTGGAAACGGTCACTACAAGATGTGAGAGCAAGGAAAGGAGCAGATGTAGGAAGTGATCACAACCTTCTGGTAGCAAAAATAAAACTAAAATTAAGGTAAACCAAAATCGGAGAACACAGAAAGATACGTTTTGATACAAGAAAACTGAAAGACCAGCAAACAAGAAATGAATTCTCAATAGTACTTAAGAACCGCTTCAGTGTCCTACAAGACAAAGCAGAAATATCCATACTAGAGTTCAATAAAAAACACTACAGGAAACAGCAAAAGAGGTGCTGGGATATCGGAAACGGAGAAAAGAGGAATGGATAAGCAAGACCACATGGGAAAAGATAGAGCAAAGAAATGAAATCAAGAAAAAATTACTGAACACCAAATCACAACGGCTTAAAGAACAAGTTTTAAGTAATTATGCACAAAAAGACAAAGAAGTGAAGGAATCATGCCGTCAAGATAAACGTCAGTACTATGACAACTTAGCAGAAGCAGCAGAGAAAGCAGCATATACAAATGATATGAAAACCATATATAAAATCACACAGCAGATGACAGGTAACTTCAACACAAGATGTGAAAGTGCAGTAAGGACACAAAATGAACAACTGGTCAGTGGAGAAAGAGAAAAAATTGAAAGATGGGGGGAACACTTTAACACCCTACTAAACAGACCACAAGCAGCACAAACTTCGGAAAGAGCAGGCAGGATTTAGGAAAGGAAGATCATGCATAGACCACATATTTGTACTTAGACAAATATTAGAACAGGCAAATGAGTGGCATAGCACAACATATGCATTGTTCATAGATTTTGAGAAAGCCTTTGACAGTGTCAACAGAGATGCGCTGTGGAAAATCCTAAGATGGCATGGCCTCCCCCATAAGATAGTAAATGTAATCAAAGCCCTATATGAGGGTTTTCAGTGCAAAGTGACCTGTGGAGAACATACCTCCAGCAGCTTTAGGGTACAAACAGGAGTGAAACAGGGATGTGTACTATCACCAACATTATTTATCTTGGCAGTAGACTGGTTAATGAAGGAGGCAACATCAGACAAACGCAGAGGATTACAATGAACCCTTGACACAATGCTGGAGGACCTTGACTTTGCGGACATTTGTCTATTATCAAGCAGTCACAAAGATATGCAAGATAAAATAAACAAGCTAATTCAGAATGCAAACAACATAGGACTAAAGATCAACGTAGTAAAGACAAAGTTAATGAAGCAAAATGTGAACAACAGGAATGTACTCAGAGTAGATAGTAAGTTAGTGGTTTAGGTCAATGAATTTGTATACCTTTGCAGTAGAGTAGTAGAAAATGGAGATAGCACAGAGGACATCAACAGCAGACTTACTAGAGCAAACCAGGCTTTTGCAGTGCTGCAGACTATATGGAAATAAAAAAAACTAAGCATAAATATGAAAATCAGGATATTTAAGAGTAATGTTCTAAGTGTACTACTCTATGGAAGTGAATGCTGGAAAATCACCAAAACAATAGAAAACAAGTTGAATTCTTTCCAAACTAAATGTTTATGAAGAATTAGAAAAATATTTTGGCCAAACACCATAAGAAATAACATCTTATTGGCAGAAATGCAGATGAAGCCACTGACAACAATTATTGAGGAAAGACGCTGGCGATGGTTGGGACATGTGCTCCGAATGACTGACAACTCACTACCAAAAATTGCACTAATATGGACACCACAGGGGAACAGAAGTAAGGGTAGACCAAAAGAGACATGGAGAAGAACTACAAAAAGGATGTTGAGCAATAGAGGGCTCACTTGGGCAGGAGCAGAAAAAAGGTGAAGGACAGGCATTTGTGGAAAACCCTTGCGAAAGCCCCATGTGCCCTGGGCACTTAAGGTTCAGAGAGAGAGAGAGAGAGAGAGTTTTTCATCCGTTCTCTCTTCTTTTATAACATGTAACTTCATGAAGGATATCACAACTATTATCTACTGCTGTAAATGTGAAGATTTTTAACAATTTAACATCATCATCGTGTGCTATCTCCAGTACATAGTTAGCAGTAATGAATCGCCAGTTTCCTCTCTCCCTCAGCCAGGCTGTCCTGTCCTCTCTCATATGTTATCTCCCCTATCATCAACACCTCTGTCTACTTCTCATCCTTTTTTTCCTCCAACTTTTCCCTTCAGTATACTGTTATGTCTTTTAGTGTGGCTAAAGTATTTTGTTCTCGTGCTTGCTCAGTGTGAACTCTTAACACAATCCCATATTTACTGGGCTGTTTTTAACATAAAAAAATACAGTTTCTTCATTAGAAAACTGACAGCCATTTGTACAACATATGTAATGTGCGCTCTTGCGTGCCTTGCCTTGAAGGTTGCACATAATATTTCTACATCTAGGTTGACTAGAGCACAGCATTTGTCTTCAACCCATTTCATTTGCATGAAAATATTACACTATTATTACATATAATATTACACAAGTGCTTTATATAAGAATGTTACCAATATTTATTGTAATTTTCTATATGACAGAGTGGAGATTCCAGGGAATGACATTAGAACAAAAAATTTACAGAAGAAAAATTGAAAAAAAAAAAGAAAAGACAAAATCAGTTCTAAATTATTTATTCGGTTTTGTAAGTATGAGTACAGGAAGAAATATTGTGCATGCAGCAAAGCACCCATATATCTATACACAAAATTAGAATGTAAACAATTTATATGATTAAAAAATTCTGGCACATAAAGAATCAGAAAAATATGTATACGTATAAATGTTTTAAATAATGAAACATTCAATTCATACTGTTCACTCAGAATTTTATTGAAAAGTAATATGTAATTATCTCCAGCACAAAAGGGACATCTTACAGTATGATTCTTTCCTTCCTTTATATGAATCTTCTGTTGAAGAGTGTAATGAATGTCCTCCTCACGCTTAGAAGGGTTCGAACCCTATGCCTGCAGCGCTTCAACTAAAAGTCATTTTTGTCCTATAGCATTTGTACACCATATGGCAGTGATCGCTTTAACTGGTAGACTACCAATTTTAAAAAAAAAAAGAGAGAGAAACTTAGGATTTTTGGTGGTTGTCAGATACCATATCTGGTTAAAAAAAAAAAAGTTAAAGTACTGAATCCTGTACTGACAGAATCGGTATTTCAAAAAGTACATCATGCAAGATGAAAGATTGGTACACTTGTACTAGTTTTAAAAACTTCTAGTGTGATCACTGCTGTAGGGATGTGATGCATCAGTGCCCTCACATTTCTAGACCACTACAGCCAGTAACTGTCCTTGCAGCCTTTGGTTTTGCCCCAAGGAAATCTCCAGGTTCCTGTTTCTTGAGGCTGGGTTAACTCAGTCAGTCATAAATTAAAGACAAAAAAAAAATAAACTCCACCCCAGTGTAGAATCAAACCACCGACCTTCTGGTCTGCAGGTGAGTACACTAGCCACTACACCACAGTGACATTGCCTTTCATCATTTCCTCATGCCTGGTATTTGGCCAGTGTTTAAAAAAGTTTGTGGACCATGTTCCAATAACTGCAAATATCCACTGACTGATATTTTTATGCAATCTTTTCAATATTTGTTAACTTGCTGCTAACCACCCCAAGTTTCAACTCATATAAAAAAAACAAAAAACTTTGATAAAATAATGTATGCACCGTGTATATAAGTGGATCTATTGCCACAATATACCATAACTTCTTTGTATTGGTACAGAAGAATGAAGTACTCTCTCATTTTCTGCTTTCCTCTCACTATGATCAAAACACACCAGAGAAACCAGTCTGACAATTAAAATGATACATATCTTCCACACAAAATGCCATATCACATCAGAGGATACTTTTTTTTCAGAACAATATGTAGCAAGGTTATAGGATTCATAAATGTCATTTTTGGTGGAACATGTCCATAAAAAAAATGTTTATCAAGAACACAGAATAATAGCAGCTACCTGATTTGCTAATGTGAAACCCTGCAAAGCTCATAACTAACATCTGTCTACTTCAAAACCATCTTCTAAGAGGAGAAAAATGGCACTATCATTATGAGTATTACAATCAGAATGTGTATATGAATCTATACATAGGCATAGCTTATTTGGTTTAATTATGAGACGTTTTCTTCATCCTGTACCATGGACTGATTTGAAGTTATATTCTCATTCTTTTGCATTTCACCATAAAGGAAGCCAACCCCTTCCACCCCCAAATCTGACCACAAACTACCAGTACTCCATATGGTGAGGTTTTACTATACTTTACTGTACTGTGAACTGTTAAGACAATATACAACAACTTCATCATCTACTGTCAAAAATGCGCTTGTATTTACCAATTGCACTCACAGTGTCAAGCATTACCTGCACACAAATATATTCTGAACAAACATTTACTTCAAGCATATGTACAGACATCTGTAAATAAATCTTATGCACTTCTATATCTCATCAGTGGCTAATTCAAAAAAGGTAACGGTGGATGTATGAATTGTGTGAACCGGTGTCACTGCACACAGTCAAAACGTACGTGCTCTGCTGTCTAGTCAGTAGCTGACCAGAGAAATTGCCGACTAGTCTTGCCGTCAGCATGAACTCTGCAGCTAGTGGCATCACTCTTCTTACTTCCCAAAATGTTAACCCCGGTAACCATTTTTTCTCGAGAACTCATGATCTGGCCACCACCACGTGGTGAGTGGAAATCAAAACCTTGTCACCTAGTCAGCAAGTGAGTGTCTAATCCATGACACTGGCGCAGGTCCCAGTTTAAAAAAAAAATGGATCCACGTAATATAAACAACACAATTTTTTAAAAAATTTGTATGTTACAAAACATCTGAACCCTTAAAATTTAAGGAATTATCTTTTGTATACTAATCTACACAATTCTCCACAATTCACAAATTTACCTGCCATTTTTCTATATAGTAATAATTCAAGATATAATACAACAGCCATTATCAACAACATCTCATCTATTCTTTACCTCTGCTTCTATGAACTTGAAGAATGACCGTGCTCTGCTGCCGGCCTAGAGATGGGTCTCCTCGCACTCAGAACACTCCTATACATGCTCAGCCTTTAACTTCAGTATCATTCGTAGTATGTGTTGGGTGATAGTGCCAATGGCACATTGACTGAAAGCAGTCCTGTTCTCTTGCCTCTGCATGTTTTGGTTTTTGGTCTGAATTCCTTGACACTGAGGTTTTTACCAATTTTGCTGCCTAATTCCTGCAGTGCGTACCGGCGCCTCTGCATGACTTTTCTAAATGATTTTAATGGCGTGGTTGCAGGAGTTCCTCACACTTGAAAATTAATGGCCCGCGTAATCGCCATTTTAAATTGGAAGTCCCTCTGCTTCTATACAAAAGTAATATAGCTTTGTAACACTTCTATAGCAAAGTCAGGAAAATAAACTTTCAGACAAAATGAGAAAGACCAATTTTATCATACAAACACCTCAAAGACATTTATTTATTCCCAAAAATATATATCTTTATATATATATATATATATATATATATATAGTAAAAATAAAACTATGATTTAAAAAACTTCAAAGATAAGAACCATAAGATGCTGCCAGACATTTTGTGAAAGCAAGAAAATTTCTGTCACAGACAATAAAACAACTACATAGCTCCACTTCTCAGATCATGAGAGGCAAGTATATACGTGCTTCCTTACACATCACACATTTCTCTCAGACAAGCATCATAGCCCTTTGAGCTTCTCACATTCAGGCAACATTCTGGGTCATAACTTCCAGTGGTCTGTGAGCTGTTGGTTCCGGCTGTTTTGTGAAGCTGGATGCACTACTCGAGTTCTCATAATGAAACTTAACCATAACCTCACTGTGTGATACTGCACCACAAGTACATATACAATTTATAAAAAACATGACATGATTCCACCATAGCTCCAGCATACGGAGCTCTCTATTACACTGTCAGTTACTGAATATTATCCGGAAAAACATAACCAAACACTGGACATTTCAGTCCTATGCCCAAATCTCTTCCAGTTTAGAATTAGAGATTTTTAAAAGATCTGTGGCATGTAATATTACAAACAGAAGACTTCCCACCAGACTGACTTTACCGAACAAAACACTGACAAAACTTTGAACTCAGTTTAAGAAAAACTTAAATTTATTGCAAAATCATCCGTTAAAATCTTTTCTGTGGTTTTCTTCCTATATTCTGCCCCACACACGCAGCTTTCCATGTAAATATGACTATCGATTAACCCTTGCGTCTCTGAAGATACTTTCTTGAATTTGCTCCATGCCTCTCCATATTGTATTTCTAATAAGACTTTACTTCTTCCTGTAAGGATTAATTTGCTCATTTTGATAATATTCTCTCTATATCCTTCTCTCTGTTTTTAAAATTTAAAGTAAATAAAAAAAAATAATCCAGAGAAAAATTAATTTAACAGATTACCCCATCTTAAAAACAAAAAAGCATAATTAGATCCTGTATTAATTTTGTGAATAGTTCCAAATAATAATTTAATTAAAACAATTATTAAAAATGTCCTTCAGTTGATATTTAAGATCTCATGTGTGCACTAAAATTAATGTCTAAATTAAAATCAAGAATGTTTGAACTGGTCATGGAAAGAGTCTTGGTTGCGAAAGCCTTTGATCACTAAAGGGCTCTGGTACCAAATACAATCTGTGTTCCCCCAGCTCAGCTCAGATGTCACATCTGGTTTACTGCCTTCGACAGCCAGACTCACCGACACCTGACAAATTTGTTTCTGCTGAAAGCTTCGTTTGCTGCGATCTGAAAATGTCTTTTGTGAATCGTCTTCCACTTTGCCATGAAATGATGGTCCTGATGTGCGATCGAACATATTCAGGCATTTTTCTTCCACTTCTTGATGATTACTAGATGAATAAGTTTTATGCAGCTGACATACTCTTGGAGGTGGATCAGAAGATGAGATATTCTTGAAGCAAAGTCCAGTTTTTAACAAACTCTCATCATCAGCAGACAACTGTAGTCTCGAAAATCTTGAATGGATCTGAAATTCACATTCACAAACTGGACCACCACCTTCATACTCCTTGCCAGCAAGAAGTGCAACTCTGTTTTCAAGATTTTCACCATTTTCTACACACAATTTCTTTCCTGAAAACAAATTTTTATCTTTCTCACAGTGATCCAAGGGTACAATTCCAGACAATTCCAAGTCACCATCTCCCAAAGTTAGATCATGACAGACTGGCACATGATAGCTGCAGTGAAAGTTTAAAGAAATGATCGCTCCAGTTCTGGGTGAGTGCATTAACTGTTTTGGAAGAAATCCTTTCAGGGGGCAAGAGCGAGGGGCCAAAACCAGCACAGTCATGCTTGTTGGTGAGATGTCTGCCCTCATTGTGCCAAGGACATCCTCGCTTATGATCTGTGAGAAAATATTGCAAATTAGAAAACTCCACAGCTCGTGAAGCTGGCTATGTGTTATGATATATAGTAATTATTACTCTGTATTTGTCCTCACACTGTGTCATAGTTAGCAGACAGGCTGTGATATCTGCACCTTTCAGCCCAATAGATATGCCTTCATCCTTGTTTGTTTTTAGGACTGGGTCTGCCTTCCCATTCTGGTCTCTGTTCACTTAGCCAGATGAAGGAAGAGCAGGCAATGGATCAGGCAGACATAATCCATGCTATAAGAGAAACTGGTTGAATAAAGGACTTCACTTACAACTGTAGATCAGTGTAGCTGTCATGAAGGAAGAGGGGACTGAAACTTTGGGTGGTAAGAATGATTCATCAAGAGTTTCAGACAGAAGGTCAACCAACAAAGAATGGCTGCCATCAGCTACTGTACCATGAAGGAGACACGGAAGAGAAGACTGGAACACCTATGGATGCATCCAGAGTGAATGGATGATGATACTAAGTAATTATTAGCCACATGAATGACTGTTACCAGGGATGTAGAATAGTCATGGTCAGCCAAGGTTCGTTAACCCTAAAACACAAGCAGTTAGTTATGGGTTGGTCACCACTATCTCATTCAGTCTAAATACAGCATATTCATTTTCTGTATAAAATTTTTCTTCTTCGTAGTTCTCTATATACAAATCTGCCAAAGTCAAACCCCAAAGACCACATCAACAGCTTATGTCGTAGAGACCAATGCACAATTTTCAGGTTGTGAACAGGACACATCACCCTCAGTAAGCGCTTACACAGAGTGACCGCTGACCACACACCATACTGCATGCACTGCAGCAGACAAGAAGAAGAAACTGTTAAACACCACCTGCTGGACTGCAGTGCACTGAAGGACCTTCAGAAGAACCCAATACCACCAAACTTCTCAATCATCGACATTCTGTATGGAGATGTAGAACAGCTGAAGAGGACCTGTACATTTCATTATCTGACACAAGGGAAAAAAGAGCGAAAACTTGTAAAGCCGGGGATCAGAAAAGTAAGTAAAGTCTTCTCCGTAGTTCGCCCTCAAAAGAGAAGTGGCTCCACTGTGTCACAGCTACACATCTATTGGCCCAACACAACTGACTTTTGCTCGACACATTTTTTAGGATTAGGTTCATCTTCCCACTGTGATCCCTATTCACTTGGCCAGACTATTGTCTGTTTCCACGGCGCCACTGGGAGGCAGAATAGGGTCTTGGCTGGCTGTGTTTCACCAACCCTGATGCAAGCAGTCACCTATGGGTCACTAAGGATTTTAGTTATTACTTAAGTTTAACCACTTATATTTTTCTGCAGTTGCATTTCGCATTTTCTGCATTTTTCTGCAGAAAGAGAAGAAGACCAAAACGAAGATGGCTGCAAGACATCGTTGACGATCTGCAAATGGATGCAGCAGCGGCAGGCCATCTTGCTCACAACCAAGAGGTCTACAGGAGTGCTGTTTGGGAGGCAAAGTTCCGCAAGGGACATGCAAATGAATGAATGAATGAGAATATCAGAAACGCTGCCGCCCTAAATTTAACATCTACAGACATTTTTTTAAATTTGTGATACAACACTTATTATTTTAATCTTACTATACGAAGTGTCTTTGTTCATCAAAGATATTACCATGTGGTGTGATAACAAAGCAAAAATGGGACTGCTCTTGTTCTGACCACTTTAGCATCTCCTGCCTAAACATCTGTGTCATACATGCATCTAAATCTGAGCTTCTTAACCCCATTTTTTTCCGCTGTGGACCACCTTTCACGCCTGAGAAAAGTTGCGGAAGCCTCATTAATCATAAAACAATAAACAGAACCCAGATGATACTAAGATTTTTTTAATCAAACCCAATCCATTTGCTAGTCTAGGGGTCAAGTGACCACAAGTAAAGAACCACTGACATGAAAGCTATGTACTGCTTTATGCTTGCTGAGCTATTTTTCCTTGTCTGGTATGAAATTTGACTGAATTAAACTCACCAATTGAGAAAAAGATGGGAGCTGCCTCAAAACTACATATAACGCTGTAACATGTACACAGTATCAACAGCAGCATTAAAATACAATTTCAGTTCTATTCCCATCATTCTTGACAGGTTATATTTAGATTATTCACAACCAAAAACAAAAAGATTAGTTTTAACCATTTTTGTAAGCAAAAATGTTTAGATTCCACCAAAAAAAAAAAAAACTCATACTTCCTTAACCTTATTTCCTACATTCCCAATATTTACCTGCTGAAACAGCACTCTCTTGCATGTCAAAAGAGGAAGGCTGTCAGCCTCTGGACAAGATGAAGGGAAGTTTATTAAGTATGATTCTTTTGGGCTCACGACTGTTCCCCCTAGAAGTACTGCAACCTGTGTACAGAAAGAAAGATTCTCAAAACTATGTGCACATCACATGAAAGTACAGTAATGCACTGAGACAAAGATCCCATTTTAAATCTACATGTAATACAAATTTTCTAGCTCTAAAAAAGAGCACTGCAGATTACAAACTCATATCTCTCTCTTTGAACCTTAAGAGCCCAAGGCACATCCACAAGGGTTTTCCACAAACACCTGTCTTTTGCCTTTTTTTTCCTCCTCTTGCCCACACGAACCTTCTCTGTTGTTCTACTCCACATCTCCTTTGGTCTACCCTTACTTCTGGTAAGGGTATTTTTGGCAGTGAGTCATCAGTCATCCGGAGCACAGATCCCAACCATCGCCAACATCTTTCCTCAATAATTGTTGTCAGTGGCTTTATCTGCATTTCTGCCAACAAGATGATGTTTCTTATTGTGTTTGGCCAAAATCTAATTCTTCGTAAACATTTAGTCTCGAAAGAATTCAACTTCTTTTCTATAGTTTTGGTGATTTTCCAGCATTCACTTCCATAGAGTAGAACACTTAGAATATTGCTCTTAAATATCCTGATTTTTGTCTTCATGCTTAGTTTTTTAGATTTCCATATAGTCTGCAACAATGCAAAAGCCTGGTTTGCTCTAGTAAGTCTGCTGCTGATGTCAACTGTGCTGTCTCCATCTTCTACTACTATACTACCAAGATATACAAATTCGTTGACCTCCTCCACTAACTTGTTATCTACTCTCAGTACACTGCTGCTGTTCACATTTTGCTTCAGTAACTTTGTCTTTCCTACATTGATCTTTAGTCCTATATTGTTAGCATTCTGAGTTAGCTTGTTTATTTTATCTTGCATATCTTTGTGCCTGCTTGACAGAAGACAAAAGTCAAAGTCTTTCAGCACTGTCGAGGGTCCATTGTAATTCTCTGATGCTGCTCTTCAGTCCATTGCCAAGATAAATAATGTTAGTGGTAGTACACATCCCTGCTTCACTCCTGTTTTCACCCTAAAGTTGTTGGAGATGTTTTCTCCACAAATCACTTTGCACTGAAAACCCTTGTATAGGGCTTTGATGACGTTTACTGTCTTTTGAGGGAGGCCATGCCATCTTAGAATTTTCCACAGTGCATCTCTGTTGACACTGTCAAAGGCTTTCTCAAAATCTATAAACAGTGTGTATGTTGTGCTATGCCACTCATTTGCCTGCTCTAATATTTGTCCAAGTACAAATATGTGGTCTTTGCATGATTTTCCTTTCCTAAATCCTGCCTGCTCTTTGTGAAATTTTCCCTCAAACACTGGTACAATTCTGTTGATGATTAAGCAGCAGAAAACTTTACTGGTAAGCGGCAGGAGGGTAATGCCTCTCCAGTTCCCGCAATCTCTGAGGTCACCCTTCTTTGGTAGTTTTACAATAAAGTCAGTTTTCCACTCTTCTGGAACTTTTTCTAGATTCCAAATTTGTTGTAGTATCCGGCAGAGTTGTTCTGGTGTTTCTGTTTCTTCTGCTTTCAACATCTCAGCAGTCACTTCATCTTCACCCAGTGCCTTGTCTAATTTTAGCTTCTTTATTGCCTCCTTTACTTCATTTACTGTTATTGGTCCTATATTGATGTTTAGTTTCATTTTTGCTTCAGGTATATCTATTGTTTGTGCTGGTTGTGTTCTATTTAGTAGAGTGTTGAAATGTTCCCTCCATCTTTGAATTTTTTCTTTCTCTACTGATCAGTTGTCCCTTACCTGACCTTACTGCACTCTCACATCTTGTGCTGAAGTTACCTGTCATCTGCTTTGTGATTTTGTAGATGGTTTTCATGCCATTTACATAAGCTGCTTTCTCTGCTGCTTCTGCCAAGCTGTCGTAGTATTGACATTTATCTTGGCGGCACGATTCCTTCACCTCTTAGTCTTTTTTGTGCATATTTATTTAAGACTTGTTCTTTCACCCTTTGTGATTTGATGCTCAGTAATTTTTTCTTGATTTCTTTTCTTTACTCTATCTTTTCCCATGTGGTCCATTCCTCTTTTCTCCTTTTCCGATATCCCAGCACCTCTTTTGCTGTTTCCTGTAGTGTTTAATTAAACTCTAGTATGGATATTTCTGCTTTGTCTTGTAGGACACTGAAGCGGTTCTTATGTACTGTTGATAATTCATTTCTTGTTTGCTGCTCTTTTTCAGTTTTGTTGTATCAAAGTATGCCTTTCTTGGTTCTCCGATTTTCTTATATCTTATATCCTTCCCGTGCAGTTAAACGTCACATAGGGCTCACAAAGTAGTTCGCCAATTTTTCCTGTCTTCAGCGAGTCTTTCAACCTCATCAAAGGATTTTATGCCTGTTAATCTGGCCTCTCTTAATAATGTCCTCTTCAGAGTTTCACGCGGTCTGCCTCTTTTTCTTCGGCCTGTTGTGTTCCACTTGATAGCTTGTTTTGGGATTCTCTGATCATTTCTTCTCATCAAGTGGCCAACATATGTCCATCTCCTTTTCCTGATCACCCATGAGACTGGTTGTTGTTCAGTCATCTGTCTTATCTCTGCACTGTTCTTGAATTCATACCACTTGATGCCGAGTATTTTCCTTAGGCATTTGTTTTCAAAAGAGTCTAATTTCTTTTCTATTTCTTTAGTTGTTTTCCAGCTTTCGCATGCATAAATGAGGGTGGATATTACATTTGAATTGAATAGTCTTAACTTGGTTTTTGTGCTTATAACTTTTGAATTCCATATGTTCTCAAGATTCTTGAAGACTGATGCTGCTTTTGCAATTCTGATCCTAACTTCCTTTCTAGTGTCACCATCCTGGTCTATGTAGCTGCCAAGGTATGCAAATTGATTGACTTCTTCAATATCTGTCCTTTCTATGTGTATTTTTCCATTTTGACTGAGAGGAATTTTCATTATTTTTGTTTTGTCCTTGTTAATTTCAAGTCCTATTTTGCTAGCCAGTGAAGACAGGCTATCTGTTTTTTTTTGCAAGAAATTTACATTATTACTGATAAGAGTTATGCCATCAGCAAAATCAAGATCTTTTAGTTGGGTCCCATGTACCCAGTCAATACCTGTGTTACCTGTGCAGCATTTTTTCATTATGAAGTCTATTGTAATCCCTAAAAAGGAGACAGTATACATCCTTGTTTCACGCCTGTTTCAATCTGGAACCATTCACTCATCCCTTCTTCTGTCTTGACTGCACAAACATATCCATTGTATAAATCCTTAATGATGTTGACAATTTTAGATGGTATTCGGTTCTAAGGACTGCAAACGCGCCTCAAACAGCCTCTGGCAGTCAAGTCCAGCTCCTGGCCTTCCCGTGGCAGAACTGTTTAAACTGACAGGAGAAGGGGCGAGGGCGAATATCTGGCGCCTGAAAACCAGTTACTTAGGGTAGATGAGTGGCACGTTTGGTAGCTCATCTGCCGCTGTTGGCGAGATTTTCAACTGCCGTGCGTGGAGCGGTGCTCCTCCCGGCCAATGAAGAAATTTGCAAAAAGAGGTTGCTGCGCAGCATCACTGCGGAAAAGGTGGTAGAAAGGATAAAGCGAAGCAAACAGTCAAATCATGGCACCTCTGGTCTGGAGGTCGGCCACGTCTTGAGTGCAGTCATATCGGGTGAAATGCATGAACCGGCTTGTCCCAGAGGTTAAGACACTGTTGGCGAGACTCTTCAAATGCCACGCGTGGAGTGAAGCTCCTCCCGATCAAGGAAGAAATGTGGAAAAGAAATAAAGGTTGCTGTGCGGCGCCGATGTGAAAAGGTGGTGGAAAGTGAAGTTTAACCGGTATGTCCAGTAGTATCGCTACGAGAGCTATACCACAGCACCTCTGCTCTAGAGGCCGGCCACGTCCGATATACACCTCATTCATTCATTCCTTTGCATGTCCCTTGCGGAACTTTGCCTCCCAAACAGCACTCCTGTAGGCCTCTCGGTTGTGAGCAAGATGGCCTGCTGCTGCTGCATCCATTTCCAGATCATCAACGATGTCTTGCAGCCATCTTCGTTTCGGTCTTCCTCTTTTTCTTTTTCCCATTATGTATCCTTCCAATACGGTCTTCTCTAAATTATCATGACGTTTAATGTGGCCAAAATATTTAAGTTTTCTCTCTTTAATCCTCTTTACTAGCCAGCCTTCTTCAATATTAAGCTCTTGTAGTATAGATATATTTGTTCTTTTTTGTGTCCACGATATTTGGAGAACTCTTCTATAGCATTTACATTCAAAGGCATTTATGTGCTTCTCAGCTGTTTTGTTAAGTGTCCAGGTCTCACAGGCATATGTTGCGATGGGAAAGATGCATGCCCTTAAAAATCTTATTTTTGTGGTTCTGTCTGCTCCTCTCCACAGATTCTTTATTTGTTTTACTTTCTGAAGAGCAACAGATGTCCTCCTTTTAATTTCCCGCATTGTATCTCCATTATTAGTTAGTAGTGATCCAAGATATTCAAAACTCTCCACTTCTTCCAGTTTTTCCTCACTGATACATATTTCAGTTGCCTTGTTTGTTTTGTCAGTTGTCATCACTTTAGTTTTCTTTGCATTAAGATAGAGGTTCTGCTCTTCGCTGTTCTTGCGGACTGACATAATTAGTTTTTCCATTCCTTCTTGTGTTGTGGACAGCAATACTGTGTCATCAGCATATCTAATCTCTGGTATTTCATAACCTCCAACTGTTATGGCATCGTAATATTCTTTGTCTACATCTTCTCTAACATTCCTCATTATATTTTCAGTATACAAGTTAAATAAGTAGGGTGACAATATGCACCCCTGACGGACCCCTTGTTTTATGTCAAACCAAGTTGTTGTTTCACCATTTATTCTTACTGCTGCTTGTTGGTCTAAATACAGCAGTGATGTTAATTGTATCAAATGTGTTGGAAATCCCATTTTTTCCATTATTTCCCAAAGTTTCTGGTGTTGTACACAATCAAATGCCTTTGAGTAGTCTATAAAGGATAAATATAGATTCACATTAAACTCCCTGCATTTCTCTATTATTAATCTTAGATTGAATATATGATCTCTTGATCCTCTTCCTTGCCTGAAGCCAGCTTGGACCATATTGACTTCTTCTTCTATTTTCTTTCGAAGTCTACCCATTATGATTTTTAACATAATTTTACTGGCATGACTAATCAGGGCAACAGTTCTGTAGTTGGTGCATAATTTCAGGTTACCCTTTTTTGGCAGTGGTATGAATACAGTTCTTTTCCATTCTTTTGGCCAAATACCTGAATGCCATATCTTTTTACATAGTGCATGATAGATTGTTGCACACTCCTTTCCTCCTGCTTTAATAAATTCAGCGGTTATCTCATCACATCCTGGTGATTTACCATTTTTCAGACTCTTTATTGCCCATAAAACTTCTTCCATTGTCGGCTCGGGTTCTTTCTCCTCCAATAATAATTCACACTGTTGATATACACCTACACTGGTGAAATATGCCTAAACCGGCACACACCAGGGGTGGAACTTGATGGCTAGACATGTCATGCCACCTCCGCTCTAGAGGTCGGTAACGCCTGATATACACCCATACTGGTGAATTTTGCCTAAACCGGCTCATACCAGGGGTGAATCTTGAAGGCTATGCATGTCACAGTACCTCTGCTCTAGAGGTCGGTCTCGTCCCAAACACGCCCATACTGGGATAATGCCTAAACCGGCTCAACCCAGGGGTAGAAGTCACTAGTGGCGAGGATTCATCCTCCTGGACAAAAGCTCCATCCTGGTCACAACTAGGAAGGATAGCGGCCACGACCGCAAAATGCTGAAGTCGGAGACACTGGACCAGGGAAGTCTAGATAGGCAACCACCTCTCACCTGGCGGGGATGTTTGCGTATCCTAATCACGCTGAGGTCTTCCGGTGAGAAAGTCCAACTCTGGACTGGATGGGCAACCACCTCTCACCCGGCGGTGATACACGGGTATCTCAAAACACGTTGAGGTTTTCCTGTGAGAAAGTCCAACTCTGGCCTGTGTGGGCTACTGCCTCTCACCCAGCAGGGATGCACTGATATCCTAAACACGTTGAGGTCTTCCGGTGAGAAAGTCCAACCCTAGACTAAACTGGTGCAATGAAAACCACGGTGTCACGCAATCCCGCTTCCGAGACCCACCAAGAATACAGGCTAAAGCCCTGTGATACTCTGAACCCCTTGTGGTCCTCTCGTGGATCTCGTGTGAAGAAGAAGAAGAAGAAGTAGATGGTATTCCATATAGACATAAAATTCTCCATAATGAATCTCTGTGTATGCTATCAAATGCCTTTTTAAAATCTATGAAGTTCAGTATTAATGGTTTCTGCTTTTCAATATGTTCTTCAAGCATTATTCTGAGAGTAAAGATCTGGTCGAGACAGCTTCTCCCTTTTCGAAATCCTGCTTGTTCTTCTCTCATTGCAGTATCCACTATATCTTTGAGTCTATTCAAAATGACCTTGCAAAATACTTTTGACACAACTGATATTAAGGTTACTCCTCTCCAGTTGTTAGTCACTAAGGTTGCCCTTTTTTGGTATTTTAACAATGATTCCTTTCTTCCAATTAGAAGGGACCTTTTCTTCTTTCCAAATCTTGTTAAACATTCTCTGTAGTTGTCTCATGTTGTCACTATTGATAGCTTTCAGCATTTCAGCTGTTATTTCATCTTCACCTGCAACTTTGTTGTTAGCCATTAAATTCACTGCTGTTTCAATTTCATGCAATTTAATTTCATCTAGGTTGACATTTAGTTGTGTGGCTGGTAAGTCAGTTTCAAGGTTTAACAATTCTTTTGGGTGTGGTCGACTGAGTATTTCTTGGAAGTGTTCAGCCCATCTTTGCTTTTGGTCTTTATTTGATGTTAATAGTGTTCCAGTTTTGTTAAGAATTGGTCTTTCTTTAGATGTAATAGTACCTGTTAGCCTCTGTTGTATGTTATATAAAGTTTTGCTGTCTCCTGTTTTTGCTGCTTTTTCTGCCTCTTCTGCCATATTGTCTATGTATTCTCTTTTATCCCTTCTAGCTGAACTTTTTACTTTCTTGTCTATTTCTTTGTATTTTGCTTTTGCCAAATCTCTTTCATGATCTGTTTTTGCATTCAACATGTCTAATTTGACTGCTTGTCTTTCATGTATATACTTCCGTGTTTTATCTGATATCCATGCTTTTCTATTTGGTTTTTCCAGTCCAGCGCTTACTTTTGCTGCTGTGATTATGGCTGTGCTGTAAGAATTCCATAACTCATCTATACCTATCTCCTCAACTTCACTGGGTGTTTTGGAATGATTGGCAAGTTCTTGACTGAAATTAATGTTTCTGTGATTTTGGCTTACCTTTATTTTATTCTTATTTTCGATACCAGAAGGTTGTGATCACTTCCTACATCTGCTCCTTTCCTTGCTCTCACATCTTGTTGTGACCGTTTCCACTTGTTGTTTATTAGAATGTGATCAATTTGGTTTTCTGTTGTTTTGTCTGGGGACCTCCAAGTCACTTTATGGATGTTTTTATGTTGGAAAATTGTCCCTCCGATGGTCATCATGTTTTCTTCGCAGAACCTGCAGTCTTTCACCATTTTCATTTATTTCTCCGATTCCTTCTTTCCCATGATCCTTCTTCTATCTTCATTTCCCTCACCTACTTTTGCACTGAAGTCGCCCAAGATGATATCATGTTTGGGTATTGTTTCTACTGTGGCTCGGAGGCTAAAACTCTTCTTTTAATTCCTTCTCAGCTGCTTCTGTTTGTGCATAACAAACTATAAAAGACAGCTTCATGAATCTTGAGTTGAATCGTGCATGTAACAATCTCTCATGTCAGCAATGCTGTTGCTCCAGGTGGCCACCAACTTTATCAAAAACATACAAGTTTACATCTGAAATTATTCTGAGAAAAAGACTGTCACAGTAACTGACTCAGCCTGGCTAATGGGCCCAGACTCCCTGTGGTAGTGGAGTCTGCTCAGAAGCTAACATTTTGGGTTTACTTCAGGTCTTCAATCAAGCCAGTGCAATCCATAGGCGAGCCCACCTCTCATCATCTTCATGGTACCAGCTACTAAGAATATTCTTCTCTTAGTTCTACAGACATAAAACATGTGAAAACTAAGACAGATAAAACATATGAAAACTAAGACAGATAAAACAAGTGAAAACTAAGATTGTCTAGGAGTTCTGTTTCAGGTACAAAAACTCCACCCAGGTGTACGTACACACAACCCAGGCTTAGACAAGGAGGTATCTTACAGGATCTTGATGTAAACTGTATCAAAGCCAGAAGTGGATGAAAAAAAGTAATAATAAAAAATAAAAATAAATGGTCACACATACCCATGTTTGCAAAACTAACTTTTCTGATGGCTATACTAAAAGTATAATAAAACTATAGCTTTCTTACCTTTTCAATTTCTGGACAATGCTCAAATGCCTTCTGTAAGCTCTGAAATAATTTTGTGAGATTGCTGACAAGAACTTTCGCTTTTCTGTCTTGAGTGCGTTTAAGTACCGGTGGTTTGTTGCCCATCGCAGAATGATCATTAGCTCCTTTAGGATCAATATCATTTGGACCACAATGGCGAGCGCTGGTGTTAGTGACATCAGCAAAAGGAGAATCTGAATGATAAGCTACATGGTTCTGTATTTCTGAATGTACATTTGTATATTTAAATAAACTTAATGACTGAAACTTCTGTGACTGTTTCGGTGGAAAGAACCCACTGACGTCCTGAAGGCCGATGTAGGAATCTTCTTCGCGTGCCACGTGATCTCTCAGTTCATCCACCGGCATTGGGATTTGCTGGCGCTCATATAAGAAATATTTAATTAGCTCTATAACCAGAGAACCTCTAGTGGTTGACAACAATGCCCCATCAAAGACAATATCATAAGAAAATTGTTTCATTTTTTGCGTTGTTTTCTTCGAAACGCCCGCCATGTTCGTCTCTTTTTTATGGAAGTCCAAGGCAAGCAACTCTGACAGACTTCACATTTAGCGAGAATAACCACACTTGAATTCTACCTGGCCTACCTCAACAAATAACTTTTAAAAGAGAGAACAGCTTAATTTAATGAACTTTATTTGCTAAGGGTAAAGAATTGGGCACGCAGACTTGTCTGATATTGTGCCTTTTTCTCTCAGTTTCCAGACACTCAGCATCATTATGTTAGTACCAGTATACTTATCTTACATCCTTCCCGTGCCGTTAAACGTCACATAGGGCTCGCAATGTAGTTCGCCAATTTTTCCTGTCTTCAGCGAGCATTTCAACCTCATCAAAAGATTTTATGCCTATTAATTTGGTCTCTCTTAACAATGTCCTCTTTACCAGTGTATTACTATGCGGAAAACAGACGCAATTTTTTTTTAAGTAACTTCTACTATCCACTTATGTAGACATTCAACAGTAAGAGAGAGAGAGTTCACACATTTCTCGTTATCAAATTGCCACATGTGGACATGAGAGGTACAATAAATCTAAAGGAAGACCAGACCAGGAAGGGCATCAAACTTTCCGTCCAGATCGGTATGAACAGCTGGAGCAGAGACGACTTGAATAGAATGCCTGTTAAAATTGAAATACAGCTGGAGCAGAGACGACTTGAATAGAATGCCTGTTAAAATTGAACTATTTAATGATAACGCAATGAAAACCACATCTGTACATGTGTACCTCATGCTATAGGTGTGTGCTCTGCTTTGTTCTGTGAAGTAAGTGGAGAAGAATCACAATTATTATTTACCAGAAATTAAGTTTTTAAAAAAAAACCGCCGAAATTAAATTGTCACGGTACAATTATAGAAGAGTTCTGAGCACGCGCGTCGCATAGTAGAATTATGGAAGAGTTTTGAGCATACAAGTCCCACGGCAGAATTATGGAAGAGTTGCGAGCATACAAGTCCCACGGCAGAATTATGGAAGAGTTCCGAGCATACAAGTCCCACGGCAGAATTATGGAAGAGTTCCGAGCATACAAGTCCCACGGCAGAATTATGGAAGAGTTCCGAGCATACAAGTCCCACGGCAGAATTATGGAAGAGTTCCGACCATACAAGTCCCACGGCAGAATTAAGGAAGAATTCTGGGTATACAAGTCCCACTGCAGAATTATGGAAGAGTTCTGATCATATAAATCCCATGAAAAATCATCTGTACGAGAAAACATATCGACTGACTTTTCCCCAAGTTCACAGTTTTCACACTCCCCCCCCCCCCCCCGAGTTCACAGTTTTCACACTTTTCCCCGAGTTCACACTTTTCACACGTTTCCCTATGAACAGATCTTTTTCAGCCGCCCTGTTTCCCCCTACAGTATCTCGGTAGTAGAAGAGTTTGGTGGTATCAGGTTCTACTGAAAATCTTTTAGTGCAGGCTGTGGTCCAGCAAGTGATGTTTCACTTGTTTTTGTCTGTTGCAATGCATGCAGCAATGTGTGCGGTCTGCGGTCAGTCTATATAAGAGAAATGACGACTGCGGTAAAACTAGTTCAAGTAAATAAAGGCAGACTGAGGTTTATGGTTCAGTTTTACAAAAAGATAGAAAGAATGAGGAAAGTGGGCAAGAACAATAATGGCAGAAAGTAAGATGGGTATGTACAAATAAAGAACATACAACAATCCAATATTTTGATAAAAGCTTGCTTCAAGGACCACATACAAAGGATAAAGGCACGAAAAAATAGATGAAAAATTAAACACTTTAACTCTTGTTTTGTATCCTCCTTGTAAGAAAGACGGGCACAAAATGCGCCGAGATAGATGCAGGCATAAAGTGGAAGCAGATAATTGGCTGAGAAATGAGATAAAGGGACGATGACAAACAATAACAGATGGTAAACAGTATGGCGTCATGCCTCTGATGGCCCCAGCTTGCTCCCCTGGGATAACCATGGCCTAAACTAAAGTCACCTTGATGGCGCAGATAAGAAAACAGTATGATGAAGGAATATGAAGGACGGTTCACGATGGACAAAGGTCGCTGAAAGGACACGACTGCTCGCTTAGGTTGCCCAGACAAGGAAGCTATCAAAGCCTTCCAGCAACTATTTTTAAAAAAAAAGGGTAGAAGGGACTGGAAAATTAACCTACAAAGAGAACATGCAGCGAAGTGACTTTGACTAAAAGCTGGGCACCAGTAGCAGAAATAGAAAGAGGTAGCAAATAGGTAGAAATGTAAAGCAGTTCAAAGAAAGATGAAGTTATTGTTAATTCAGCACGGTGGAGACAGCCATCGTAGAAAATACGGATCTGTATTAGAATTTCCGAGATCGTTCATTCGAGAAACAAGAGCGGATTGCAGTGATAGAAATGTCCCGGTTTCCTTGGTGGTCTCATCGACATAAGTGCTTGGTAACTGATGTCAGTGCCTTTTTGATTATGTGTTTCAGATTTTGACTAAAACGATCTCTTAGACTAAAGTCAGTCTCCCATATAAGTTTCATATCGCATCGCTTGCACGTAATGGGATAAACGACGTCGTAAGAAATGCAGGTAAATCCCGTCTGAATTGATAAAGGAAGGAAACCTATGGCTCGTCTCGATAACAAACTGACAAGCATTGCATCTACGGTGACGGCAACGTTCGGTACCAGGGGAAAGTCGTGTCTGGTGATTTGAGGCGATTTCTAACTAAAAAGTCCTTGTGGAGGTTCCACAAAGGGTTCACATGCATCAGACTCAGTCTGGAGGAGATGGAGATGACGAAACAAGATGTCCTTTACAACCAAACTGTGAGGGTGGTTCCTGAGTAGCAGTTTTACTCTGTCCGAGGTGCATGATAGTTTAGAAGTGAGGGCTTGTTGTCGCGAGATATGGCTAATGCGGTTCTAGGATGAAATGAGAGCATTTCGCGGATAGCCGTGATGACGAAAGAGTTCCAGCGTCCTGTAGGCTTGATCAAGGAAATAAGATTCTCAGCACATAAACATCGCAACCTAAGAAGCTGCGAAAAAGGAGCAGGGTCTTTATACAACCTGCGGTGAGAGGAGGAGTATAAAAGATAATTGTGAAAATCAGTGGGTTTATAGTAGACTGAAGTGGTAAGTCCTGAAGAACCAATAGTGACAGGCAATGTCGAGAAAGCTTACAAAAGTTGTAGAGATTATGAGACGTGAAGGGAATCATAAGATTAAACTTCTTAACGAAACTGTCGAAATTTTCAAGGTCCTTCTCTGGCATGGATGTGACGCTGATGTTGACATCATTGAAACGTTTATAGAAGACTGGAAAAGGTCCACTATAAGATTCCAAAACCTTGTGTTCGAAATAACCCCCAAACAAACATGCATATATAGAACCCATTTTGATGTTCATGGCCACACTGTTGATCTGGTCAAAATATAGACATTGAAGTCAACCGAGCTGAGTTCGACAACAGGTCATGTAGGGCATAGAATAGTGGAAGTAGGAAGAGAAGAACACAACATTCTTAAAAGCCTGGTCATGAGGGATGGCCCTCATGAAACTATAAAGAAACTACACCCAGGGTGAAAATACAGTAAGTGTGACCAGGCAAGAAGGTTAGATTAAGTGTGACCAGGCAAGAAGGTTAGATTAAGTGTGACCAGGCAAGAAGGTTAGATTAAGTGGGACCAGGGGTTCTAAGGACTGTAATAGCCGGAGGTGGGTGGAGGATACGCTCTCCACTCAAATGGCATGCGTCTCAAATAGCCTCTGACAGTCAAGTCCAGCTCCTGGCCTTCTCGTGGCAGAATTGTTCAAACTGACATGAGAAGGGGCGAAGGGGAATATCTGGCGCCTGAAAACAGACGCTTCGGGTAGATGAGAGTCATGTTTGGTAGCTCATCTACCACTGCTGGCGAGATTCTTTAGCTGCCGTGAGTGGAGTGAAACTCCTCCCTGCCAAGGAAGAAAAATGCGAAGAAGAAATTAGGGTTGCCGTGCGGTGATGATATGAAAAGTTGATGGAAAGGATAAAGTGAAGCTTAGTCGGTATGTCCAGTGGTCCCGCGGCGAGAGGTACTCATACCACGGCACCTCTGCTCTAGAGGCAGGCCATGTCCGATATACACCCATACTGGTGAAATATGCCTAACCCGGCTTAAACTGGTGCAACGAAAACCACGGTGTCACACATTCCCGCTTCTGAGACCCACCAAGAATACAGGCTCAAGCCCTGCGATACTCTGAACCTCTTATGGTCCTCTCGTGAATCTCCTTTCGAGGACCACGGGGGGATCACGCGACCTATCGAGGACCACGGGAGTAAATTCAGGAGGACCACAGGGCGGTCTTGGTGGTAGAAGCGAACGAAGAGTAAGTGTGACCAGGCAAGAAGGTCAGAGTAAGTGTGACCAGGCAAGAAGGTTAGAGTACGTGTGACCAGGCAAGAAGGTTAGAGTAAGTGTGACCAGGCAAGAAGGTTAGAGAAAGTGTGACCAGGCAAGAAGGTTAGAGTAAGTGTGACCAGGCAAGAAGGTTAGAGAAAGTGTGACCAGGCAAGAAGGTTAGAGAAAGTGTGACCAGGCAAGAAGGTTAGAGTAAGTGTGACCAGGCAAGAAGGTTAGAGAAAGTGTGACCAGGCAAGAAGGTTAGAGAAAGTGTGACCAGGCAAGAAGGTTAGAGAAAGTGTGACCAGGCAAGAAGGTTAGAGAAAGTGTGACCAGGCAAGAAGGTTAGAGAAAGTGTGACCAGGCAAGAAGGTTAGAGAAAGTGTGACCAGGCAAGAAGGTTAGAGAAAGTGTGACCAGGCAAGAAGGTCAGAGTAAGTGTGACCAGGCAAGAAGGTTAGAGAAAGTGTGACCAGGCAAGAAGGTTAGAGAAAGTGTGACCAGGCAAGAAGGTCAGAGTAAGTATGACCAGGCAAGAAGGTCAGAGAAAGTGTGACCAGGCAAGAAGGTTAGAGTCTCAAAGATAGTGAGAGAGTCGTCTAAAGTCAGCGGCAACGACTTTCTCTGGTACAGAGACACCTGTGGTCTTAGACTTAGTGGCTTTTATCCTTTGACCTGTCGGCACATTAAAATTTGCTGTGGTCTGCTTCGCATTTCGTCATCTTTCCTTCCCAATTTCCAGAAGGAGCCGGGTACCAATTTCTACATCCAAATCCAGCGGTTCTGAGACCCTTTTGCTGCACGGCCCATGGGTTGAGAACCATTAATCCAGATGGCTGAGAAGTCTCCAAGAAAATTTTAACGATCCACCTTCGCCATGAGAGACGAGTGCACTTATCACTTATATAAGACAACCGTATATGAGCATTTAAAAGTCTTACTATTAAATATAATAACAGTAATAATAATAACATTATGTTTCTAGCCTCCTATTAACAACGAGCTTTATATTAAAGCACATCATCTTCTTCTTCGTTCGATCTCTTTTGACTCATGCTAAATCTGGAACCTGGCCAAGATGGCCATGGCAGCTAGTGGTGGATAACCACCATCCAGATTCGTGGGCAGAATTTGGTAAAAGCCCAAATCCCATAAGACACACCGATACACCGTCCATCTCTTGATTTACACGTATGATCTGATGCCTCCCTAGCTGTGATCTTTTCTGTTACTATATGACTTTGCATTGCACAGACAGTTGATTCGATATCGTTTTGTGCGTGTGTGGATAACATAACGTGCTAGTACAGTAATAATAATTACGAATGGCTGTCACATGAAACTATAATCTGTATTTACAAAGTCACCCCCCCCCCCGTAACGCCAGGTCGCTAGACTTAACCTTCTCCAGTCTAATGGCTAATACGCCATTGCCTCTTAACTTCTACCTTAGATCTAGACCCTTTGGCCAAGTCTGGTCGCGTAGATCTGCAAATCTTACAAGTGAGAAAGGGATCACTCTATCACCAGCTAGACAGAGGAGAAAAGATCAAGACCTTCAGAATCCGCATATCACATGTATAACAAATTGATGATAGACACAACAGATAGGCAAATATGTGTTACTAGGGAGATATCAGTCCAGTATGGCAACCACGACTGGCATTTTAGGAGAATGGAAGGCATGGAAGGTCATCATCATCAAAACAAATTCAAATTAAATTGTGTAGCTACGTCAATACCTACGGCTGACTGCTGCGTACTTCAGTTTTTCTATACACTGATTTTTTTTAAAAGTCGGGGGTGGGGGGAGGGCGCTAGATTAATCGATTTCTGCGCTTCAAAGCAGTACACTGATTATCATATCAATGGATTGGTTCGTAGATCTGTGGCTCTCGCTTCAATAAGCTCAATTGTATTATTATTAATTTCTTTAAATGGATACATGGAACACTTAGGAAAACTGTCTTAGAAAAAAAATAAAATACACCTCCAAGCGTGATATACCAAAGTAAAATGAATAAATGACCGCCAGTGCATTATGGGAAAACAAGATCAACATAAAAGTGAGGAGGTGAATGAAAAAAAAAAAATGCTTTGGTCCAGTTACTATTAGTCACAACTACCGGTGCAGCAGAATACATACACCTGTGTTGACATTTCAAGGAAATAAGGGACTTAAGTATTCATTCATTTGCATGTCCTTTGCCTCCCTAATAGCACTCATGTAGGCCTCTCGGTTGTGAGCAAGACAGCCTGCTGCTGATGCATCCATCTGCAGATCATCAAATATGTCTTGCAGCCATCTTCGCCTTGGTCTTCCTCTCTTTTTCCCATTATGTACCCTTCCAAGACCGTATTCTCTAGATTGTCATGACGTTTAATGTGTCCAAAATACTCCAGTTTTCCTTGTTTAATCCTCTCTACTAGCCAGCATTCTTCAATATTAAGTTCTTTCAGTTTGATATATTTGTTCTTTTTTTTGTGCCCGTGATATTTGAAGAAATCTTCTGTAGCATTTACATTAAAAGGCATTTATGTGTTTCTCAGCTTTTTTTTTTAAGTGTCCAGGTCTCACAGGCATATGTTGCGACGGGAAAGATGCACTCCCTTAAAAATCTTATTTTTGTGGTTCTGTCTGTTCCTCTCCATAGATTCTTTAGTTGTTTTACTTTCTGAAGCACTTAAGTGCTTTAAAAATATTAACTGATGGTATGGACATGCCTTGCTGTCGTTTCATTATTGCTATTGCCAAAAATGGCCTGAATATGCAACATGATCAGTTTTATAACTCATCAACTTTCAAGCGAATTTATTTATTTATTTTTTTTTTGTGTTCGTCATTATCAGGTGCCGTGCCGACTGGCGTTGGCTATTATGCGTCTTCAGAGTACACGAACTTTCATGCAGGTCATTAGCTCAGTCGGTGATCTCCTCTCACACCATCTCGTCAGCCTATCCAGTGTCATTTCTCTTGGTCTTCCCCTGCCTATTCTTCCCTCTATTTTTCCTGTTGCTACAATATTTTCAATCCTCCCTCTTCTCATTGCATGTCCTATAAAACTACATTGTCACTCTCTTATTTTTGTGACAAGTTTTTTCTATCTCCAACTCTTTTCAAACATTCTCAATTAGTTATTTTTGCTGTCCAGGGAATTCGCAACATTCTTCTAATAAACCACATTTCTGCTGCTTCCAATGACTTTTGTGCAGACCTGCCTATTGTCCATTGTTCACTTCCATATAACAAGATAGGTTCAATATAGCATTTTAGGACTCGTTTTCTAACATTCATTGATAAGGATGTGTTGTATAATATGTTTCTCATTCTCTGAAATGCAGTCTTTGCTTGGCCTATTCTGTTCTTAATTTCTGTTTTACATTTCCCATCTGAAGTTATTATTGCTCCAAGGTATTTGAATTTTTGTGTTCACATCAATATATAAACTTGTTATGAGATGACATAGAACACTAGTGAAAAAAGCCCACTACGGATGGACATAGAGAAACACTTCAAAACAAACTGAGTATGTTGCAGAGTAAAAGGTAGACAGCAGATCATATGAGAGAGATCAAGAACAGCACAGAATGCAGAATGACCACCAATATTCATCATTAAGGCGCCTAGTACTTATATGATAGACTGAACATTCGACCAGTTCATTAAAAAAAACCTGCTAGAGTTGACCACAAGAAAACTATTACATTTCTGATATGATAAACTCCACCTTGACTGCCATAATCCTACTTTATACAGCTTCTCGAGTGGCCACTTTCGAAACGGAAATAAAACTTATCTTGGAATGTTTAGCAAGACGAACACCGGACGCACTCTTGTGACGAAGCCAGTTGTTTTTAAGAGGACAGCATTACGTCTTGCTTACTCCTTCACGCTTTTGTGACTTAACAAAATGGTATGAAAGAATAATGGCAGCAAATAAACAGGTAGTAGAGACTACTTTATCTAGTTTTACGATAATAATTTACTGTTAATGGACTTTAAGGTTAGTATAATCCACAACCATAACAAGATCAATGGCTGTCCCATCTAGTGGTTTCTAAGGCCGGGAACTATCATGCTTGGATGTTTATCATTTCAGACTTTCTCGATTCCTTTCAAACTATTTTAATCGTACCACTAATTATGTTTACAAAGCCTTGAAATATTCGCGCCAATGTTGAGCAAGATGATAATTGTTTAAACATGCAGTAAAGGGCTGTTGCTATAGTATTACATCTTAAACTGTAAGAGAAATGTAGGATTATTGAAGTTAACGTATAACAGAAAGTAACCACCATGTTGAAGATAGATGAAATGTTAAAAGTACAGAGAGATATAGACCACTTTGTCCACTGTTTATTTTTCAAGCTACTTAAATATAGACAACTTATGATCCACTGTTTATTTATCAGACAAGTTAGATACAGACTGCTTTGTCCACTGTTTATTTATCAAGCCACTTAGATACCACTTTTGGCTTACTGTGGTTAAATAATGGTAGTTACTCCTTTGTTTTTAGGGTATTTTAGCCAAGTTGTGTTAGCCACCATAGAGGTAGTCTTGAGACAGAATGGTCATATACCTTGTTGGGAGAGATTCTGAAGTCTTCATTGGTATGCACTGGCAATCATTTTTCTCCATTCTGTGCATTTTATCTGAGGTTTCCTTTCTATTTCTGGTCTTTCCAGTGCCACCTTGTCAGCCCATTAAGATATTTGCGTTCTTCCTCAATATTTTTCCTTTGAATTTTCTCAAAACCTTACTCATCATCGTCATCATCATCATCAGTCCTGTGTACTCCCAATGGAGCATAAGGCATCAACAAAGATTCTCCAGCCAGTTCTGTCTTAAGCAGGTCTAAATATAGTTCACTCTAAATGAAGGGTCTGTGCATTGCTTCATTGTTGTACACTTTATAGTCTCTAGTCACTGTAGTGTTCTGTACATAACACTCTATGAAAGGCTTGTGCAGTTTTTCATAGTTGTACACATAGTCTCAGATTTTACTGTATAGTTAATATAGTTTTGCATACAACACACTATATGAAAGGTCTGTACAGTGTGTAAAACTTCAATGTTATAGACATTACCTTCATGTAAAAAAATGATCTATGTTCTTCCCCCCCTTTTTTTTTTACACACATACACATTTCAGAAGAAGAAGACATTTGAAAATGATGTAGAGGAGGCAGGAGAGGCAAATGAGCTGTTGATGCAAGGTCAACACATTGATGATGGTGAGTACCCAGAAGGTGATTGGTCAAAATCTGTGTCATGTGACATTTATTGTCACCATCTTAGTCACCTACAATATCTTGATCCATTATATCATCATTACACCTTCATTTATAAATTTGTTTTTTGTTGAAATAATTTAGTTTTAACCACTTTTTGAAACTGTCATCATCTTCATGACGAAAGTTGGCGGTAATGAATCTCCATTTTTCTCGCTCTTTATCACCTTGATAGTGCATTCATTCCTGTCCATTCTCCTATGATATCTTCCCATCTACATTTCTGTCAACCTCTTACTCTTTTTTCCTTCCACCTTTCCAATATGGTCTTCAGTATATTGTTGTGTCTTTTTGACATGGCCAAAGAATTTTGTTTTCTTGATCCTTACTTCTTTGAAATATAATTGTTTCATTTTACTCTCTCTCTCTCTCTCTCTCTCTCTCTCTCTCTCTGGGGTGGGTGTGTGGTTTTTTGTTTTTTTTAAACAGTTTGTCATCATTCAGTGCTTGAATCTTTTAACACTTTTGCTTTCTTGTTACTGAGACGATTCATTACATTTTTTTTTGTTTGAATTTTTATAAAATACTATTGATGAATGATGATGATGAATGAATGATGATAGAATACTTGAATTTTTCCCACCTTTTACACTGTTAGTGAAAAATCAAATTCTTATTAAATTGTATTACTTAAAGGGTGGCTGCAAACCATGAGAGAAAAGAAAATTTGTTGCTGCTCTGTAAGATGCCACAAGGCATATTGGACAGTGATTGCTTAGTTGATTACCTTTCAAGGACGTGGATGAATGGAAACTCTTATTGTGTTAACCTTTTTATTACAGAATAATTTAATTTTTGACATTTTTTAACACTTTAATATTAACATGAATATCTTGTTAATTGTTATTATTTTTATTTTATGTTCTAGTGAGAAATTTGATTGTGTTCCTCTGGGATAGAACAGGAATACATTTCACCCTTGAAGATGCTCCTCTTACACAATGCTGTGGTCTTCTGGACCTGGTCATTCGTGAGCAGAATCTGCCAGCGGAGGCTAGCAATGTTTTTTGTCTGTGGCTAATATCTCCAATTCTTGGTACGTATGATTGAAGAGTGCTTTGTGATGCACCTATAATGGTTTAATTTATTTTAAACCAAGGATTTGTTGTTGGTAGCAGTGTGCTATAGCCAGTAATCATGTTAACCAACAGTTACCAGTAAATTACTGAATTAAAAAAAATAAGAAAAAAACCAAAACTTTTGGAGGTCACTGGTTGCCGTAACCAGTTTATATTATCAAAAACATAGTAAATGCCAACCAGTGAAATTGATTGGAGGATAATCAGGCCAGTAGATTGATGATGCTTAATTTGCATGGAGGAGAATCGGTCAGTTTTGACTTTGGTTCAGCATGTGAGCATTTTGTAAAGAATAAATTTTGCCACAAATACAATAATTTTAAAAAACAGTCACACAGACATTTACTTTCCGCTGATGTTTATAAAGTGTGTTTAATTTAATACTTATAAAAAAAGTACACAATACCGAACGTTGTATTGAGAAAATTTTAAAAGTATTTCATGCAAGGTGAAAGACACAATTGTACTAATTTAAAATAATCTCGGCATGATCACTGCCTATAGTACGCTGCTGGCTAGACTCTTTGGATGCTGCGCATGGAGTGAAACTCCTCCTGGCTAATGAAGAAAATGAGAAAAAGCAATCGGGGTTGCCATGCGGCGCCAATGTGAAAAGGTGATGGAAAGGATAAAGTGAAGCTTAATCGATATGTCCAGTAGTCTCACAGCGAAAGCTACTCATACCACGGCACCTCTACTCTAGAGGCCGGCCACGTCCGTTCTACACCCAAACTGGTGAAATATGCCTAAACCAGCTTAAACCAGGGTTGAAACTTGATGGTTGCTCAAGTCATGGTACCTCCGCTCTAGAGGTCGGTCACATCCTAAACACGTCCATACTGGGATAATGCCTAAACCGGCTCAACCCAGAGGTGAAACTCACTAGTGGTGAAGATTCGTCCTCCTGGACAAAAGCTCCATCCTGGTCACAACTAGGAAGGGTAGCGGCCACGACCACAAAATGCTGAAGTCGGAGACACTGGACCAGTGCAGTCTAGATAGGCAACCACCTCTCACCCAGCAGGGATATATGCATATCCTTATCATGCTGAGGTTTTCCAGTGAGAAAGTCCAATGCTGGACTGGATGGGTAACCACCTCTCACCCAGCGGGGATACACAGGTATCCCAAAACATGTCGAGGTTTTCCGTTGAGAAAGTCCAACTCTAGATTAAACTGGTGCAATGAAAACCACGGTGTCACGCAATCTTGCTTCTGATACCCACTGAGGATACAGGCTCAAGCCTTGCGATAGTCTGAACCTCTTGTGATCCTCTCGGGGATCTTGTGCGGTCCTTTCGGGGATCTTGTGCGGTCCTTTCGGGGATCACACGGGGGACCTATTGAGGACCACAGGAGTAAATTCAGTAGGATCACGGGGCGGTCTTGATGGTAGAAGCAAACGAAGAAGAAGGACTGGCTATAGCCTAGATTTCAGGAAACAATTAATGGGAGAGAGAGAGACAGGAAACTCTCAGCCTTAGAGAGCAAAACAACCACACAGCTCCTCAGATCATCAGAGAAGCAAATATGTGTTGATAATAGATCTAACACTTGTGGTTCCTGATCTCTTTTCGGGCCTTGGACTTCTGAAGTGAATGATTGTTTCCCCAACCACCTTGTGTTAAAATGAAAGTCCTCACGTACTTCAAGTATTGTACACAATCTAGACTTGCTACATGGACGCCCATACTCTGGACTAATCAGATATCTTATTCGCGTGCATTCTGAAGCGGAAGGAGAAGAACGAGATATATTTTTGAGATTTTTTTTTCCATATTTTTTTTTTTTATTCACATTCATAAACTATTTATGACTTCTGTCTCCAGTGATAGTTTGCATCTCTCTCTCTTTGAACTTTTAGGTGCCTAGGTGCACTGGACTTTTGCAAGGGGCTTCCACAAATGCCTGTCTGTCACCCTTCCTCACACACACACATGCGTGCGCACACACACACGCACGCACACACACAATCTCTCTCTCTCTCTCTCTCTCTCTCTCTCTTGCCCAGGAATAATTTGCATATCCTTAGACTATTTTGTTCTACAAAATAAAAACTGAGGTCATTTAGAACAAAATTTCATGAAACAGTTCAAAGTGGGTACACAGATTTTCCAAATTAAACAGAACAAATTATTATTGTTCACTTAAATGGATTAATGAATAGGTAAAAGGTAAGGTAAACGTAACCCTGTCATGCCTTAGAGGCACATAGAGAGATAGTATTAGTGCCCATGTTTTCCTGTACCTGTTGGCACACTAGAGGGTGATGTGGTCAGCATCACACCTGTCTGCCTTTCCTACTATCACACAATGCTCCACCCTATCTGTGGTCGTTGTTAAAATCCAACCCAAAAGACAGTCAACGCTTACGCAGTTGTATTCTCCCAAAACCAAGGCTTGACATGTTTAAAAAAAAGCTTATCTTACTCAGCTGCCCACCTTTGGAATGCCCTACCAATTCATGTAAAACTTATAAGTAATATTTGTTCTTATAACTTAAACTTTGTCAACATCTGTTTGATATGGACTATATGCCTCCCTAAGCATAGTCTAAAATAGTTTAAAGTATGGCTTGATTGTTGTAATTTTTTTATACTGCTTTTCTATAAATTTGTTAGTTTTGAATGAATGGTAAAAATGCAAGTTTATTTCATGTTGTTGCATAAATCAGAGTGTAGAGTATATGGATATGAGATAAGTTTATTATTTATTTATGTAATCATTTAATTGTGTCTTCATGTTTATTATGCTCATTAACAAATGCTGAATGACTGTGACTGAGTGAAAGCTGTATGATGAGGGGCAGAATGTTAGACAGGCCTGCGTGCCCAATTCTTAACCCTTTGAAAATAAAGTATGTTCGTTTGTTCACCAGCTCCAGAAGAAGTCAGGTACCCATTCCTGCAGCTGGGTGGCTGGGATATCTCCAGTTAGATTCAAATTAATGAGCAACTGAAGATTTGAAACAATTTTGAAAGCATGTAATGTTTTAAAAGACAATCAACTTGTTTATAATATAGAAAGATTTATTTTTATTAATTTTTTTTTTTTTACATTTCAAGCACAGCAAAAAATGGTGTTCTGTATTTCAGAATTGCGGCTCAAGAAACAACACAATCCATTTCAAGTAGTGCAGAAGTGGGATCAGTTATGTGCCCTTTATACAGATGCTTCCAGTGATGAAATTAATGGAAGTATGGAAATGTTTTATTTCTTGATTTATTCTGTATCTTACATACATCCCGTGCTGTTAAACGTCACATAGGCCCCACGTGGAAGTTTGCCAAGTTTTCTTGTTTTCAGCAAGTTTTTGAACCTCATCAAGGGATTTTATGGCTGCTAATTTGGCCTCTATTAACAATGTCCTCTTTAAAGTCTCACGTGGTCGACCTCTTTTTCTTCAGCCTGTTGTGTTCCACTTGATAGCTTGTTTTTGGGATTCTCTGATCATTTCTTCTCATCACATGACCGACATATGTCCATTTTCTTTTTCTGATCACACGTGAGACTGGTTGTTCACTCATCTGCCTTATCTCTGCATTGTTTTGAATTTGTTCCACTTTATACCGAGCATTTTCCTTAGGCATTTGTTTTCAAAAGAGTCTAATTTGTTTTCTGTTTCTTTAGTTGTTTTCCAGCTTTTGAATGAATAAATGAGGGTGGATATTACATTTGAATTGAATAATCTTAGCTAGGTTTTTGTGCTTACAACTTTTGAGTTCCATATCTTATCAAGATTCTTGAAGGTCAATGCTGCTTTTGCACTTCTAATTCTAACTTCCTTTCTGGTGTCACCATCCTGGTCTGTGTAGCTGATGAGGTAATGCAAATTGGTTTACTTCTTCAGTAGCTGTTCCTTCTCTCTCTCTCTCTCTCTCTCTCTCTCTCTCTCTCTCTCTCTCTCTCTGAGCCTTAAGCACCCAGGGCAGAAGAGTTTTCCTTTGCCATTTTTTCCATTCTTGCCCAGGTGAGCCCTCTGTTGCTCATCATCCTCTCTTTTGTTCTCCTCCATGTCTCCTTTGGTTTACCCTTACTTCTGTTCCCTTGTGGTGTCCATCTTAATGCTATTTTTGGTAGTGAGTTGTCAGTCATTCAGAGCACATGTCCCAACCATCGCCAGCGTCTTTCCTCAATAATTGCTGTCAGTAGCTTCATCTGAATATCTGCCAACAAAATGTTATTTTTTATGGCATTTGGTCAAAATATTTTTCTAATTCTTCATAAACATTTAGTCTGGAAAACTGTTCTTTCTAGATATATTATTCCTTCCTGAGTATTGGGAAGTTTCATTATTTTTGTTTTTTTTCTTTGTTAATTTCAAGTCCTATTTTTCTAGCCAGTGAAGACAGGCTATCTGTTTTTTTTCTGGGATCAAATTCACATTGTCACTGATAAGAGTTATGTCATCTGCAAAATCAAAATCTTCTAGTTAGGTCACATGTACCTAGTCAGTGCCAATTTTACCTATGCAACATTTTTTCTCAGCATATTTGTTGTTTTATTCTGTATAATTTACATGTTTATTGTTTTATTCTATAATCTGCATATTTATTTTTTTATTATTCTATAATCTACATATTTATTGTTGTATTCTTAATCTCCATATTTGTTGTATTCTATAATCTACATATTTGTTGTTTTATTCTGTATAATTTACATGTTTATTGTTTTATTCTGTAATCTGCATATTTGTTGTTTTCATTCATTCATTCATTCATTCATTTGCATGTCCCTTGCGGAACTTTGCCTCCCAAACAGCACTCCTGTAGGCCTCTCGGTTGTGAGCAAGATGGCCTGCTGCTGCGGCATCCATTTGCAGATTGTCAACGATGTCTTGCAGCCATCTTCGTTTTGGTCTTCCACTTTTTCTTTTTCCCATTATGTATCCTTCCAATACGGTCTTCTCTAAATTATCATGACGTTTAATGTGTCCAAAATATTTAAGTTTTCTGTCTTTAATCCTCTTTACTAGCCAGCCTTCTTCAATATTAAGCTCTTGTAGTATAGATATATTTGTTCTTTTTTGTGTCCATGATATTTGGAGAACTCTTCTGTAGCATTTACATTCAAAGGCATTTATGTGTTTCTCAGCTGTTTTGTTAAGTGTCCAGGTCTCACAGGCATATGTTGCGATGGGAAAGATGCATGCCCTTAAAAATCTTATTTTTGTAGTTCTGTCTGCTCTTCTCCACAGATTCTTTATTTGTTTTACTTTCTGAAGAGCGATAGATTTGTTGTTTTATTCTGTATAATTTACATGTTTATTGTTTTATGAAGCTAATAAAGGTATATCAGTCATTTTTATTTTGTTTTGTTACAAAAATAGAGGAGCTTTTATTTCTTATTTAACTGATAAAATGCATAAAAGAAATTTTTCTCTGGTGAGATAAATATAGACTTATATAGAATATAGGAGGAAGAGAGGCCACCAAAATAACCTGGCAAATAATAGTTGAAGCTGGGGTGGACATCGTGCCACACAGCCGAGAGCTACAGCTGGGTTGTGAGGTTGAGAGAATTTGCTGTGCTGTAAAACATCACATGTGGGTATTGGACAGGGAAATTTTGTCAGTCACCATCCAGGGACATGAATGGATGAAATGATGTATTACCTCTTCAAGTTTCTGCTCGCCCACCAATAAACCGATGTGCAGTTTAGCTGTTCAGATCAGATAGTACCATGCCAGTAGGCTTAGATAGTCACCTCTCTTCATCTCGCTCAGTCCTCCGTGTCTTGAATCAGGTCGATTGCTGTTTTCCTGCCTGACCGCGGAGTCGGGCTATATAGCTGTAAGTTGTTATATAATGTGCAAAGATGAATAAATGATGTTTGAGTGTTATGGAGATTTAAATTAATTCCATTGATTTTGCAAGGATTGAGGGAGTTTGTATCTCAATCTTAGGTGAGCCAGTTCTGATGTTGCAGAGGGATGTCTTCTTCACCAAGGAAGAGGAGAAGCTTGTAAGATGTCTATAGTGTCGTTAATGCAGGATTAGATTGTCTTTGAGAGCTAAGTTTACATTTTAAGAAATTTATGAGTCAGACTGCGCTCTTAAAAATCATTCATTATGTATCATGCTGGATAACATCGGCAGTCATCCTTCTCCATCTTGTGTGGTTCTTTAGTGTTTCTGATCAGTTTTACTTTTTCTGTGCGACCTGATCATTCTGCTGAGATATTTGTTTTATTCTCTCTTTGTTCACAGATACAGAACAGAGAAGCAGTAAAAAAAGTATGCAAAATGAATATGTTCTAACTTTCCCTTGGTGAAATCACTTATCAGTGAGACTGACCTCTGACTTTTGTGTGACATTTATTTTCCCATCTTTCTCTTGATAGCTGTGGGTGTACAGTGCAATCCAGCATCTCATTGCTTCTTGTTAACATCACTGGACACTACTGTCGATGCAGTAATATTCAGTTTCCACAGTAAGTGGAAATATAAACAGTTTTGTAAAGCTAGTATCCATTTTGGCAATCAACTATAGCTGACATGGTGGCATCAAGGTAGGCGAACCATAGCTGACCAAGACCCTACCTCTTTGTTGGTACCCCCATTTAGTGGCCTAGCATGACTAATGGGGCAGGGATAGCTATAGTCCCCATGGCAGTGGAGTCTGCTGAAGTATTGCATGCCTCTCGCTTTTTAACAGCACTGAAAGACTGAAGCTGGCAAAACCCTCTCCCAAGCTGACACACGGCAGGGCCTCAACACCTTCTCTGTTTCCGTCGGCTGCTGAGAACGCTAGCTCGCAGTTCCAGGAAGTCAGAAGACAAGTAAAGTGAATATTCATTCATTCATTCATTTGCATGTCCCTTGTGGAACTTTGCCTCCCAAATAACACTTCCGTAGGCCTCTCGGTTGTGAGCAAGATGGCCTGCCGCTGATGCATTTATTTGCAGATCATCAACGATGTCTTGCAGCCATCTTTGCCTTGGTCTTCCTCTCTTTCTTTTTCCCATTATGTACCCTTCCAATACGGTCTTCTCTAAATTATCATGACGTTTAATGTGTCCAAAATATTTAAGTTTTTTCTCTTTAATCCTCTTTACTAGCCAGCCTTCTTCACTATAAGCTCTTGTAGTATAGATATATTTGTTCTTTTTTGTGTCCACGATATTTGAAGAACTCTTCTGTAGCATTTACATTCAAAGGCATTTATGTGTTTCTCAGCAAAAAAGAAAAGTGAATATATCACTGTGATATATATAGATTGTCTTGTAAAATTATGAGCGATAATGATTCTTCTGTCAGCAACATTCTTTTGTCTGTAATTTTATTTTATAAAATTTACAAAGATAATGTTTAGTATTTGTAATGAGAGTTCAACTGCTAAACTGTTAATTTTTTTTAGAATTGGTAATTATGTCTTATGATTGTTTCATTTGAATTTTTCCATGTTGTTTTGTTTATTATTATTATTATTTTTTTCTTTTTGCAGATTGAGAATGAGCAAATCTTGTCTCTTCTCTATCACGAGGCCAAGGGCAAAGTAATCGATGGACGTTACATTTTACACGAGGAAGATTACCATAACCTGGCCGGCATTCAGGCGGTGATCCAGTTTGGATTCTATAATCAGAGTCAGCATGTTATTGCAGAATACAGGTAGCATTTTTTCACAGCTGTCTGGCTCTTGCATGAGTTATTTCAGACTTAGTTGTCATCATCAGCAGCATCATCATGTTTCCAGTACTTTCTTTTCAGATGTTTCCTGCCTGTTCCTATAAAGACATCCTATACTTGGGCTTCATAGGACTCAGATCTGTACAGATTTTTCCCCCTTGGTTATAGTTTACTTCTTTTGTCGCTGAAGAGGGCTTTATGTCAAAATATTGTTTTGGTTGTTTCCACTGACAGAGCTTTTATATTATTTCTTCGTCAGACATTACATCTTTTTGTTGAGCCTCACTGTCGGTGTTCATATGCTTCTGTGAGGATCCATCATTTAAAAGCACTTTCTTATATAATATAAAGCAGGTGATTATGCTGGACTTCACATGACTATGTGTGTCTTGTTATTTTGCATCATATCATTATGTTGTATAGTGTTGCAGAATCTGATTCTCTGTATGTGAGGGCACATGTGCATGTTCATGTGAGAGAAAGATTTGCTTGCACAATAATCAACAGTAACGTGTGAAAAATGATGGGAAAAGAAAAGAAAAGTATGATTTTTTTTTTTTAAACTTAAAATGATACAAGCCTTTTCTAACCAGAACAAGAAAAAAGCACCATCTGAGATTTGACTCCTTAACTGTGCACTTAATCAGAGTACGACATTCTTCACAGCTCACAGTTCTTATATGAGAGACAGGGGCAGGAATAATGTGCCCAGCTGTTGTAGACTTTCTAAATTCATGAAGAAGAAACAAAAATTAAATCTCTGGAAGAGTTCAGATTAAAAAATGTGTAAATCTAAAATAATTTCTTCTTCTTCTCCTTCGTCCTCCTCTTCTTCTTCTTCTTCTCCTTCATCCTTCTTCTTCTCCTTCATCTTTCATCCTTCTTCTTCTCCTTCATCTTTCATCCTTCTTCATCCTTCTTCTTCTTCTCCTCCTTCATCTTTTTCTTCTTTTCCTTCATCTTTCATCCTTCTTCTTTTTCTCCATCATCTATAATATTGTTGTTTGTGTATCATATTCTTCCGAATAGTTCCATATTATAGAGTTGAAGCTTACAGATGCTCTTTGATTAATTCCTCACAGGTTTCACAAAACTTTACAACATTCACTAGATCAAAATCTGATGAAATGTTCCTTGAATTCATTTATTTTAACAAATAAGTTCAAGATATATTGTCGACTACGTCATTTGGATTGAATCACTTAATCATTTGTTCACAATATCAAACTCTATCATATTCTACATGCTGCAAGTTTTCAACTTCAAAATACTCTGCACATGATACGAGGACAGTTCTAAACTCTGTACTATATCCCATCTGAAACATGTGGTCATCTAGTTTCTCGTCTAAAATCACTGTACTTTAAGTTTCAGAAGTGTCATTTCTTCTTAATCATTTGAATCACTTGAAAGCCATCTTCCGTCTAACACCACTTCTGATTTTATATCCTCTTTCTTCTCTTGTCTGTCTTCTGATTTCTTCTGACGGTCTTCCTCTGCTGTCTCTCAGTCGCAGTGTACTAATGAATAAAGTCTACTTGCCTCTTCTCTGGACTTCTGTTCTTATCTCTCATCTGATGACTTCTCGGCTGTTCTAGTCGGACCTTCTTTCTTCACTCTTGACTGTCCACGTGCACTGGCCATCCTTCTTGTAGTTCTGGTCAGTCGCTACTTGCCAGACCAAAGGTGTTCTGACGATCTCCCTCCTCTGTCTCCTCTCTCTTCTACTTCCTTACTTCTTCCTCTCCTCTGCTTCTGAACTTCTTGGTTCTTCTTGGTTTGTTCTTCCGTCTTTGGGCTCCATCCTCTGTCTCCTCTCTCCTCTACTTTTTCTTCTTGGTTCTCTGTCTGTTCTTCCGTCTTCTCCTCCATAGTTCCTTTTGACCTGGAAGCAGTTCACATACAAAGTGACCAAGAAGATTGCATAGAAGATCTTTACAAGTAATTTGTTTTACTTTGCCATTAATGATTCTTTTCTTTCTTTTCCTGGTAATAGTTCTCCCCATTAATAAATGTTTTAAATTTATGCTACATAATCTGTGCTTCACTTTAGGGCTAACCTGAGCAAGTTTTACCCAGACCACATGTATGTCCAGAGCCGTTTCAACTTTCTGAATCGGAGCAGCGTCAATCAGACGCCCTGTGAGGAGTCATTCAGAAATGCACACAGAGAAATTAGTGCAGAGTTGCGGGACACTGTTTCCAAGGACAACACAGCGCAGCTTTATAGAAAATATCTGCAGGTGTTATGGACCTATCCTTTTTATGGGTAAGAGGAGAGAAGCCACCCTTTGTTTTTCTTTTTTTAAAAAAATATATTAACAGACGTCTGCCATTAGTGTGAAATATGCTAGTTTTTTTTTTTTTATTTGTAATATCTTGAGATTTCCACCTTAAGCCTGTACACATGGCTGTTAGTTTCTATGATAAATTAAGCCTGTACACATGGTCATTAGTTTTATATGATAAAATAAACATGTACACATTTTATTAATTTTCCATGATAAAATAAACCTGTACACAGGTTGTCAATTTTCCATGATAAAATAAACCTGTACACATTTCAAGTAATGCATAGATATACACAGTGTTGTCACTATAAAAAAAAAAATCCTTAACTTTGGAGCACTGAACTGCTTTACTTTTCTTAACTTTACTTCCAGGTTTCTCCTGCAACAAAGTAGTCTTTACCCGTCCTACCTGGATGCCGTCTCTTTGTTTGTTAGTTGTAGTTTTTAGTTGTTTTACTCAGTCGACATGGGGAGTCATCTTCTTCTTCATTGTACGCTTCTACCACTAAAATCACACCGTGCTGCTACTGAGCTTACTCCTGTGGTCCTTGAGATAAATCTCATTTAGGATGGAGGCTCAGAGCATCAAGGGGCTTGAGTCTATATTCTGTGTTGGGTCGTGCAGAAGTGGAATTGCGTGATGCTGTGGTTTTCATTGCACCAGAGAGCTTTGAGTTGGGCTTTCCTCAACGGAACCTCGATGTGGTTTGGATATGAAATCTGCTGGGTGAGAGGAGGTTGCCAAAACTGTCTACACTGGTCCAGTGTCTCCGACTTTGGCGTTTGGTGTTTGTGGCCGCTGCCCTTCCTGGTGGTGACTAGGACAGAGCTTTAGTTGAGGAGGACGAACCCTCGCCACATGTCACAGGTTTGAGCCCTGGGTTAAGCTGGTTTAGACATATTTTCCCAGTTCGGGTGCACATAGGATGCTGCAGATCTCCAGAGCAGAGGTGCCATAATATGAGTAGCCTTCACTGCAAGGCTAGGATTAAACTTCATCACTTTAAGTCCTTCCATCACTTTTCCAACAGCAGCGCCGCCTGACAGACAAAAAAGCCAGGACTTTGTTACAGCATCTGTTGTCATAGAATAGAACAGATTTGCTCATTTCACTTTGTGGGAATCTGGGAATTAAAGAGTTAAGAGGTAAATTATGTCTCATAGAAGGACTGGGATGAAGCAGGGATGTGTACTATCACCAACATTGTCTTGGCAGTAGACTGGTTGATGAAACTGACAACATCAGACAAACACAGAGGATTGCAGTGGACTCTTGGCACAGTGCTGTAGGACCTTGACTTTGCGGACAACATTTGTCTACTGTCGGGCGGCCACAGGGATATGCAAGATGAGATAGGCAAGGTGACTCGGAGTGGGAACAACATGGGACTAGGGATCAGCATGGGAAAGACAGGGTTGATGAAGCAAAGTGTGAACGGTAGAAATGTACTCAGAGTGGATGGCAAGTTGGTGGAGGAGGTCAGTGAGTTTGCGTGCCTTGGCAGTGGAGTGGTGGAAAATGGAGACAGCGTGGGGGATATCAGCAGCAGACTTGCTGGAGCAGACCAGGCTTTTGTGGTGCAGAATGTATGGAAATTTAGGGAACTAAGCATGGATACAAAAGTCAGGATATTTGGGAGTAATGTTCTGGGTGTACTGCTCTATGGAGGTGAGTGCTGGAGGGTCACCAAGACCATAGAAAGCAAGTTGGATTCTTTCCAGACTGAATGTTTGTGGGGAATTGGAGAAATATTTTGGCCAGGCACCGTGGGAGATATCATCTTGTTTGCGGAGGTGCAGATGAGGCCACTGACAGCAGTTATTGAGGAAAGATGCTGGCGATGGTTGGGACATGTGCTCCAAATGACTGACAACTCACTACCAAAAATAGCACTAAGATGGACACCACAGGGGAACAGTAGGAGACATGGAGAGGAGCAACAGAGAGGATGTTGAGCAAAAGAGGGCTCACCTGGGCGGGAGCAGAAAGAAAGGCAAGGGACAGGCATTTGTGGAAAACCCTTGCGGAAGCCCCATGTGCCCTGGGCACTTAAGGTTCAGAGAGAGAGAGAGAGAGAGAAGGACTCAGGAAACTGATTTCGGTGTTAAAATAGTTTAATGTAAATTATGCCGTGCTTGTTCCATGCATTGTGAGTTAATATGGTGCAGTTAAGTGTGTTGAAATAATAGCACGATGGAAAACAGGATATTAATACACTCCATATCCATGTATTTGTTTACTAAGTTATTCATACTGCCATGCTGTCAGTTAAATCTGACAATGGTAGAGTTGTGTGGCCCACTGCGCACCCTTCTCTCCCCCCCCCAATGGATAAACTGTCTGGGGTTGTACTTAAAGCTGTGTTTGTCAGTTATGTTGATGGCAGTGAAAAAGCTGATCACCTTGCTGCAAGAGCTGACACACTAAGAACAATCGAAATGGACAAACAAGACATATATCATTCTTTCAAGCAGCACATCTGAGAATCAGCTCAGAAAACTTTCCTCAGAAGTACATACCGTACATGCCTCAATGACTTGCACATAATCAAGAGAAGCAGAAGCAAATCCTAGCTGTGCACTAGAACAAGAATGATTTATGACCAACATGATATTGGAATTAGTCAGTCAGTCATTTGCATGTCCTTTGTGGAATTCTGCATCCCTAACAGCTCTCCTATAGGCGTTCGGTTGTAAGCAAGATGCCCTGCTGCTGATGCATCCATTTACGAATTATCAACAATGCCTTGCAGCCATCTTTTTTTTCCCATTATGTACCCTTCCAAGACGGTCTTCTCTAAATTATCATGACATATAATGTTTCCAAAATATTTAAGCTTTCTCTGTTTAATCCTCTTTACTAGCAGCCTTCTTCAATATTAAGTTCTTGTAGTATGGATATATTTGTTCTTTTTTTTGTGTCCATGATATTTGAAGAATTCTTCTGTAGTATTTGCATTCAAAGCCATTTATGATTTTCTCAGCTGTTTTGTTAAGTGTCCAGATCTCATAGGCATATGTTTGCGATGGGAAAGATGCATGCTCTTAAAAATCTTATTTTTTTGTAGTTCTGTCTGTTCCTCTCCACAGCTTTTATAGTTTATTTTTTGAAGAGCGAAAGATTTCCTCGTTTTAATTTCTCTTATTGTATCTCCATTATTAGTTAGTAATGATCCAAGATATTCAAAACTCTCCACATCTTCTAATTTTTCCTCATTGACACATATTTCAACTGCCTTAATTGTTTTGTCAGTTGTCATCAATTTAGTTTTCTTTGCATTAAGATAGAGGTTTTGCTCTTCATTATTCTTACAGACTGACATAATTAGTTTTTCCATTCCTTCCTTTTTGTGTACTACTGTGTCATCAGCATATCTGATATCTCTGATATTTCATAACCTCCAATTGTTGTGGCATCGTAATATTCTTTATCTATATATTTTTATTAAAAACACTAAAAAAAACATCTTGATGTTGTATGCAGAACACTTATGGACATGTCCTGAGTGTAGTGAAGCAGTCCCAGGGACCACAACCAAGCTAGGTCTTATCTAGTAACAGTAGCAGTCAGATATGAGAAGAGCTGTTCAGTTTGATGATGCTAGACAAAACCCCACAACAACAGATAACTGGTTGCTTCAGAATCATCTTTGTAGACAGGAAAAGCCAGTGTATAACATATCCTGTTAATATTTGTGCTACCTACATGAATTGCTTGTCTCTTGTCATTTCAGTGGAGCATTCTTTGGTGGCACAGTTGAGGCCAAAATGTCTGGTATTCGCAGGTTTATCCTCCCTAAATCAGACATGAGAGTCAGAGTGTGCATCAACACCGAGGGTGTCTCCGTTTTCAATGTGCACAAGGATGTAGGTTTATATGTTGTTTGTGTTGGTGTGTCTCCATTTTCAGTGTGCACAAGGATGTAGGTTTATATGTTGCTTGTGTTGGTGTGTCTCTGTTTTCAATGTGCACAAAGATGTAGGTTTATATGTTGTTTGTGTTGGTATGTCTCCATTTTCAGTGTGTACAAAGATGTAGGTTTATATGTTGTTTGTGCTGGTGTGTCTCCATTTTCATGCGTTTTAGTTTTCAGTTAGATCTAATTTCACTGAAATATTAACACCACCACATGATGACTCTCACATGCGAAGCAGAAAGGAACAAGTCACCATATTCCATCTCTGAATAGGACACAGCCGACTTTGAAGTCATGTATACAAAGTCTAAAGTTGGTACTGCCACTCTTTGTACATGTGCCCAAGTGCCCCAAACTGTGGAACATATCCTCCAAAACTGCACCAACTATGAGATGTTGAGAAGTAATCACTGACCCAGTGAAACCACCAAAGAAGATATGCTCTACGATTCCATGCATGAATTACAAAAAACTGAAAATTGTCCAAGAGACAGTACTGCAGATTTAGACAGACAGTGCATACAAAGAAGAAGAAGAAGACCGAAATATTCATTTTGTGCTAGTTTTGGGCAACCTAAGAAAGATTTCTGAGTTTTTGAAGTTTTTACTGTTCACATATTCTTCCAAATATGAATATTGAATCTCATAATAATCTGGCCAAATGCAGATTTGAACCTAATATTTAGTATATTAAATTTTAAAAATATATATTTCAATATGTTATTTCTAATTATATTAATTTTTGTCTTTTCATACACAATTTTAGAAACCTATTCTAAAATTTAATTTTGTTAACAGCTTAAATTGGCAGATTTTTTTATCATTTAAATATTTTTTTTTAATTCTTTTTTTTTTTCAGATTTTAAAAAACTTTTCGAAGGCACTTTAAAACATTACCTGACTCCAGAAGTAAATGAAGTTTTTTTTTTTCTTATATAAAATAAATACTCAGATTTGTTTTTCCAGTCAATCATTGTGAAAAAAAAAAAAACCAAAAAAAACTTAAACATGGGGTAAACTTTTCAAACTGGTATTAAAAATGTTGACCCTGGGGACACTTGCTTTTACCCAGCAGCCAAAAAAAAAAAAACGAAGCTAATAATAATAATTGTTAAAAATAGTAAATGGAATTCCTCACATTTCCACCATACACCTGCACACGAATCAGGGCATGCCAGTTTGGAAAATGTTGGGTTAAAGCATCTTGAATTCAATTCCACTAGAAATGACTTCTTTGATCGTCTCCAGCTCCAAATGAAAGTAACTAATTCCTCTCCAACTTGAAAATAAAAGTAACTAATTCCTTTCCAACACCAAATGAAAGTAACTAATTCATCAACTGATTCTTCATTTATGATTTTTTTTTTTTTTCAGATTATCAAAACTTAACAGTTGCTAAATCTGGACAGATTATTCACAAATATATCTCAGAAGAAGAAGAAAAAAAAAAAAAACCAAAAAACCTGCACTTACTGTCTTTGTCTTTCTTTGAAGGAGTTCCTTCTGTATGTTCCTTATGGTGAGATGTCCTGGATGTATCAGGATTTAGAGTGGGATGGAGATGGTGACTCGCCTCCGACACTCATGATGCAGTTTATGTGTGACGAGACCCACGAAGAGTCGCAAGGGCAGCCAGTCACAAAACTTTTACAGATCTACTCCAGGGAGGTAAGAAGTGACATGGTGTCCATCCCTTGCATGTTGAGAAGCATCACATTGTGTAGCTGAATTTGATCCCCTGGGAACAACTGTGTTAAGATCACTCCTGACATAAGTCTGTGTGAAACAAAAGCTTCAAAAAACTCTGACCTGCTCCTGTGGCCTGGAAACCTGTAGCAGTCAGCTCTGTTATTGCTATAATGTATAATGTCACCCTCTTATAAGGCAGAATTTTTAGGGAACAGAACTTTCTGTAAAAGAAAGAGGGAACATAGAACTGAGAAATCTGCTAGTGTCCTCTTGTCTATTACAAGAATGTCAGATAAACAAAATGCTCTGTATGCTAAGAAAACCCACTTGTCTGTGGGAAAAATGGCAGTACAAAATACCCCTCCTAGGATAGAAGCCCCCCCCCCCCCCTCCTAGGATAGAAGGCCCCCCCCCCTCCTAGGATAGAAGCCCCCCCCCTTTCCTAGGATAGAAGCCCCCCCCCCCCTTCCTAGGATAGAAGCCCCCCCCTCCTAGGATAGAAGCCCCCCCCCCCCCCCCCAGGATAGAAGCCCCCCAGCATTTGGCACTGCACACCCGTCAATAGGTGGAGCTGAGATCTTGGCGTGGGGCCGCACTGGGCTAGTCGGGATGGTGGATGGATGGGGGCAAGGAGATCATTTGCAGAGATGAGGAAAATCTGATGGAAACTGGCAAGTCCAGAACATGACAAGCCTATGGGTCTCTACAACAGTGGCTATCAGACTGAGGCAAACAAATCAGCCAGCAGATTATAGGTGGCGGGGAATGAACATCGTTAAAGCACTCATCTGATCCCTCATCCCAAAGTCAGAATGTGTCTATGAAACTGTCTCAAAGCTGTCAGGTGGGCCAGTGTTGCACCCAGGGCCTTTTTTTAATCTTCTCGCTGGAAGGGCCTCCTGGGTATGAAAGAAAGACTTAGGACAAAAACCCCAATAAGAAAATGTCAGAAACAAAAAGAAAAACATACGGGCCTGGACCTCACCTCGTAAAAGGTCTATGGCAGATGGTTCCTCCCCGCTACCCTGAGCGAAAAATCACTTACAGGGGGCTCACTCTTCAAACCAACATTTCTGGACTTAGTCCAAAGGTCTCAGAATTAAGCAGACAGCTGAAAAAAAGTCAACATCCATATTGCAGTCATACAAGAAACCCTTCTGAATGGAAAAAGATCACTCATTACCTGGATACATTTTGTACAAATGTGAATGTGGTAAATCAGGGATATTGCCACAGTCTTGAGAAATGACATCCAAGGAGAAGTTAAAAACAGAAAATGCAATGAGATTGATATCTAAGAGATAACAGAATGGCATGATGGACTGCGGTACACTTTGTATAATGTTTATTGTCCCCCAAATTCTAAAAGCCAAATCAACATACATAGCACAGACTTGTGGAAAACTATCATTGCAGGAGATTTTAATGCACATGTACCATCACTAGGATACAAAGACTGAAACCCTGTGGGAAACAGCATTGAAGAGCTGTGCAACACCAGCAACATGATAACTTTGTAAGACTCCTCCCAACATAAACTCACCACGGAGCCACTGGATATACATATATACCTGATATACCATTGTCTCAGCAGACATCCACAACAGTTGTACTCTGAGAGTGCTTGATGACATAAGAAGTGACCATCGCCCCATCCTACTACATATCTCTCACATAGTCCTAATCCAGTCCATGTTTTGAAATTGTAAAGTGACCCCTATGTGACATATTTTGTTGAAATAAAACAATGTAGTTGTGAAAGCACTGTGACAGTTTTGGAGACGAATCTATGGTTTATATTTATTTTGTATGTGTTGGCACTTTTTGTCTAAGGAGGCAGATATCAGTTGCCATGTAACATATCAAGAAGAAAAAACCACAATCCGCAACAAAGCACCAACTGGAAAACAAAAAAGAAAATAGAATCAGAACAAGACCCCCCCCCCCCCCCCCCCATTCATCAACTGCACAGATACCAGCAAACCACAATCTTTCAGCTAAGAATGGGACACTGCAGACTTCTAAGGCACCTCTATTGCCTCAAAATATCACACACAAATGAGTGTCCCTGTGTTTTTGGGATCCAGACACCAGAACACATCCTGCAGACCTGTCCAGCCCACTCAAACTTCCAAGCGCAGATCTGGCCCGAGGGAGAGGAACTGAAAGAAAAGCTATGGGGTCACATTCAAGCCTGGAGAAGCGACAGAGTTCATCAGGGTGCCAGAGCTGCAGATTTACCTTGACCACATCATCTTGCTGTGCAGCTGTTCTGATGGCTAATTCAACCAATGTTGGATTTGCTTAGCTGGCCGCAGTAACAGCAAACAATATTTATGTTGCAAGGTCCAGTTTCCTTGCGCTTGCGTCTTATAATTTCAAGTTTGGTCCTCATTTCTTCCTCAAATGATGTTGCACCCTTATGCAGAGCTGCTGTCCACATAACTCTAACTTCTTCCGAAATCTTGCCACTGAAAGAAAAATCTCATATTGATTACTTAACAAACAACTTTATATCAGTGTATGACAGTATAATAGGTGTTTGTGGAAAATCCTTGTGGATGCCCCATGTGTCTTGGGCACTTAAGGTTCAGAGAGAGAGAGAGAAATGACTGTATGATCTTACATCCTTCCTGTGCCACTATACATCACATAGGGCTTGCGTGGTAGTTCACCAAGTTTTCCTGTTTTTGGCAAATTTTTCAACCTCATCAAGGGATTTTATGCCTACTAATTTGCCCTCTCTTAACAGTGTCTTCTTTAGAGTTTCACATGGTCAACCTCTCTTTCCTTGGCCTGTTGTGTTCCACTTGATAGCTTGTTTTGGGATTCTCCGACTGTTTCTTCTCATCACGTGACCGATGTATATCCATCTCCCTTTTCTGATCACCTATGAGATGAGACAGGTTATTGTTCACTCATCTGTCTTATCTCTGCATTGTTCTTGAATTCGTTCTACTTTATACCTGATATTTTCCTTAGGCATTTGTTTTCAAAAGAATCTAATTTGTCATGTATTTCTTTAGTTGTTTTCCAGCTTTTGCATGCATAAATGAGGGTGGATATTACATCTGAACTTGGTTTTTTGTGCTTATAACTTTTGAGTGCCATATGTTCTCAAGATTCTTGAAGGTCAGTGCTGCTTTTGCAGTTCTAACTCCCTTTCTAGTGTCACCATCCTGGTCTGTATAGCTGCCGAGGTATGCAAATTGTCATACTTCTTCAACAGCTGTTCATTCTACTTATATTTTTCCTTCTCAATTAATGGGAAGTTTCATTATTTTTGTTTTTTCCTTGTTAATTTCAAGTCCTAGCCAGTGAAGACTTGTTTTTTTCGAGCACTGAATTCACATTGTCACTGATAAAAGTTATGTCATTTTCAGAATCAAGATCTTCTAGTTGGGTCCCATGTACCCAATCAATACACGTTTTACCTGTGCAACATTTTTTTTCATTATGAAGTCTATGACAATTCCAAAAAGCAAGGGAGATAATATACATCCTTGTTTCATGCCTGTTTTAATCTGGAACCATTCACTCATTCCTTCTTCTGTGCTGACTGCACAAACATATCTGTTGTAGAGATCCTTAATGATGTTGACAATTTTAGATGGTATTTCATATAATCTTGAAATTCTCCACATTGAATCTATGTGTATGATATCAGATGTCTTTTTAAAGTTCATGAAGTTCAAGACTAACTCTTTCCGTGCTGGGCATCAATTTTTTGACGCTTCCTGTACCCCCGTTGCTTACCAGGCGTCAATTATTTTACGCTTGGTCTGTTTCAATAAAACAACCGGTGTAACATTTAGATTTTACTTATTTCGTCCACGTTTCCGGTGACACTTTTCAAAATGGTGAAAGAGTCCTTAGATACGAGCGATGCAGAGCGAGAAAAAGACGAGAAACATGGAAATTTTTCAATTTTTTATGACGTAGATTGGGGTATAGACATGGCCTGTGACCACCCCACTGCTCTTGAATGTATCCCAAGTAGATCTAGACATATTTAGACGACTGGAGAAGTAGTTAGGAGGTTATTTCAGACATTAATTTAGTGAGAATGCAACACAGTATGAGATCGACAAGTAGATCTAGACATCTTAGATGGTAAGTAGTGCATATCTAGACCTAGCCGATGGTGAGCTGGGCACAATCATTGTCTAAAAACATCACATTACTTCTTTTTTCCTAAAAAAAAAACTCTGCATTTATGAAATTTTCATTCATTTAGTTATACTTTGAAACATAATAAGTATACGGAAGTACATGGAAATACTGTTTTCCATTCCATTTTACAGCTATACCCCCTAACCCTATCAAAACCCGCGCTTTTACTCTGGCACGTAACTGAACGTCTGTGTTTCTTTCTGTGGCATGGAAAGAGTTAATGGTTTCTGCATTTCAATATGTTCTTCAAGTATTAATCTTGGGCTTCTCCCTTTTCGAAATCCTGCTTGTTCTTCTCTCATTGTCGTATCCACTATATCTTTAATTCTATTCAGAATGACTTTGCAAAATACTTTTGACACAACTGATAGTAAGATTAATCCTTTCCAGTTATTGCAGTTGCGAAGGTTGCCTTTTTTTTTTTTTTTGTTGGTATTTTAACAATGATTCCTTTTCTTCATTTTGAAGGGACCTTTTCTTCTTTCCAAACTTTATTAAACATTCTCTGTAGTTGGCTCATGTTGTCATTGTATAATAAGTATATTAAAAAAATTATTAATAGGAAGCTGGCACGTTTAGCTCTGAACAAAATTTATTCAAGCACAAAGTGGAAAATAATTCAAGCATAAAAGAGTTAAAGTGACTTTCTTTTTACAGTTCCAGTTGTGGTAGAATGTAACAAGGCTTGTTACAGTTCTAGTTGTGGCAGAATGTGACAAGGCTTTTTACTGTTCCAGCTGTGGCAGAATGTGACAAGGCTTGTTACAGTTCCAACTGTGGCAGAATGTGACAAGGCTTGTTACAGTTCCAGCTGTGGCAGAATGTGACAAGGTGTGTAGATGCAGGCTTCAAATGGAGATTTGACAGGCATATGCAGCTGTATAGATGGTGCTGTACAGAATATGATGGGGTGCTTGTTTTCTGTATAGCCCAGAAGCAGCACAGGGCTATAGCCCTAATTTTCTGGTTAACATAAGCAGAATGTACAATAAACAATAAACATTCCCCAATATCTGAGACCTGAACATCTTTCTTTCTTTCTTTCTCACGACTTCAGTCTATCAAGCTGTAAACATATTGAGCAATCTTACATGTTGAAATAGATAAATGGTTCCTGCTTCATTTAGACTCTTGATACAGAGAAAGCACCTTGCCCATGATGCACTAATCCTCTCTTGATTTCACTTTGGCATATTAAGAAAATTCAAACTTCATACATTTGGAAGTCAGATTTTCAGGGAAAAGAAAGGATCTTCCCATGTAATGTCCTAGGTTCACCTCTAGCCAGGATTTTGTGGTGGGGGTTACTCTGGACTTACCCTGGGCAACTGTAAGAATGGGAGTCTGACAGTTCTAGGTTCCTCCAACAACTGTCCTTTGACGGCAGTCATGTTTGACCTGACATGAAGACTAATGTGTAGGCTGTATTCAGTGCTTTAGATGCTGTCTGTCCTCACTCTGTTATGGCAGCCAAACCTAAGGTTTGTTATTTAACATCTTAGGCTAAACTAATGGATGCACTCATTGAAACTTGTGTGAACAGAAAGCTGGAACAGCTGAAGGAAAGTCCTGGGGTAGATTTCGTTGATGCTGGACTGACAGATAAAGCAGGTATCTATTTCATTGTTCATATATCTTTTGAAACATTCAGATCTATATTTCAGTAATCATGTGATTCAAGTCAGTTCATTTTATGAGTTTGTTGTTTGCAAAGTTGGTTTTTAGCATTGTACTGATTCTGGATAGAATGTGAGAAGGGTTTGTGTGCCTAATTGTTCATCCTTTGAAAGTAAAGTTTTATTTATTCTGTTAATTTCCAGGATCTTCAAAAGTTCATGAAAGTAGGACTTATGATAAACTAGATTAACACTGGTTCAAGACATGATACTATAGAGCAGGGATAACTAGATTAACACTGGTTGAAAACATGACACTGTAGAGCAAAGATAAGTGGATTAACACTGATTCAAAACAAGCCACTAAGAGCAGGGATAACTAAATTAACACTGGTTCAAGACTTGATACTATAGAACAGGGATAACAAGATTAACACTGATTAAAGACAAGATACTATAGAGCAGGGATAACTAGATTAACACTGATTCAAGACATGATACTATAGAGCAGAGGTGGCACACAAAATGGAGAAAAAGAAAAATGGGAGTAGCACTGGTGAGCCACATAACAAATGAATGATAAAGATGAAATGACTTGAGTATTATAACAATTCTTACTTGAAAAGTTAGAAGCAGGCACTAGATTGTTGACTATAACAAACATTTTTGTAATGAAAATGATTAATTCATAGTTTGTGTCAAGACCATGGCATTGGAAGAATGAGCCTACATTCAATAATGTTCAAATATTGCAGCAGTTTATGTGATTTGCTTAATTCAGTTATTTATACAATTTTTTTTTTAATAAAGATATGTGATCTGGTTTTAGATTGTACAACCTACAATAACAAATTCGGAAGATCTTAAATTGAAGGCCATTGTTTGTTTAGGCTATTTTTAGACATTTTATATTGGTGCTTTCTTCTTGAATAAGTGCATGATGGTCTTCTAGGTCCAATTTGGTGTCAGTCTTCGATTTTTTTCTTCTTTTTTTTTTTTTTAATGAACCATTGCTTTCTCCAGAGATATCATATGTTTGCTTTCTCCAGAGATATCATATGTTTGCTGTATGTTTTCTTTTCAGAAATTTCAGGGAAGAAACTATTAAACAAACTAGGAAAGTGGACAGGAGCAAGAAGGGCAGAAAGTAAGATGAGCATGTATTAATGAAGAACATACAACAGTCCAATATTTCAGCAAAAAGAGTTTTTCAAGGGATCATGTACAGAAAAAACATAACTGATAAAAACACCAAATGTAGATAAACCATACTGGTCTAGTGAGCTGGGAAAACTCCATGATGACGTGGAAGCAGCTCAAAAGCAAGCAGAAAATAGACCATGCCAAGAACACCACAATAATTACCAACATTCTAAGGCCAAATTTCAGAGAGCAAAGCTGCAAGCCAGACGGGAAAGTTGGAGAGAGAAAACAGAGTCCCTAAACTTTGAAAAGGATGGAAGGAAACTGTGGAAACTAATCAAACAGTTAAATGATGAGAGTACTGGAAGAAGTACAAAGGTTACACTAATAGAGGATGGGAAAACTCTTACAGGTAAGCAAGTAGCAGATCGCTTTGCTCGCATGTTTGCACAGGAATGCAACATTGATATCCATCCAGAGAAAGAGTGTACAGTGCGCACTGAGCCACAGAAAGAAGAGGAACAAGTCAGAAAAGTGGAGGTCATGGATGCACCAATCACATGCAGTGAGTTAGACCTAGCAGTTAGTAAACTGCAACCAAGGAAATCACCAGGACCAGATGGAGTGTCCAATGAAATGATCAAGAACCTGGGAATGGCAGCAATGAGAAAGCTGTTGGATATTTTCAATATGTGCTGGAGCACAGGTAAGTTACCTCAAATCTGGAAGGAAGCAAGCATGGTACCACTGCTAAAGCCAGGGAAAAACAGTGATACTGCCTCCAGCTACAGGCCAATCAGTCTTACTAGCTGCCTATGCAAAACGATGGAACGCGTCATTGACCTGAGGCTAAAATGGTACCTAGAAAGTGAAAACCTTCTCGTTCCACAACAAGCAGGCTTTAGGCAGTACTACAGTACGGAAGATCAAGTGACCTATCTCTCTCAAGAGATTGAGGATGCATTCCAAGAGAAAAACCTTGTACTAGCAGCGTGGACAGACCTGAAGAAAGCCTTTGATAAAGTATGGAAAAAAGGTCTGCTGTGGAAACTAAGAAACTGCAATGTGAATGGAAGACTGTACAACTGGATAAAGTCCTATTTACACAATAGAAGAGCTAGAGTAGTAATGGATGGACACAAAAGCCAGAAAGTACTTCTGCGACACGGTGTACCACAAGGAGGAGTCATTTCGCCTACACTATTCCTTGTATTCATTAATGACCTGGTCAAGGAACTTCCCTATGGAATCAAAGCGGCACTGTATGCAGATGATCTGGTCATGTGGTGTACAGATGAATATGCGACAGTTGCTACACAGAGACTCCAAAGAGCAGCAGACATCTTGACATCATGGACAAACAAATGGTGTGTAAATATCAACACAGAGAAATCAAGTACCACTCTGTTCACTCTCTCATCTAAACAGAAAGCAGGTAAGATCTTTGTAAATGAAATATCCTTAAGGATGGACAACCAACCCACTTACTTAGGAGTGACTCTTGACTCAAAACTGACCTGGAAGCAACACATCAACAGTGCAGAAGCAAAAGCCAGAAGAAAACTAGCCATATTAAGAAAATTGAGTGGAACCACATGGGGAGCTAGTGAAAGAATCCTCAAAAATGTATATCAGCAAAGTATTCTACCACATTTATAATATGGTTCAACATCTTGGTGCACAGCATCAAACACTATGCTGCATAATCTAGACAAGGTTCAAAATCAGTCACTACGGATTATCACAGGTGCCATGAGGTCCACACCAATAGTAGAAATGCAGAAAATAGTTGGAGTTTAAGCGCTAAAGGAACGTAGAGACATAAAGGTCATGACCATGGGAGAGAAATTCCTTAGCTCTGTAAGCCATCCCCTGAAGGAGAGATTCAATAACTTGGCACTAAGACGGCTTAAAAGAAGCAGCTTCATTCATCAGGCCAAGTGTATGCGTAAGCTGATACCTGACCTTCCAACTGTAGTCGCTCCATTATCATCTGTACCAGAGCATACACCATGGAAAGAAGCAGATTATACACAAATAACTATTCAGACTGAAGTGAAAGATGTGCAGAATGGTGAGATGCAGAGCAGTCTTGTAAGATCAACAGCAACACTTAGTGTTCTAGATGATAAATATCCATGTGACACCTGGATACGTGTGCATACAGATGGATCTGCACATAATGCCATAAAGAATGGAGGGGCAGGAGCACATATTGAATATCCAAACAACACCACTGACAAGATTTCCATACCCACTGGAAAATACTGCAACAACTATGATGCAGAAGTTAGGGCAATTATTGCTGCAGTTGAAAAACTATCAGACTCCAGAATTGATACATGTCCTGTAGTAATTCTCACAGATGCAAGATCAGTACTGGAAGCTCTTCAGAGCAACAAACTACCAGACCTTAAGGATGCCTTGTCAAAAATTGGATTACAACATGGAGTCACTTTGCAATGGATTCCCTCCCACTGTGGGATACCAGGCAATGAGAAAGCTGACCATCTGGCCAAAGAGGGCACTGAAATGGAGCAACCAGACATACCAATCACCTATAATCAGAAGAAAAGCATGATAAAAACCTGCAGGAAGCCACAGACACCATCACATGATGACTATCACATGCTAAACAGAAAGGAACAAGTCACCATCTTCCGTCTCCGAACAGGACACAGCCGACTCCGAAGTCATATGTATACAAAGTTTAAGGTTGGTACTACTAATCTATGTACATGTGCCCAGGCGCCCCAAACTGTGGAACATATCCTCCAGAACTGCACCAACTATGAGACACTGAGAAATAGTTACTGGCCCAGTGAAACCACTAAAGAAGATAAGCTCTACGGTTCCATACATGAATTACAAAAAACAGTGAAATTTATCCAAGAGACAGGACTGCAGATATAGACAGACAATGCGAACGAAGAAGAAGAAGACCAAATGTAGATGAAAAACATTTAGCTTTTTTGGTATCATTAGTTTGTGGTGTGTTCTTCATCAGTATGTGCTCATCTTATTTTCTGCCATTCTTGTTTCTGTCCACTTTCCTCACTCTTTCTATTATTTTTTAGTTGTTGTAAAACGGAACCATACACCTCCAACTGCTTGATTAAACAAGAACAGTTAGTTTGAGGTTTTGCATGGCAAGTGATGAACTGACTGTGGTACATGTAGGTTACACAATCTAGCAGGAGAAACAGATTGATATCTCTAACTCGGAGCAGCTGTGGAGAATTTCTGGTAGTAAACATTACATTCTTTTTTTAAATATAGAAATCTTAAATGAAAGCTTCACTATTATAGAAATGTTTCTGTTACATTACACTGCGGTCGAAAAATGCAGCCATTATGCTCAGCTTCCGGTAGCAGAGATGGGGTATGTTTTAAATACATAAGTTGGTTCCTTTTTTTTTTCTTTTCTTTCTAGGTTTCAATTGTTTTATTTGAAGATCTTACTGTAGGCACCATGTTTTTGTCCCGTCTGATATCGGCAACATGCAGAGGAAGTCTTTCAGTTAATAACAGGGGACAAAACTCACTCTGAGTGAGACAGAGGTCAGCAGCTAATATCTGAATGCTTGCGTCAGGGTTGGCAAACCATAACCAGCCATGACCATAAACCACCTCCCCATGGTGCCTTTGAAAACAGATGAGTAGTCTGGCCAAGTGAATAAGGATCACAATGTCAGTCCAGTTTAAAAAAAAAAAAAACATGCCAAAAAGCACATAACAGCGACACAACACAACCAGTGTCCATTTGAGAGTGAATGCTGTAGAAGAAGAAATTTATAATATCCATCACAGATGCCCTTAAGGGCATGCATCTTTCCCATCGCAACATATGCCTGTGAGACCTGGACACTTAACAAAACAGCTGAGAAACACATAAATGCCTTTGAATGTAAATGCTACAGAAGAGTTCTCCAGATATCGTGGACACAAAAAAGAACAAATATATCTATACTACAAGAGCTTGATATTGAAGAAGGCTGGCTAGTAAAGAGGATTAAAGAGAGAAAACTTAAATATTTTGGACGCATTAAACGTAATGATAATTTAGAGAAGACCGTATTGGAAGGATACATAATGGGAAAAAAGAGAGGAAGACCAAGGCGAAGATGGCTGCAAGACATCGTTGACGATCTGCAAATGGATGCAGCAGTGGCAGGCCATCTTGCTCACAACCGAGAGGCCTACAGGAGTGCTGTTTGGGAGGCAGAGTTCCACTCCACAAGGGACATGCAAATGAATGAATGAATCACAGATGCGTGTGTTCATTTATACTGAATGCTGACATTTTTATGTTTTTAAAAAATGTTTTGAAATACTCATATAATTAAAATTTTCACTCTTCAACAGGTGAACAACTTGAAACAGCATAGACAAAAACAATCTCTGGATTGCTTGAAACAGCCTAGACAGAAACAATCTCTGGACTAGATCAAGGTTTCTCAAACCGTGTTTTGCAGTTCCATGGGATGAATCTGGAAATTTATTAAGTAAGGCAAGACTAACTTGCAAATGGAAAAAAAAAATGTACAAGAAGTAGCTAAAAATCTGTATTTATTTGTGTATATGTTAGTAAATAGTCAAATAGTTTGCTAGATCTTCAGGTGTTGTGTAACATGTTGTAGGATTTGACAGTGCTATACAGCCTGTTGGGAGAAGGGCAGATAAATCAACAGCCTGTTGGGAGAAGGCCAGATAAATCAAGTGAGAAGGCCAGATAAATCAACTGCCAGATAAATCGACTGTAAACATGAGCCCAGTATTTCTGCATCATAACACTCTGAAGTTTGACATGGCACAAACAGTGCTAAAATGTTTCATGTTTTTGATGAGTATTTTATTTGTTTCTTTTTTAAATAATTTATTTGTTTTATAATGATGGAACATGAATTGTAAATTCTGCAGTGAAAATATTTCTGCTCATTGTATGTAAGATTGATAACTTTCTCGCTTATTCTTTCTCTCTACTGACCTCTGAGGTCATTTTCTTTGGTTTGATATTCTATCATTCACTTACAGCATAGTGCAAATAGTGTGCACCTTGCCCTGCAGGGATATATTCTCAAACATTGAAGATGGTTTTCCCAGCACTGAAATGTCAGGTTCGAATATATACATAATGGAGAATGTTGGCTGCACATTTCCAGACCATAAACTTCTTGTGAGAAATGGCTCACTGTTTTTACAGTATAAACCACTGCTCTCAGTCCTTCTGGCTTTCATTAATGGTCAGCCACAATGATGATGTTTGTAGAAAGTTCTATATTTTTTTTTGTGCTGTATTTCTAACCCAAATAGACCTTAATTGGAACCTTCATTGTTGCGTGTGATGCATTTTTTTTTTCTACTTACTGTAAAGCTTTCACGCGCTTGATGTGTTTTATAGTAGTTACCCAACCTCTCAGAGATTTGTATGTGGAATTCTGCGAAGAGTCTTTTTCTTTTCTAAATAAAATACACTGAAGTCAAGAATTCCTTGCGAAGAACTATTCTTCTTCATTTGTCCTCAGAAGAGCATTGGTTGCATTGTGTCAGGAGTTTGCTGCTGTGATACGGGTCTTTCAGCCCAAAACATCAGACTTCGGCGTGGTTTGTTTTTAGGACAGGGGTTTCCTTGCCATTTTGATCCCTATTCATTCGGCTAGACTAATGTCTACTAATAGGGGCATAACTGGGAAATAAAATGGGGTCTTGATCAGCTATAGTTTGCCAACTCTGACAAGTATCTCATTGGGTACAGCATTTTCACCTCTGAAGATTTACAGTGAATATGTTCTGTGTTAAATGCCAAATTACATAGACAACCACATTAACTCTATGTTTTTTTATTTGCCAGATTGTTTGCACTAGCAAGTTTTAAGTTTCTGTTTATTGCACATTTTCATGGCGTGAATATCATTCCTGTTCGTGATCATGTTTTGGCTGGTTAGTATCATTATGTTTGATAAACAGGTGTCAGAATGTGAGTTGTGGTTGGTTTGTGTATATGTAAGAGTGTGTGCAAGCTGTGGTATTAAAATATGTACAAGGGATGGGATTTATTATGAAATATGTGTTATTTTATGCTATGTTTCATTTAAAAAAAAATTAACTGGCTTATTCTAAATGGAAGTTTTTATGAATAGCAAGTTCACACCATCCTGCAAAATTTGTTTGTCCTTCCAGCCACCATACATAACCTTTTCTTCCCTTATATATAGGCAGAATTGACATGTCCTGCAAGATTTCTGTTGAGGATAATCTCTCCACTTCATTATGGAGAAAGCGAGTTTTTGGTTTTTTTCCCTAAATATCATGCAGCAAGCATGTGACTGGAACAGTGGCAGTCATTATTTCTAGCGTGGCCATCATTCATTCCTCATGATGATTTCAAACAGCATCCAGAAAGTGATTAGCCCAGAAGCAGAGAAGATGATAAATGCTTATTGTGTGATGACCTTCAGAGATGACATAGTTTAAAAGTTGTTGCCTTGACTGTGAGGTGCAGGTAAATTTGAGTAACTTTTTGGCTATGCTGGAAGATGCTGGTGAGTTTTCTTGCTTCTTTTGAAGTTCTTTGGCAGGAAAGTTATTACTGATAGCAATCATCACTTATGTGTAGTTCTTGGAACACAAACATCAGGTCAGAAAGGGGGTGTACTGTGATGGATTTTCTAAGATGTAGACTACCAAGCAAGCTACATCACCATCTGAAAAATTGACCCCTAGCATATCTCTAAAAGTCATCAGGGATTATAGGTCAGAGTGCCATGACGAATCTGTAAGTGTATGTTGAAGTTTGGGAGAGAATCATAAAAGAAAGGCGGTTTTAAATGATAAAATCTGCCGTTAGAAATCCATGACATGCTTGGCAAGTTTTTTTTTGTTGCTTTCTTCATTGCAGAGTTAAAAAATGTTGACATTTGCTGTTTTAGCATCAGACCTGCCTATTTTACAAGCAACATATGGCTCATACAGGGTGTTTTGAAAGTCTCACTACACTTTCTGTGTAAAAATGAAGAAAATGACGTCATAAAAAAATGTGCTGCACAGTCAGTCGTGAAGAAAAATGCAGTGAATGGTTGCCATCTGCTGGAGTAATTTTTTGCACTCAAAACAGAATGGTGTTATCAATGGAAGAAAGAATTATTTTGGTTGAACAAGCGTTTCGAAATGGCAGTCGATACACACGGATGATTGTTCAAAGATTTATAGCAAAATTTCCTGATAAACAACCTCCTCATTGCATTACAGTTAGAAATTTGTTGAATAAGTTTCGTGATATGGGAACTGTGGAAGATGCTCCGAGATCTGGTAGGCCTGCCGTGTCTGAAGAAAAATGTCTAGATATCCAAGACAGAATCCTGAAAAGTCCATGCAAGTCCTTAAGGAAAATGTTGCAAGAAGTGAAGTATCACTGAGCACAGTGCACAAAATTCTTAAACATCGGTTAAATTTTCATCCATACAAGATTTCTGTCGTGTCTGAACTAAAAGAGTGTGACAATCAATCCAGAGTCAACTACTCCACGTGGTTTCAAGCATTTTTAGCTGAAGAAGAGTCAATTCTTGATTTAACATTCTTCTCTGATGAGGCATGGTTTCATCTATCTGGATACGTTAATAGCCAAAATAATCTATTTGGAGCAGTATTAATCCCAGTGCATTTCATGAAGTGCTGCTACACAGTGTGAAAATTGGGATATGGTGTGCCGTCAGTAGAAAACATTTAATTGGACCAATTTTCTTCAACAACACTATAAATGCTGTACTGACATTTTGGAACCTATTTTTTAGAACAGCTGAATGAATGTGAAATTGAAGAAGCCTGGTTCCGACAAGATGGTGCAACTGCTCACACAGCTAGAGCAACACACAGTTTTTTGGAAGAAATGTTCGCAAATTGCATATCATCTCGTGGAATTTGGCCTGCTCGTTTTCCAGATCTAAATCCATTAGATTATTATCTGTGGGGTTTCTTGAAAGGAAATGTTTACAAAAATAATGTACATACAGTTGAGGACCTGAAAGAAGCAGTCAAATTACCATTCAAGAAATAACAACAGACACGCTGCACAAGGTATTTGACAATATGAAGAGATGTGTACAGTCATGTCTTGAAGCCCGTGGTGGACATTTCCAACACCTGTTATAATGAATATTTCGGTGGTACATTAGGCGTTGTATCATTGCAGTCACTATTGTAACTAATTAAATGACTTTTTTGAGCACATTTTGTGATGATGTCATTTTTCAATTTTTTTTTTCTAGAAAGTGCAGTGAGACTTTAAAAACACCTTGTAATAGTCCTCAGGGCAGGAGACTTAGGGTATGGCCCATACTAGTCTGCAGGGCAGGAAACTTAGGGTATGGCCCATACTAGTCTGCAGGGCAGGAAACTTAGGGTATGGCCCATACTAGTCTGCAGGGCAGGAAACTTAGGGTATGGCCCATACTAGTCTGCAGGGCAGGAAACTTAGGGTATGGCCCATACTAGTCTGCAGGGCAGGAGACTTAGGGTATGGCCCATACTAGTCTGCAGGGCAGGAGACTTAGGGTATGGCCCATACTAGTCTGCAGGGCAGGAGACTTAGGGTATGGCCCATACTAGTCTGCAGGGCAGGAGACTTAGGGTATGGCCCATACTAGTCTGCAGGGCAGGAGACTTAGGGTATGGCCCATACTAGTCTGCAGGGCAGGAGACTTAGGGTATGGCCCATACTAGTCTGCAGGGCAGGAGACTTAGGGTATGGCCCATACTAGTCTGCAGGGCAGGAGACTTAGGGTATGGCCCATACTAGTCTGCAGGGCAGGAGACTTAGGGTATGGCCCATACTAGTCTGCAGGGCAGGAGACTTAGGGTATGGCCCATACTAGTCTGCAGGGCAGGAGACTTAGGGTATGGCCCATACTAGTCTGCAGGGCAGGAGACTTAGGGTATGGCCTATACTAGTCTGCAGGGCAGGAGACTTAGGGTATGGCCCATACTAGTCTGCAGGGCAGGAAACTTAGGGTATGGCCTGTACTGTCCACAGGGCAGGAAACTTAGGGTATGGCCTGTACTGTCCACAGGGCAGGAGACTTAGGATATGGCCTGTACTGTCCACAGGGCAGGAAACTTAGGGTATAGCCCATACTGAGTTGGCAGAGCAGGAAACTTATCTCATGTACCATGAACAGACTTATGTACCCAGTCTGAAAATATTGGATGGTCTCACTTTCTAGCATAGCTTTTTTTGTGTACCATGACAGAACGTAAGAGAATGACAATATTTTGAAGTTTATGTATATAATGTATGAAGAATTGCCTCTTTTTATTTAATCAGATTTGTATGTCCTTATATGTTGTTCATGACTGCCATTTTTATCTGGATGCACTGACTTATCTAATCCCCCACTTTCTTTTTTGTATTTTTACTAGTTATGTCACATTTTTGTTAATAAATTTTTTTTATCTTTTATTTGTTTTTCAGCATCTTATGTGGCAGCATAATTTGATTACATTAGTACGGATGTATGGACGTAGATTTCTTATCACATCAGACAGATTTGTACATATTTATTTACAACTAGCATAGCAAAGACAACATGATGTCTGCACATCATTTTGCATCAGTTGGTTTCTTTTTAAAGCTGATGGTTTCTGTCTCGTATAAATTGTCTTTCTGCACATTTAGAACTTGTTCATTTTATGACTTTCATGAACTTACTTCAGCAGTGAAGATTTCTGTTAAATTTTTCTCAGACCATTTTTGGACTACAAATGTCAGGTGGTCTTGCGTCACCGGTAGAGATTTTTCTTACAAACAAATGCCTTCTGTCCTCCTAGAGCTGCTTGTTGTCACAATACCTAGCACCCCCCCAAAATTTTTGTGGAAGCCAAGTGCACACACACACACATACCAAAGTGCATAGAATTTGTTTCTCCTCCACATTGTTGACTATGGTCGCATGCAGCTTGTGAGAGAAACCCGGTCTTCAGAATCACCACAGTTACTTTCCCCTATGATATGCTGTAGTGTATAGGTATTCTTTCAAGTAACCTTTGTGACAGCAATGTTGTCTCTCTCCCTGAGAAGCAGTATGTTTAACAGTAGTTTGTCTCTCTCCCTGAAAAGCAGTATGTTTAACAGTAGTTTGTCTCTCTCCCTGAGAAGCAGTATGTTTAACAGTAGTTTGTCTCTCTCCCTGAGAAGCAGTATGTTTAACAGTAGTTTCTCTCTCTCTCCCCGAGAAGCAGTATGTTTAACAGTAGTTTGTCTCTCTCCCTGAGAAGCAGTATGTTTAACAGTTGTTTGCCTCTCTCCCTATGAAGTAGTATGTTTAACAGTAGTTTGTCTCTCTCCCTATGAAGTAGTATGTTTAACAGTTGTTTGCCTCTCTCCCTATGAAGTAGTATGTTTAACAGTTGTTTGTCTCTCTCCCTGTGAAGTACTAAGTTTAACAATACCGGTCTGCTTTCTGCCACTCTTAGTTTTCACATATTTTGTGATGTAGAAAATAACTTCAGATATAATACAAGAGTGAAATAAAAGATTAATTTGTACGCTTGTGTTTTATGTGAGTTTTTTTTTTTAAAGTTCTGTTTACTCTAGGACATTATATGATATGCCAGTTTGATAAATGCTGACACTTCTATGAGTTGTATCATGTGTTAAAATGCTGTGTGTTTTTGTCTGGTCTTCTACTAGAAGCTAACTTTTCTTACCAAGTCACAGCAGCAAGATGTCTGCCAGTAAAATTACTTTGGGAAAAGAAAATCATAACACTGGGACCGGGACACACAGTAACATGGAAAGAAATGGCACCTTGATGCTGTCATTTCCTGGAAATAAACAATGATCCACATATAAACAAATACAGAAGCCTGTTGTTATAATTCTTTATATAAATTATCTATATTATATATGTCAACTTCAGCATCAAGCATGGTACAAATGACAAAGATGTATGCAAATATCTAGAGCAAGCCAGTGTGTTGTGTGTGTGTGTCGGGGAAGGAATACAGCATATCTCACACAATTATTTAAACAAAGGTGGTAAAACAAAGACCGTACCTACACCATAAAGCTGTACTGTGACAGAGACTACCAAAACAAAGACTAATACTTAAAAAAAAAAAACATACTCAAATAATTACACTTTTAAAATCTGGCTTAATAATGCAATGCATTTATGGGTGTTGTAGAATCTTTCACACTGTGGCCGATCCTTACAGCTACTTTTAGCACAAAATCAACTTAAAAAGTTCTGTTGAAATGAGCACGTTACACATATTCACATCCGAGACACTGGACAACTGTTTTCATGAAATGATAGGAGAAAGAAAGGAAAAAAAAAAAAAAACTAAAGATTTGAAAACAAAAAAATTGTATCCACATTTAGCCACACGAAGCTGGAGTAAAACAATGTAAATCACAAATCTACAACTTAGCAGTAAAGAAAAAAAGATGTTTGTTTCATTTGCTAAAAAAGAGCCATTTTATCTGTTTATTTTTCAACCATTAAGTTCATCTGCCACAACCCAGAGATGCCCAACATTTCTAGAACAATATTTTTTCTTTTTTGTTGTAAATTTCAACTTGCAAACAGGATTTTTTAAAATCCCAATTAAAAGAGATGTACTGTAAACTTGACCTGAATTTGAACATTTAAAACAAATACCTCCTGGACTGGCCAGCCCTGACACTAAAGTTAATATTCCAATCAGATTAGATCTAAGAGAAAATAAAAAACTTAAAACTAGTCATCTCAGCAGATTTTTCTATAACAAGTAAACAATTTTTAGTGTCAAATTTATAACAATAATTATAGCATTATTTTATATTCACATGTATAATGAGTAGTCCTGTTCCCTTTAATCTACAATTTGTATTATTTGGCAACTGTGAAAATATTCATATTAACTCTTTCCATGCCTGAGGAAGAAACTCAGGACGTTCAGTTGGTACCAGAGTAAAAGTGCGGGTCTTGATATGTAGGGAGTATAGTTGTAAAATTAAATGAAAACAGCATTTCTATGTACTTCCGTGTACTTGTGTTTCAAATATATGTATGAAGATTTCATAAATGCAGAGTTTTTTTAGGGAAAAAAAAAAGGAACTAATGTCATGTTTTTAGACAATGATTGTGTCCAGCTTATCATCGGAAAGGCCTAGAGGTACAATACGTACCATCTGTTGATGTCATATTGTGATTCAATGTTGTAGTATCTGTAGAATAATGTCTGAAATAACCTTCTAACCTTCTCCAGTCATCTAATATGTTTAGATCTACTTGGGATACATTCAAGAACATTGGTCTGGTCACAGGCCATGTCCATACCCCTAACTACATCACCAAAAAATTAAATTTCTCGATGTTTCTCTTAGTTTTTCTCGGCTGACATTGCTTGTAATTAAGCACTCTTTCACCAATTTGAAAAATGTCACCAGACATGCACATGAAATGTGTACAATCTAAACGTTAACCAGTTTTTTTTTTTTTTAAGTGAAACAAACCAAACATCAAATCTTTGACGACTGGCATCCACGTGAGAAACCGTAACTGGCAGATATCTGACGACTGGCAGGGAAAGAGTTAAGCTGAATATGTACAACTCAGTAAAACTCTTACAATATTCACTCCTTAAAACTTTCCTTAAACAAATAAATGTGAAAAGAGGCAATGATTTGGGAAGAGGGGGTCTAAGACATTCTAAAGTGTGACTCTCCATGACTAACAGTGCTACATGTCAACACTGTGCTCTATTATCACTCCTGAAGCAAAAAAAGTGACATCAGTTTCACAAGTGATAGCTACACACAACCTCTAGCTCAATAAATGCTTTAAAGAAACACCAAAAACATGAAGCAAACAATGCTGCAAGAAATATAATATCCATGAAGCATACATAATGCCTGATTGTTCATAATTATGAAAAAAAAAACATGACAAATTATAACATCTAAATATACAGACTAAACAAACATGTAAATAAAACTTTCTGAAGGTTTATAGTAATTAAAAAGAAAAAAAAAGACTATACCTAACAACAGCACATTAAAAAAAAAAAGACAAAAGTCTGGGTAAGAAACAAGTAACTCGGCAATCAATCTAAATGTTTCAACAAAAAAAAAAAAACCCAAAAAGCACATAAAACACATCAATGCTCATGAAGCCACTTGTATATGATGGGGCATGCTCTACAGCCAGTTTATGTAGAAAATTGGCTTATATATATATATATGTATAGTAGTAAGAATAATAATGATAAAAAGTAACTGTACACTTTGTACACTAGACATATGTACACAAGGAGAAGTCACATACAGGCCATGTAATGCAGATAACAACAAGCTAGTTTATGTATCCAGCCTTCGATCTCTCTCAAACCACTCATAAGAATAAAGTTCTCAAACAGGTTTTAAAGCCAGTGTGATATTTTAAAAAATAATCTACTATTTATAGAACAATAGTGACTGGACTCCTGAAAACATGCATATACTTGTCAGCATTTTTGGTTCGTATACAGTAGCCTCCTCTAGAACAATCTTGCACAAAGCAAGCAAAAACATCCATATGCATTCAGTAGCGATCCACAACTATTAAACACTGATAGTTACAGCCACCAAGCAAAACGGTGAGAAAACAAGGAAGAGAAATAACACTGAAAGACATCAGTGGTGTAAATCAATTGTATTCTATGGATTCAAGTTTACATGAAAAATTGTTTCTCAGTATGGTTTTTAACTGTTCAGCCACACCCGAATCTGCCAGAGAAGACTGAATTAAAATGCACACAACGTGAGTTCAGATGGCTTGGATAGACTGTTAAGACAAGCTTTCATGAAAAAAGAGAAAAGCATGGCCCAGTTCAAGAAGAAAACAATGAACCAGAAAGGTACAAAAACCTGCAATCAAACTGACAAGAAGAAAAGAATGAACTAGAAAAGGTACAAAAACCTGCAATCAAACTGACAAGAAGAAAATAATAAACTAAGAAAGGTACAAAAACCTGCAATCAAACTGACAAGAAGAAAAGAATGAACTAGAAAAGGTACAAAAACCTGCAATCAAACCGACAAGAAGAAAACAATGAACTAGAAAAAGGTATAAAAACCTGCAATCACACTGAAACCATCTAAAGCTCAGGGAAGTAGAAAGAAAGAAAGATGTTAGGAAGGAAAACTTCCAGTATCTTCATGAAGACACCAGTCTCTATACATGAACTGATAATAGTACATTTATCAAACAACTAACCCTCATGTGCTTCTGTCAATGTTTAGCTGACTTTAGTGTTATTTCAATGCCTGATAAGCCAGTTACTGAGTGAACTGACAAGAAATCTCCCAGTCTCTGAACTCCAGCTGTCAAATAACATAGTTCACACTGTACAACTCTAAACCACATAAACAATCACTCTATGTAATGCTTGAAGAACAGCACAAACATTACTTCCTATCTACTCAGATCTCCGCTCACTTCACGTAAACATGCAAAAATTTTCATGAAATTTTCAACATTTGAAACTGCATTTATCACATAATAATGTATCTCAGTACTGTACTAGGTTATATAATTCTTTACAAGCACACATTTTATCCATATATTCAGTTGAGTTTCATAGAAGTGAAAGGGGGGGATTCTTGCTTGCCCATAGAATCTCCCAAGCACTCCACACATCAAGGCAAGAAATGACCATGCTATCTCTGACTCCTTGAACAACAAAGACAAGTGCACACAAGAAAGCTGTACCTAACAACACTTTCATCAACACTCATTTCAGCAATGCCATCAGGCAGAAAGTCTGGACACAGCTCAAGACATTTTAACTCAGAACAAAAATCTAATCAGATTTGTTAAAATATAAACAAGATTATGATACACTCTACAGAATATGTATAAAAAGTTTACTTATCTTACAAGATCAAAAAAAATTATCTAAATATTGATACAATTTTGCATGAACATAATTTTGAAAAGTACTTTGTTCATCTATCAAGGTTCTGCACTGCAGCATTTAATGCTAAAAAAAATTTTTGAATGAAGCAAAAATGTAATGTTCTACAAGAACAAATAGACACAACCAAAACAGTCAAACACAGACACAATTGCCACATTAAAAAAAAAAAAGTCACAGATAAATTTATGGTTATAAATGTTCACTGGTGGGATGTTTTAAACAATGACACCCCCCAACACTTACCTCCAAAATATGGAAGGAAGGAATACAACCCCAAATATCTGCACTCACAATAACTTCTCCCTACGCACCACAAAGTCACTAGTCTCCCTCCACTGACCAAGCGTGCCGAAGTTTCACAACTATTCACAACAATTATTAGTGCTACAAAATAAAAACTGCCAAAGACATATACAGCAAACTAGTAAAAGAAAATAAAAAAAGCAAAACATTTACTCTATATAAAGAGTTCAGCCACAACTCTGTATGTGTTAGAAAAAAAACAATGAAAATTAACAAAAAATAGCTTGTTTTCACTTTTCTAGATTCGATAAATAACACCAAAAGTGACAAATATATCAAAAACAGAAAAAAAATATCGTATTTGTACACATTTCTTCATCACTTGTTTATAAACAGTTACAGATAACAAAAGTAATAATTGCAGTATTGCAAAAACATGGACATGTATACCAGAAAGTGAGAAAAGTATTAAGTTAAATTACAGATTAAGGCCAAACAATGGTGGCTGATGGCTGGACTGGGCATGATTGTAGCAGCTGTGCTGTATGTCATGATCGTAAGCAATGACAAACTGAAAAAAATGTTAATAAAAACCCACTAATACAAAGAGATGGACCATCATGATGGGCATAATAAACATCATAAACTTGCAGAAAATGGCATTAAACTGTGGCTACACACGTACCAACATTTGATGATAAACTATCCTTGGTCGGACACTGATGAAATTCTAATAGTTAAAAAAAAAATGAGTACTTGAATATTTATCCTCAGTTACCCAAGCCCTTCAGCACACAGATATTTTGGCTCAGTGTATGAGCATGCCAATATACACATTTGTTACAGATTTGTGCACATCTTTAATGCTAATAGTCCTTTTTTAAAATTTATTTATTTTTTTTTACTCATGATAAATTTTTGCTCACAACACACCATATCTTAAAGGACACACTGGCTATAACCATAAATTGATATGTTAAACTTGTAGTTCATTATCTGCTATCTATCTTTATCAGTGTAGGTAAATGAGTATGAAATATTTCTATTAATTACAACACAACCTTTATATTCAAGCTTTCACGGAGTAGTCCCATTTCCTTGAATTTACTATTTACATTAAGCCATCTAAAAAAAAAGGAAATATTCATATGCAAACAAATAACATTTGATGTTGAAGCGAACAATCTCAGCACTGGACACTGGCCTTCTTCTCAAGCAATAAAGAAACAACATGAACACTACCAAAATCTCTCCTGTTGCTACTTCTAGGTCTGACCGTTACTTGAAAACTTCCACACAGAACATACATAAGAGAAGAAAAACAGACACAAATGTTTGATGAAACAAGACACTGAGAAGAGACAAAGATAAGACAAGAAGAGACAGTCTCTATATGAAAGGAGAAAAACACACAAATATTTGACAAAACAGAGCCCTGTATACAGACAAAGGAAGAAAGAACAGACAGCATCAAAGATGGAGAGATTTGAATGAAGAACTAGAAATAAGCACCAAACAGAAACAAAACTCAACACAGGACCGTGCACATTTCAACATCAAAGCTAGTACACAAGAAAAAGATAACATATTTCTTAAGCACAGACTCCAAGAACAACATATCAAATATACAGCAAACAAAATGGATACAACAGAAAACATGTTTGCATGTAAGATCAACTTAAAACTTAAATAAACACTCTGGGCACAAATCAGGGAGGAGCTGGAGTGAGTACACAATGCATGATAATATATTTGTAATATTTCGCACTAAAGTTCTGCGCTTGCCACTAGAAACAGCACACATCATTTCACTCCAATAACTTCTCAAAGCCTGAGACTAACACATTGCAACATTTTAACATGGCAGTGCTTGTAGTGGTGATAAGAAGAAATCAATAGTTTATTCTTACAATCTGCAAACCCATCATTAAGCCTTGTGTACATAAACTTGCTGGTGATGATTAAAATTTGCATACCCATCACTAAGCCTTGTGTATCTATTCTTCAATATAACCTGCATGTGATGACAACACAGGTACTAGCAGACATCAATATAACCTGCATGTGATGACACCACAGGTACTAGCAGACATCAATACTGAATTCTCTGCATATAAAAACAGATGGGAGCAACCTGGACACTAATACTGAAATCTTTACACATATAAAACAAGAGAAGATATGCAAATACTGAAATCTCTGCACACAGAAAGACAGTAGAAGAGCAAGGAACCCAGCAGAAAATAAGCATCTAAACACAAAACTTTTATTATGTACTATAAGGTATGAAAATTACAGGAATTTATGCTTGTCTGGAAAATGCACACTAAAAACTTTTGTATGTCAATTCATGTCAAACATATCCAAATCTGTGTTCAATGTTCAAGATCAGCAGCTTGAAGACTGCTAAACTACCATTCAACCTAATGAGCAAAATCAGTTCAGACAGCCACAAAAAAGCACCTCCACCAACACATGAAGATCAGATATGCTAGTATGACTGCCTTCAATATCTCATCTGATGCATATTATCTAACAATGGGCCATGCAATTCAAGTAGCTTGATATTAAGAGGAGGGGGGGGGGGGAAAAGAAACCTACTGTTACAGGAATGTACCTAAACAATATAGCTGTGCTGGTACATAAGACTACTGTATAAAACTGCTTTTATTACTGTCAACAGAATGTACAGAGCCACCTGGATAGAGTGTATCTTCTTCCAACACTGACATATTTACAGGATATCCTTGAAGAACACATCAGTTAACTTCAGGATAACAACAACACCATCCAGCTTATTCCGAACTTGTGCTGGTGATGGCCATGTGTATCTTCTTTGCTCTTCATATACAAGGAGATCCTGCATCAGATCCAGTGCTATAGGTGCACTCATCAGCTGCGTCTATCTCCATCTTGTTATACATGTGATATCTCAGTCTGCTGTGGCTAGTGCGGAGTCTGAAGATCTCACATTTGTTTTTCTCTGTCCGGCTGGTGACAAGGACCATTCCCTTGATAAACCAGACGCTCTCCCACTTGGTTTTATATCTGGATATGATCAGCGTTTTGGCTTCATCATATGTTAGAGGTCTATGAAAAAAACCAGTTATGCTATGGTCTATTTTTATCACTCGGCACAGGATGTGTGAAGCACTTCAAACATACAAGTTTTGCCTATGAGAAAGAAGAATGGGCTAAACAAACTATCAGTGACGCAAATTCATAAGTTCTCGTCAAGATGGGCTGTACACAAGCCTTTCTGAAGCTAAGGACTGTATTTCAGTAAAAAAAAACTATAATCTGAAATTCCTGCTAATGTACAGGAAAAAAAAAAAAGACATCTGTAGTCAGTGACTAATCAGAAACACTGTGACCCTAAATTTCTATCTTATAACCTTAAACTAAGTATAACAGTTTACTAGTCAATTTTTGCATAGCTGCTATCTAGGTGAATCACAGAAAGCCCTCAACAGTGCAACACAACTGAGACCCCATGCTTGCCATATTCTGGGAGTTAGAATGAACCTGTTCATTCAGCTTATGTGGGAATTCTGGTTAAAATGGTCCAAAAAAAAAAGCGAAACGAACAAAAATTTACCCACAGAAGCAAAATATCCCAGTCGCATTGTTTGTAGTGTAGCACACTCTTTCACTTTTTGTATACAAAAAGTTAATACAACAGTCTACAAGCTACCAAGGCCACTACACCAAACAAGGTGTAGCTAACGAAATGTGTGGGAGTATTACATTGAAACAATGGAGGAAATGGATTAAATGGCACATTTACAACAAAACTTACCTATGCCTCCGAAAAAAATAATTATACTTATTATCAGCTCTTTGTCCCATTTTATAAAGCAAAGGTTAAATATTCTTTCAGATAATTATAGCAGTTTTTTAGTCTGATACTCCATGCACCAAGACGATAATGAATGAACAACAAATGAGCTTAAAAAGAATAATAAATATTTCAATAATAATTTTAAAATAGATGAACATCGCTTTAACTGAACGAGTACTTATCAGAGATTCATAAGACTGTGAATTCATGAAACAATGGAGACTGAAGCATGAAACTCCATGACTGTAAGGCAATTCTCTTCTCCATGTGTGACGATGGAAAACATCCTGAGAACCAGACTTGCAGCATCAGCCAACTAGATCGTGTAAACATTCAAATACGAAATCCTCTCGTAAAAATCCAAAATGGCTGTAAAGATTTGACCAAGAATGATTTTTAAAACAGGTCCAAGTTAAGAACATAATCATGCTGCCTTGTGGCGGCCACCGCACAGACCGCACATGGTCCCGCAGCGGTGACAGGCTTTGAAGGGAAGGTAGCACCATAAACATGGGAGAAGCAGCGACAAGAAAGTCAAGGCCATCCACCTTTTGCACAGGTTGGGATCAGCTGAATCACAAGAGCAGGGGTGACGGTACTCCCCATCTGCATCAGCCCAGCAGTGATACATCAGGCATTGCGTGCAGGATACACAGGTTACACACTCGATGCAACGTTCCACGGAGTCTGGTGCATCCTCACACGATCCCCTTGGATTATCGTCCATCGAGAAGACCTCTCTGCAGTGTTTGCACTGCACCTGAGAAGAAACCAAGCGACTTCTCGCCCCAGCCTGGCCTTGTCTGCCACCGTCCCCACTATCACAGCTACCACTTGTACTCTTGGACTTGTTTTTGATAGGCAGAGGTGGGTAAGGCTGTGATGTATGACTCGACGGAGAGTTCAAGCTCTGTGTCCTAGTGCTGCTACGCTGTGCTGGAGGTTTCTGTGTGGGCTCTAAATTGGGGTAGCTGTACTCATGTGGGGCACCAACTTTGTTTTTATTAAATATGACGTATGACTCTTCTTTATATAAATCTCTATTTTCTCTACTGCCCAAGTCACATTCTATCAACTCTTGTTCAGATTTCCCACTAACTGAAGAAGGGTCCAATGATGTTCTCACCCAAACATCATCTTGGCCAGAGCTACTGTCCAAACTAGATCTGTGTAGACTACTTTTTTCACTAATGGGTGATCCTGCTTGGTACTGATTTTGTTGCTGTGGTTGTTGCTGCTGCACTTGGTGCTGATATCCTATATACCCTCCACTAACTGGGTGAGTGTTCCGAGATGGCGCACGCTGGTTGGAAATATAATGCACTCTGTGCACATGATTGTGAGGGTTTGCAAAGCCGTAAGGGTCGTTGTTGGGGGATTGCGGCGAGTTGGTCCCAGGGCTGCTGGTGGTGGTTGATGTTGTGGAGGCAGATCTGGATGAACTGTCTTTCCGTACCAGAGGCAGTGGCACGTACTGAAAAAAAAAATGTCAACATATCAGTTCAAATACATGCAGTATGCAAAAGCTTAATACGCCAACCTATCTTAATCAAACAAAGTCACAGAAATAACAGATCAAGCACAGAGCTAGAAGCAACAACAGAGTATCTGAACACATGGATTCATATCTTGATAAATACCAGGAAACTAGTAGAATCAGAATGGAAAGAAGGAAATATTAAGTGCCTCCGAGTTTTATCCCAGTGCCTCACATGCAATAAAGACTAAACTAAGTGCTTCAGAGTTTTATCCCAGTGCCTCACATGCAATAAAGACTAAACTAAGTGCTTCAGAGTTTTATCCCAGTGCCTCACATGCAATAAAGACTAAACTAAGTGCTTCAGAGTTTTATCCCAGTGCCTCACATGCAATAAAGACTAAACTAAGTGCTTCAGAGTTTTATCCCAGTGCCTCACATGCAATAAAGACTAAACTAAGTGCTTCAGAGTTTTATCCCAGTGCCTCACATGCAATAAAGACTAAACTAAGTGCTTCAGAGTTTTATCCCAGTGCATCACATACTATAAAGACTAAACTAAGTGCTTCAGAGTTTTATCCCAGTGCATCACATAAAGACTAAACAGTTTTTACAGCATTTTGCCACATATGGCGCTGACAAAATGGCTTATCTGTGTCTGTTGTCTAGTAGTCTTGGAATGTTCTATGGGAATATCTGTTACGTCATATGGTAGTCTTGGAGTACTCACATGCACAATGTCAGACTAACCACTATTTTTCTTCTTACTCAAGGTAATTCTGAAAATATTCAGGGAGACATGTGAATCTTTTAGATCAGGGCCAAAAAAGGAGCCATACCAGTTAACATTAAGATGGACTGTCAGACTGGACTATGGAGATGGAGTTAATCATAAAGCAAGTCTGAGGAGTCCAAGCCCAAGGCTCTGTATTCTAACTCCACAGCCCTAGTAATACACCAAGAATCATCAGAACTTGGCAAACAGAATGGGAAAGGCACAGTCAATATGGACAAAAGAACCATGAAACAATGATGAGAGCACAGTCTACCAAATCTTTAACAATAGCAGAAGCCGGCAAAATTTGCTATCAAGACAAAATCTACATTATTTTTACTCATAGCATCTTTGAAAGATGGAACAAACTGGCTGTGGCAACAGTGCTGCTGCACAAATCCATACAATTAGCAAGCCATATAAAATCTGTTAATGCCTAACCTACTGAACAACATTTATTACGCACGCAACATTTTTTTAAACAAAAAAAGTCATTGCCACGATGTTTTCCCAGGAAAAGAACCAATGCCTATTATTACCATCTGTGGTAGTTTAAAATTATGAGTTCCTGGCTGCAGAACGAAACCATATGAGTGTGCTTATTTATTTATTTATTTTTTTTTGGAAAAGCCATTTAAATGGCTTGCGGTAGGTTACAAGTGCTAATACAAGTAATGAAAATAACATTTGAAACAACAAACAGAATTTGGGATATCACCCTAAACAGGAAAAGCACAGAAAAGTGAATGTGACTTTGCAATATTTTACAACATTCAAGATTAAGCTTCAGCTAAAAAAAATGCCATGAAAGCAGGAATGGTGATTCTTGTTTTATTTGTCTTCCTGAAGAAACAAGGTACTCACTGTCACATGCATCCATTACATCAATGGTTTCAAGGCATTTTTAGCTACTGCTTCCTTGTCTCCTTGGCCATGTCCCTAGCTAAACAAACACACACCCCTTTTTCACTCAATTGGTTTGGATGCCCCACTGACTTTCCCTTTACCTTCTCCCTTGATCTTCAATTTTGAAAATGGGTGTATGGTACATTTTTATGAAAAGATAGAAAAAGTGAGGAAATTTGGCAGAAACAAGATGAGTACACATAAATGAAGGATATACAACAATCCAATATTTCAGCAAAAGCCTTTTTTCAGGGATCACATATAAAAACAACAAATAAAAACATGAAAAATGTATGAAAAATATATATACTTATTCTTTTGGTCTCCTCTTTGTAAGAAAGTCCAGCCAGACATTCTTACAAGAAAGGAGGCCAACAGGCTAAGTCTATATATGTTATGATGATCAAGCACTTTAGTCACATCAGAAAAAGAGACCCACAGCAGAACACGGATAATTTAGCATGGGCATATAAAAGCCACATCACGAAGTTCGGTGCTGAAAAAAACAGAAGTCATGACCATACGGAGAAAAGAAATCCAAACAAAGATCTTCCTAGACAACCAGCCCTTGAAACAAGTGAAACATTTCAAATACCCAGGTAGCACAATATCATCCTCAGGGAAAAAACTCAGGCTGAGACTGAGAACAGATGCAATAAAGCAAATCAGATCATTGGACAAATGACTCCTTTACTGAAAAACAAATACATCACAAAAGAAACAAAAAGGGCACTGTACAACACAATTTTCCTCCCAACTCTGTCAAACATGGACACTAACAGCCAAGAACAAAAAAAAAAAATCATCACAACAGAACTGTGATATTTAAGGAGAATACTAAATGTGACAAGAAGAGACCAAATAAGAAATGACACCATCAGGGCAAAAGGTTGGAGTGACACCAGTATTACATTATATTCAGAAACAGCAAGTCAGATGGGTGGTCATGTTAAACGGTTACCACCAGACAGTATATCACAGCAAAACATTCACACTAAGATTTGTAGGTAACAGAGGAAGAGGCCGTCCATGCAGGAGATGGAGAGAGGAAAATACAGAAGCACTAAGTATCCCATTATATGAAGCAAATCGCTGAGCCCTATCAAGACGTCTATTTGTCCCCTCAACACAGAAAGGTACATGAGGTAGGAGGAGACAAGATGACGGACATCTTGCTTTCTGCCATTCTTATTCATGCTCACTTTCCTCACTCTATCCTTCTGTGAAACTGTACTATGCACCCATCTATCTTCATTACTAGAACCAGTTTTACCGCAACTGTCATTTCTTTTTTGTCTCATTTTCAATTTTGGAATCACTGCCTTACATAAACTGTAGTCTAATATCGGCCTGACAAACTGTCACCATGCCACTATACAACAACACAACTCTATAAAACAGGGACATCATAACAAATTGTCATTTCAACTGCATACAACTCTGACAAAAGACTGTGACATCATACATCATGTTTACATACAACAGTTATGAATGAACATCTTGGTGTGTCTATGTGCATGAGATGTCATCATACCCATGTACAATCCTAAGAACTCTTGCACTATTATTTCAATTTTACTACAGATCACATGACCGCTGTAAAACAGGCTACTGAAGGTAATACAGAGTTTACAAAAAAAAAAAAAAAAGTAAATGACATATTACAGAGAATAAAAGTGCTAATCTACTGTTCACAAATGTCCTCATCAAAGCACTGATAGAAATAATTATAATAATACAATGGATATGCTCGATATAAGTGTCTAATATATACTCTGATTTGTTTACCACCATTTTCTTTTGGTAAAGTCTGGCCCTTAAATACCATGATCACATCACCAAATTTTGATGTCATTATTATGACACAGATCCACAACTGTCTCAAGCACACAATGACATTCTGTTACAGTAGAACTCTAAAGAGACATTGTTTAAAAAAATGCAGCCATTACCGAAAACAGTCCTTCCTGTGTGTCGCCTGAATCTGTGCCATCACTCATCCCTGAAAGGAGAAGCTTCCATGTTAGAAATACTTAACTTCCATGGAAACAAACATGCAACTCTTTACTTTCTCATGGGCAAGAACTAATAATTCTCATCAATCCAAAAGTTGTATAAGCCTTTCCTTGTGGTAGTCTCAGGTGATCATCTCTGTTTTCCTTTCTTTCATATTCTAGTTATCACTTCAGAAACTATTTGCTGTGCACCATTAGGGCTTTCATCTTGCAAGGACCAATTCAAGACCATGATATACACACAAACACACATAAAAGTGAATCAAGTGAAAGTTAGAATATGTGAATTACATAAAGATCTATTTTTCAATATTGCCCCTTCCCCTTTGATTTGTAATGCATTTGTATCACCTGTGAACTAGTGCCTGAATTCCTTGTCCTGACTTCGCAGCCACCAGTCAACACCTTGTATGCTTGCCCAAGATGGTCGGTGTCCTGTTAGTTTGTTACATCTGTCTACATTTGTAGACTTGAGCTATGCACTGACTGTGCTTATTTCACAGCGCTGTGCCTGAGGGGTCCAGACCTCCAGCAGACACACACTAGCTAAAAGAATTCACTTCTTCTTGGAGTACATCTACAATACAGTCACTACCTTGACATGCATGATTCTTGGCTTGCAGCTTAGTAACTGTGGTGCCATCTGCTTACTGGCATCACTGACCTCTATGCTAAGAGATTGTACCAATGGATTTCTATCTGTTCTTTTAAAAAGTTTAATTTGCATTTTCTAATTTTCACTTGCTTCACTATCATATGCATAAAGTATCTGCTGTAACGATGCAGACAATGTGTAATTTAAACCTGAATATTTATACATACTATACCATTACACAGGTTTACATAACACAAATGGGAAAGTGTTCATTACTGCTTACTGTCATAAATGAATTCCATTGAAAAGACACCTTCAGGCCTGGTATCTTTTATCCCATATTCTGCCTCAGTCATAAACCTGCACTTGTTATCAATGTACTACCTCTCTGGTGTTAAATCTATGTATTTTATAATCAAATATTGGAATTCCTTGATGCCACATTACGTATTCTAACTCATTGATGTCAAATCTACATATTTTATAATTAAATATCACAACCCCCTGACATTAAATCTATGTATTTTATAATCAAATATTGGAATTCCTTGATGCCACATTACGCATTCTAACTCACTGATGTCAAATCTACATATTTTATAATTAAATATCACAACCCCCCGACATTAAATCTATGTATTTTATAATCAAATATTGGAATTCCTTGATGCCACATTACGTATTCTAACTCACTGATGTCAAATCTACATATTTTATAATTAAATATCACAACCCCCCCACATTAAATCTATGTATTTTATAACTAAATACCACAACAAATACTTAACTGAGACTCATTAACACTGTACATTACATTTAATATTAAGTTACCTCCTGTGAGATCAGCAATGGCAATCCGGATGGCTTGATCAAAAGCCTTGGCATCTTCAGAGCGTTCAAAGGTTAGACCAAACCTCTTCTCATCTGTCTTCCAGTGGTGCCATTTGGGATTGGCCTTTGTATACTGTATATCCTTCTTGAGCCGACAGTCAAGGATTACCTGAAATAAGGAGTGGAAAAAACAAAAGCCCATTTATGTTTCAGAACTGAGGTTTGAACGTGGCCCAATTTTCAGGGCTCCTCACTTGTTTTTCTTTTTCAGTCTCCCTGGAACTGCAAGATGGCATTCTTTGCAGCCGATGCAGTGAAGATGTTGGGCACTGTGTCAGCTGGGGGGGGGGGGGTCATGGCAGCTTTTTTTTTTCAGTCTCTTGAGTGCAGCTACAAAGCAGTGGGTCTGCAGTACTTCTTTAGCCGACTCCACCACCCATGGGGACTACTGTGATCCCTGACCCCCTTAGCCAGGCCAAGTTAGGCCTGTTACAGGGGGAAAGTAATAGGACAGGGTCCTGGCCAGCTATGGTTCGCCAACCCTGACGCTACCATGTCAAATATGGGTCACTGACTGCCTGGTTCACCAACCCTGACGCTAGCATGTCAACTGTGGGTCAATGATTGCCGAACGAGCCGGTATCTTTGATCTGTCTGCAAACAACTGATTAAGGTATAAAACTTTACTGTTGTTTTTGATTTATCTCTCTGGCGCTGCTCTTGGCAGACAACATGAAAAAAGAAAAAGGAGGAGCCAAGTGCTGTATGGAATAATGAGTGGGTTATGATACCCAGCCTGAAGACCCAGAGTGGAGCTAAAAAAGCAAAGTCTGTCAGCAGACACACCACTAAAATAGAAACCACAGTTTTGAGTTAATCAAGCTGAACCTGTCACTAGAAGAACCAACAGAGAAGTGAGATGGGGTCCTACCAAGTTCTGATTACCTAGCATGATCATCTTTGCTCTTAAAGGGACACAATAACAAATGAAACAAAAAAAATTTGCAACAGCATCATAATAACACACAAAAATAACAAAATATTTGAAAAAACTACTGATACAGATAAACCAACAGCATCATAATAACATACAAAAATAACAAAATATTTGAAAAAACTACTGACACAGATAAACCAACAGCATCGTGATAACATACAAAAGTAACAAAATATTTGAAAAAAAAAAAACTACTGATACAGGTAAACCAACAGAATCAGCATCAAACCCAAGAATGAAAACGTCACAAGAAGAAGAATCCCAAAGATCCTTACTTGCAACATTCATCAAATAAAGAGAACACTTTTACACAATCATTGTCAGGTTCAATGTATTCTAAACTGCTATAAACACAACTACTGATACAAGCAAATTTTAACCACCTATATTTGAAATTTGGCAACTCTGTTTCCAAATGCTCAAACGTTTTTAATGACAAAAAAAAAAAAAAAAAGGTAATCAGGTAGGTTTAGTTCATCCGGTAGAAAAATCCTACAAACAATGAACAACATATCCTCCCTCCCCAAAAAATAAAACTGGACTTTATATCAAACAGTATCAAGAATGGAGCATTAATCCTACATGCTGGAGCATCTTAACACAATAAATTAATGCATACTTATACATTATGCATAAACACCATCTTGAGTGTTTGTACCCACATATTCTGTTATGCAATATAAAGTGTTATCATGTTATACAGTATGAAATATTATGTTATACAGTATAATGTTATCATGTTAGACAGCATAAAGTGTTATCAAGTGTGTTAATATTAATTTTAGTTACCTGTTAAATACTAGTAGTATTATACGTGAATCCCACACGTGAATCCCTTGGTACCCGAACATTTTATCTGAACTCTTCTATGAGAAATACATTTTATTTTAACTCTTTTGTTGGAAATACATTTTATCTGAACTCTTTTGTTGGAAATACATTTTATCTGAACTCTTTTGTTGGAAATACATTTTATCTGAACTCTTTTGTTGGAAATACATTTTATCTGAACTCTTTTGTTGGAAATACATTTTATCTGAACATATCCATTAAAAAAATACATTTTATGTGAACATATCCATTTAAAAAATACATTTTAAGCGAACATTTCTGTTTAAAAAAAATTTTTTTTTATCTGAACAAGTCTTTGAAAAATACCACCTTTCATCTGAAGGTATCTGTGAAAAATAACAGCTTTTTAATCTGTGTATAAAAAAGGCATCTTATGCAGTTTTGAGAGAGAAGTTTATTGATGATTGTGACAAAACTGGTATTACTGGAGTCAAGGCTGACAAAAAAATATATGACTTTTACCAAACAGAAAGACAGACAGACAAACAGAAAGGTTTCTCTTATGCTCTTCTTCTTTTTACCTCTTTGTAAAACTGCACCAAACATCTCTATTTACCTGTACTTACATAAAACTGAAGCGAGTGTTCATGTTCACTTCATATTAATCAGAACTATGACCTCAGTATGAGCACAAGTACTAAATGTGAGTGGGTACTCTGATACACTTGGTTATTTTTGCCCAATTTTTATCTGGTGATACTATCCTGGCAGAGGTCAAAGAAACCTTGTCACAAGATCAGATTACCCCAGGGTCATGTCCTGTGCAGTCATCAGGCCATTCATCTTTTTCATAGACTGCATTAGTCATACAGGCACACACAGGAAAACAAAAACAAAAACAAAAACATGGTAAACCCTCGCAGTCACTGTACCATACCACCAGTTTCTATGTTAATGTACTGTAACATTCTCCATCACTGCACCACCAGCTTCTAAAGTCACTGCACCACCAGATTCTAATGTACCACCACTTTCTATGTTAATGTACTTTAATTTTCTCTGTCACTGCGCCACCAGCTTCTAATGTCACTGTACTTCAGCTTTTCTGTCACTATACCACCAGTTGAGTCCTCTAAATGTACCAGATGTGTCTATATCCTGTTCATGCCCATCATATATCATATGGATGGCCAGAAATAAGTTCTAATTGGTGCTCTAGAACACTATAATAACAAGAACAAGACATTCTTTGAGAACTGCCATGAGAAAGACAGTCACTGAAACAGAATATCAAAGTAAGGAAGACTGACTGATACTTGGGGAAAGCTGAGCAAGTGGTATGTGGGGAAAATTTCAACACATTTCATTAGGGAAAAATAACAACTAAAGAATGGTAGATGAATGGACAGCACATGATGATGATGTCTGAAAAGTTTGCCACTAAAGCTTGTTCCACTGCACATCCCTTAAAAATTACGTTGAATTTGCCTCTCCTGTTTTCAACATTCTTCTAAGTAAATGCAAGCTTGGACCTCTCATTATTAAACTGTCACTCACTCTGTTATATATATATATATATAACCATGTCACGGAAACATAAATGTTAAACAATAAAATACTTAGATCACATAAAAATGTTGTGTATTTACATGTGTGTGCAGAAGTGAAGGAACATATACTAGTAAAATTCATTTATTGTGTCTGCCAAACAGCGGCAGCGATCACGTGACTTCGCCCATGCCCAGTACTTGGTGTTTCTGACGACGAGAGATGAGATTCACAGAAAATACAGACCAAAACTTGTAAATGACACAAGAAGACGAAGGTTAACACTATGCTGGCCTCCGAACTTAATGATGACTGCCGCTTATTAACATAATTATGCAATATTCTCTTCTATGGCAACGTTTCTAATGCAGGAACACTATGCAAGGGTCCGGAGGGCCCTTTCTCCTGGCTAATGACTTTAAGCAAAGACACGCGTACAGGCCCAGACGGACTATTTGATGACCCCAGGAGGTCGACAAAGGAAAATACCTGGTGTGATGACCTGGTGACATTGCCGTAACGCCAGGGTCGCTTATGTAAGCCGCAGAGACTGCCTGTTAACCTGCCAGTCGCGTTTCCAGGGCAGGTGGGTCGGTCAGTCGCCACCAGCCTCCCCGAGTGAAAACATTTGTATCGTTTGTTTTGCGTTCTCACGTTTAGTCCGGCCCATTATTCTTTTGGGAAGAAAGGTGTGGAAGTGTGTGTGTGTTGTGGGGCAGCTTTCAAAGTTAAGCTATGGTCTAGCTCCAGTTTTACAATGGTGGTCTAGCTTCAGTTTTACATTGGTGGTCTAGCTCCAGTTTTACATTGGTGGTCTAGCTTCATTATTACAATGGTGGTCTAGCTTCAGTTTTACATTGGTGGTCTAGCTCCAGTTTTACTGGGAAGCTCTAGCCTCAGTTTGAGTTTTTTTTTTTTAGTGTAAGAAATACAAATTGCTGTAAATTTTACGTAATCGCAAAGACTCATCTAAAACCTTGTTAGAGGGTGCTCCACTACCACAGATGAGTAGTTTTATTCATGGCTTTAAACATAATGACCTCAATTTGGGAAGCTAAGAGAAGAAAGGGACAGTACTGGCCGTATAGCGAAAGTCCACACACACTGACTTGAAGCCTGGGTTTCAGTTTCACTGTCCTGTTCCAGTAATTTCAGAACTATAAATGCCGTGCTGGTGGGCGGCGGCGATCACGTCTACCCACTACTTAATGTTCCTAGTCAGACCGGCTGTCTTCTCCCTCTTGTGTCATCTGCTCTATTCTGATATTTATCTATTCAGACAGATATCTCCTCTCTCTCTCTCTTTACTTCAATGAATCATATTTTCCAAATTCTATCTGCTCAAACTCGACATTTTCTAACTTGCCTATTTAAACTCAATATTTCCATTTTTGTCTACTCAAACTCATTATTTTCTAATTTCTGTCTGTTCAGACTAAGATTTTCCGAATTCTGTCTACTCAACAACAAAAAGGAGTATTTACAAATGTTTCACCATTTTACAGAGATTGCTTTCATATAAGGCAGCATTTAAGAGTATAATGAACACAATGCCGCGTACCTTTCAGCACGATCTCTGCCACAACAAGCACCACGATCTCTGCCACAACAAGCACCACGATCTCTGCCACAACAAGCACCATGATCTCTGCCACAACAAGCACCACGATCTCTGCCACAACAAGCACCACGATCTCTGCCACAACAAGCACCACGATCTCTGCCACAACAAGCACCACGATCTCTGCCACAACAAGCACCACGATCTCTGCCACAACAAGCACCACGATCTCTGCCACAACAAGCACCACGATCTCTGCCACAACAAGCACCACGATCTCTGCCACAACAAGCACCACGATCTCTGCCACAACAAGCACCACTATCTCTGCCACAACAAGCACCACGATCTCTGCCACAACAAGCACCATGATCTCTGCCACAACAAGCACCACGATCTCTGCCACAACAAGCACCACTATCTCTGCCACAACAAGCACCATGATCTCTGCCACAACAAGCACCACGATCTCTGCCACAACAAGCACCACGATCTCTGCCACAACAAGCACCATGATCTCTGCCACAACAAGCACCATGATCTCTGCCACAACAAGCACCATGATCTCTGCCACAACAAGCACCACGATCTCTGCCACAACAAGCACCACTATCTCTGCCACAACAAGCACCATGATCTCTGCCACAACAAGCACCACGATCTCTGCCACAACAAGCACCACGATCTCTGCCACAACAAGCACCATGATCTCTGCCACAACAAGCACCATGATCTCTGCCACAACAAGCACCATGATCTCTGCCACAACATGCACCATGATCTCTGCCACAACAAGCACCATGATCTCTGCCACAACAAGCACCATGATCTCTGCCACAACAAGCACCACGATCTCTGCCACAACATGCACCATGATCTCTGCCACAACATGCACCATGATCTCTGCCACAACAAGCACCACGATCTCTGCCACAACAAGCACCACGATCTCTGCCACAACAAGCACCACGATCTCTGCCACAACAAGCACCACTATCTCTGCCACACCAAACACCACAATTACGCTATGTACACGTAGTTAGCATGCATGAAATGAGAAGTCTGTAATTAATTACTGAACGTTTGAAGAGTCAGAAAAAAATCTGGGGCCATGCACCTCCGCTAATATTTTAGAAATGTTTGCTATCTTGCTTCAAAGATAAGAAAAAAAATACAGCAGCATTCAAAGCATGCACACTGTACTAGCCCCCAAGTGAAAAGACCACGCACTTGAATGAATCTGGTGCTTAAAAAAAAAAGGGGGGGGGGAGTGGCTGATTTGTGTGCCCCAAGCGGCATGTTCGGCAGTCCACTGATAATTTTTTTTTCTACAAATACAAAATAATTTTGCCTAACTTTCATTTCTGGTTATACTAGTACTGAGAAAAATGGTCATCCCACGTACAGTTACATTTGTTGAGGAGGAAAGACTGGACATTTATGGTTATACTTAACGGGAAAATAGCGGACAATCCACAGATGGTTATATTTGTTGAGAAAACAGCGTACATTCCGCACATGGTTATACTTAATGAGAAAATAGCGGACAATCCACAGATGGTTATATTTGTTGAGAAAACAGCGTACATTCCGCACATGGTTATACTTAATGAGAAAATAGCGGACAATCCACAGATGGTTATATTTGTTGAGAAAACAGCGTACATTCCGCATATGGTTATACTTAATGAGAAAATAGCGGACAATCCACAGATGGTTATATTTGTTGAGAAAACAGCGTACATTCCGCACATGGTTATACTTAATGAGAAAATAGCGGACAATCCACAGATGGTTATATTTGTTGAGAAAACAGCGTACATTCCGCACATGGTTATACTTAATGAGAAAATAGCGGACAATCCACAGATGGTTATATTTGTTGAGAAAACAGCGTACATTCCGCACATGGTTATACTTAATGAGAAAATAGCGGGCGATCCACAGATGGTTATGTTTGTTGAGAAAATAGCGTACACGTGGAAACATATGGTTAGAGGCAATAGCATACACTCCACATATGGTTATACTTGTTGAGAGGAAAAAAAGCGAACCTTTCACATATCGTTATAAATTTTTTTTTTTAAAAGCAGATATTCCGCAATGGTTATACTTGCTGATAAAATTTCCACGTATATTTAGAAGAAAAAAAAAAGGATGCTTCCCACACGGTTGTACTTGTGTTGAAAGAAAAAAAAAGGGTTGTACTTGCAGAAGAGATAAGATGATTCAGCCATATTGATTATGGAAAAAAAGCATTTTAAAAAATGAAGAATGTATACAAGTAAAAGAGAACGAAAAATGAAAAGTAGTTTTCTCCTTCAGCTTTTTAATGGCTTGAAAGTGGTGTGTGAACTCTGGTTCTCTCCGATACTGTAATTCCATAAAACCGGTTTATCAAACTAACACTGACTGTCCGGACTGACCAGAAACATGTAATGACTTTCTGGCTGAAATACTGAAAACAGTTACGAATAAATAACGCTTGTCATGCACGAAATTCTACACACACACACACACATATATATATATTGTGACAGAGGGATATTTTTATTCAACACTGTGATATGTTCTTATATCAATCTATAAGAAGTATACATATAGGTTTATTTGTTTGTTTTTGGCACCACTACCAGGCAAGCCAGTGTACGACAGTTCACACTGCCGATCTTATGAAGACCATACTTTTATTAATTCAGAGATACACGTCCTAGATGTGCAGAACAATCATAAATGCCGACGAACCACAGCTGGCCAGGACCCTATCCCATCTTTTTTTTTCCATGCGCACAGAGTTAACACGCCCTGGGATACGTTCCCCTGGGCTGGTGTGGTCTCCACGCTGATGAAGCCTATCCTTGACGCTCCGGTGGGATTTAGCAAGCCACTGTGACTTACAACGTCAGTGCTTCGGTTCGGCGTGGTCTCCATACTAGCCAAGTCTTCTGAGAAATCTATTTCTTGGCCACTCTCGTGGACTTGACCAGTGTAACCTAGGATGTCTGTCCTGGAACAACAACGGGGTCTCGATGAACACAAGCGAACTACTTCAGTCAGTTATGCCAGTGCGAAAGTCAATTATTCTCACTTTAGTACATGCAGTGCTTCTTTTAAATTCCCCATATTTCTTTCTCATCAATTTATATGCGATGTGGCGAATTCTGTTTCTCAATTCATCACATCTGCGAGCAGCGTCTGTCCGTATATTTACACTCGCGTATGAGTCACAGATGGATTTTGTTCCGCTAACCCAAATACTGGAAGAAAAACCAAACCAAACAAAACAACGCACAGCCTTCAACTAGGAACATGTGTCCACACTTTATGAATATGTCATCTACATGCGGGGGCGGTCGACACTTCGAGCCGGCTGATCAATCACTTTATAAATACACCTGCGCATATAGCGCTTTTTACCCTAGCTTAGGAACAAGTTTCCACTGCAGGCTTTTCTTTGGGGGGGGGGGGGGGCACACACAGCTTACTGGGGACACATACAGCTTATTGCAGACACACAGTTCACGCCAATGAGTACCCAACTTTTCTCCTGTTGTATCCTTGCTTCGAAAGACGTACTGTTTTGCGTGTTTATTTTGAAGAAAAGAAACCGTGAAAATGATATGTGCTATAGAAAAACTGGTAAATGAAATGCACTAGAGACAACGGGGAATATTCTAGTGTGTGCTGACGCTAACACCTTGCCTCTAGCTATTTTACACAAGCAAATATAAAATAACAAATTCATTCATTAGGTATCAGAACGATAAGAGCTGATTCAATCAATCAATCAATCAATCAATCAATCAATCAAGTGCTGTGCCGCGTGGCGTAGGCGATCATTTCTCTCCACAATTACCTGTCTTTAGACTTGATTATGAGATCCGCCGGTGACTTTCTTCCTAGCCACACTGACAGCCCATCCAGTAACTTCTCCAGTGTCTTCCTCTGTCTCTTCTTCCCTCCATTTTTCCACTTGCCACAATGCGTTCCAATTTTTCTCTTCTCAGAAAATGTCCTACAAATCTCGCTTGTCTGCCTCTGATCTTTGCTATAATTTGCCTTTTAACTCCAGCCTCTCTTAAGACTTCGTTGGTTTTCTTAGCTGTCCATGGTACCTTCAACATCCTTCTTATGAACCATATTTCCATGGCCTCCATTTCTTGCTGTACTCTCTTATTCATGGGCCATGGTTCACATCCATAAAATAAAATTGGCTCTATGTAACATTTAAGTACTCGGAATCTTGTTTCCATTGATATGGATCTGTTACACAAGATGTTTCTCATTTTCTGGAATGCTGACTTGGTTTGAGCAAGTCTACTTTTTATTTCATTGTGACATTTCCCATCAGCTGTTATAATCGTTCCTAAGTACTTGAAACTATCAACTTGTTCCAGTTCTGTGCCATCAATGGTAATGCTACATTTTGGTGGTATTCTTTTTTTTTTTTGAGATGACCATCACTTTTACTTTCACGAACCACGATGTCCAGAAGGGCCTGTAGTTCCTCTTCACTTTTAGCAATCAGAACCGTGTGGTCTGCATATAAGCTGGAGATTCAGCTTCTCTATTTTATGCTGTCCTTAGTATTTTTTAAAAATAAGATACGGTACTAATCCAAAAAAAATGACGTCGGTTTGGCTAGGCTGTTGAAATATCTTTCTGCACATTAAGTCAGTCATTTACATGTCCCTTGCGGAACTTTGCCTCCCTAACAACTTTCATGTAAGCCTCTCGGTTGTAAGCAAGATGTCCTGCTGCTGATGAATCCATTTGCAGATTATCAACGATGTCTTGCAACCATCTTCGCCTTGGTCTTCCCCACTTTCTTTTCCTCATTATGTATCTTTCCAAGACGGTCTTCTCTAAATTCTCATGACGTTTAATATGTCCAAAACATTTAAGTTCTTTATATTTAATCATCTTTACTAGCCAGCCTTCTCCAATATTAAGTTCTTGTAGTATGGATATATTTATTCTTTCTGCACATTACACTTCTTTTTTCCTGGAAGCTACAGATGTTTGCCAGTTCCTCTTAAATTCCGCCTTATCAGGACATGTTCAAAGAAGTCTGAATGTCTTTCTCTCATTGTATGATTCGTTTTTGTTTTCCTGTAAATTTGTGACAACTTCATGATTTTTTTCTGCTCGTAAATCGTATATGTTGCATTTTTCTTCACATCTTCATATGCGCTGGTTGTTTCTCTTTCTACTGAGTATCTACAAATTAATTTTTCGTATATTTAATGTTTTTTGAGAACAAAAAAGTCCAGGACTTTGGTTTTTGATGATATATCCTACGACAACATACACCACTGTTCAGCAACCTGATAAGACCCCCCTCCCCCTTTCTCGCTCCTCTCCACCTTCCAATGCTCTGAAGGTTGCAGATAAACTTATCCCAGTTCTTGTTTTCTCTCAACACAAGCTCTGTCTTCCCAAAACGTTGTCTCTCCTGGCATCTTTATCCTGGTATTATTCTATTCCATATCCTGTACATAGCGGACCTTGATTCTAACGTCTCTTCTATGGGTGCATGAGCGGCGAACTGGCTAGTGCACTAGTCTCTCACGGTGGAGCCAGGGGTTTAAGTCCGACTGGAAGTGCCCCTGTCATCAGCTTTATCAAATGGGTGCCTGGTTCCTGGAGGTGCTGAGGACGTGAAGACGACCATGGGAGATGCTGACCAAAGCACCTCGTGTGTGCTGACGCTAACACCATTCCCCTAGGTGCCTGTATCACATGACACATTCTCATTCTTATTAAACATCTTCTCCATTTCCTTAATGTTTCGTCTTCTTCTCTTTCATAATCTCTGAATATGGCCACCACCTGGGCTCTAGCATAAAAAAACCTCCTAAAACAAAAGGCCTACAGGAGTGCTGTTTGGGAGGCAAAGTTCCGCAAAGGACATGCAAATGAATGAATGAATGAATAAAACAAAAATACATGATAACATTTAAATAAACAAAAATTCTCACTTTAAACACTGTTACTCTTTGTGTGCCTCAGACCGTCAGCCTATACAGGACGGTGCACTAATCGTACTGTCAACGATTCAAACTCTGGAAAGAACACGAGAATATGCAACACAGTATATATATACTGATCACGAGAATATGCAACACAGTATATATACTGATCACGAGAATATGCAACACAGTATATATACTGATCACGTGAATATGCAACACAGTATATATACTGATCACGAGAATATGCAACACAGTATATATACTGATCACGTGAATATGCAACACAGTATATATACTGATCACGAGAATATGCAACACAGTATATATACTGATCACGTGAATATGCAACACAGTATATACACTGATCACGTGAATATGCAACACAGTATATATACTGATCACGTGAATATGCAACACAGTATATATACTGATCACGTGAATATGCAACACAGTATATATACTGATCACGTGAATATGCAACACAGTATATACTGATCACGAGAATATGCAACACAGTATATATACTGATCACGTGAATATGCAACACAGTATATACACTGATCACGAGAATATGCAACACAGTATATATACTGATCACGAGAATATGCAACACAGTATATACACTGATCACGAGAATATGCAACACAGTATATATACTGATCACGAGAATATGCAACACAGTATATATACTGATCACGAGAATATGCAACACAGTATATATACTGATCACGAGAATATGCAACACAGTATATACACTGATCACGAGAATATGCAACACAGTATATATACTGATCAAGTGAACCCGTAAATGACTGATTTGAGAAAAAAAACACACCTTCTAGAGGTAGATGGTTACCGTAACCGGTTTATATTATTAAAAAAACTAGTTAAAAAAAAACCAACCGGCTAAATCGGTTAGATGATAATGAAATAAGTTTTTACTCTGGTCCAGCATGTGGATATTCTGTAAAGATTACGTCTCCAAAATAAAAATAAAACTAAAAAAAAAAATCTCGCTGATGTGTGTGAAGTCAGTTTTTTAAAAAAAAATTTTAAATTAGAAAAAAAAAAGTATAAGGTACCGACTGTTGTATTTACAAACTGTACCGGTTAAAAAAAAACCTCGCGGGGTCGCTGTTTTATATCACACCCACAATTAACAATAGCCTCTATCTGGAGAGCTGTGTGAACACATGGCATACTTACATGCCATCTTTTCACATAACATTTCTGGAATGTTACAGTTACAAATTATCTCCAATAAACCGTCCGCTCACATAACAGGAACACGAAGGCATACATTCCACAGTAACAAACAAATAAAAACCGTTCTGAGAAATGACTATCACTAAACTATCATTACATGACTCGCCTGCTTTCATCACAACTATCACTAAATACACGAACCACATTTGGGCCATACTACCGAAATTAGCCGGAGAAACAAGGGGAAAGATTTTGTTGCTGCTCAGCTAAAACGCTTCATTCAAATTGTGTGTGTGTGTCCCCGGGAACAGAGAGAGACAGAGAGAGAGGAACGACTACGCGGGGAGGTATTGTGCTAAAAATATGGAGAGAGATGTTCAAGCTATCATGCCTGTGAGATACATGTACAACTAACGTATGCAAACAAAATAATTCGCCAGGTGTAATCGGAAGAGAGGGTTAACAGGGTTTTGAACCTGCCATGAAATACGCACGTTTAACTGCATTTCTAGTTCTAAGTGAATTATCCACAAGCACAAGTTAAACTCGGCCAAATTCTGACCAAAGTTTTTTTAATCAATTTCTTTCAAATAAATACAACTGCTGCTACCAAATCCGTCATCTTAAAAAAAAAAAGAGTATTATGTGTGTCGCTAATTCTTTAAGAATGTTGTTTAATAGAATGTTATGTAGTGATTGTTTTGTTTTGTTCTGGCTACACGCAAAACAAACAAAAACAACTTAAAAATAAAGAGCAACACATCATTTACACGAATTGTGCAGAAAACTGTTATTATTCTCCTATGGTCACGTCTCAGGCAGAAAGTGTAACTGAATGAAAGATCTCAGCCTCCAAGAACTTGTCTTCTTCTGTACATCAGTTTCTCATAATCTCTGATTCATTCCACCATAAAATTATCAGAAAAATAAAAAAAGCGAAGAGAGTGAGAACATAAAAGCAATTTAAAAAAAACTGAAATCTGCCAGAGCTGTCCTTCTCCTTGGTAAGCATGACGTCACTGGATGCCGGCTGTACCCGCAAAAACCAACTTGTACAAATTAAACTCTAACTTCCACACAAAAAAAAAGACTAATCAATGAATATGAGATATTCTCTCTCTCTCTCTCTCTCATGAAAAACCTGGCATGGGCACCACAAAAGCCTGGTACTCCTGGAGAGAGAGTGAGAGAGAGGGGTGGTGCTGGTATTAAGAACTCTGGAAGTAACCCCTAACATAAAGTGTAAAACTGGAAGAAAAAAAAAAGATCACTGGGATTAAAGAAAGGGGATGGAGTGAATTCTGCAGGACAATGCTCAGACGACCAACACCGACCCAGGACGTAGACGCATCACCGAGAAAGACCTAGGTAGGCCAGGGTGCAGAAAAAAGAAAACATTTTCGCGCAAAAATTAAATGTATTAATGATAATCTCCTTTATCTCTCTTTAGCAGTTTAAGGCTCAACGCTGCATGTTTCGTCTGTCAAAATACTCCCTCTTCTCATGGCTTTCTCTTTCCATGTGTTAACCTCAAGTTCTTATGTCTTGTTCTACGTGTTTCTCCGTCTCGTATTTTCCCCTTCCATTTTGTGTATAAATCCAAGTTTGGTCCGGTGACTGCACATATTCTACATGGTCCAACCATCTTATTCTGCCGGACGTAGCTTTTGTACAAATTATGGAAGCCTGTGCTCGTCCTGTTGCTCCAGACTCCGATCTTTGGAGCCAAAAATTCATAAAGCTCCTGCTCTCGTGCCACTGTAGCTGTTTGTCATCTCGTCATGTTGTACTGCATGTTTCTGAGCCATGCAAGACTGCTGCTCTTGGCTTCTCAAGACAATATCGGGGATTTCAGTTTAAGATGAGACTTCCCCCCTCTTAGGTGTCGATAAAGCAATCTGTCGATGCTCATCGCACCCAGCAACTTTTCTGCTGGATTTCTGGCTAAACTCAATAATCCGTCCCAAATATGGCTTATGTCTACCGTTCTTTTTTGCTTTTGGATGAACTCTTCTTCGCTGTCACAAGTGATTCTAATGAATGACTAGTTCTCCTGGGGATAATATACTGGATAATTTCAAAAGCGTTGTTGGGTATAATAAAGATAATAAACTGGATGAGTTAAAAAATGCTGCTGGGTATAATAAAGATAATATACTGGATGATTTCAAAAGTGTTGTTGGGTACAGTAAAGATAATATACTGGATGTTTTTAAAAATGTTGTTGAGTATAGTAAAGATAATATACTGGATGATATAAAAAGTGTTGCTGGGTACACAGAAATATCCAATATTAAATAAAACGACTTTAACATAGAAAATAACCCTCTGTCAAATTAATGCTGTTCTGAAAAGGAACTTTACAGCCAACTATTCTTGCCATGTATTTATTATCAAAAGTAAATTACCACCGAAAAACCTTTCCTGAGGATAACAAAATAAATTCAAACAAATTTCAGAATCCACAACTTTTGTGTGTGTGTGTGTTTTTTTTTTTTTCAAATTAAGCATTTGCTATGGCCACTTTCATATATTCTTGCTGTCCTTAATCAACACTGTCTTTATTTATAGGCGAAGTCATAGGGGGACCAAAAATATACTTGAACACTTGGAATATTTGAACTATGCAGACATATGAAAGAGAACATGAAGGACACAACTGTTGTGCACATTCTACATGGCTGTAATGACTGCCAACATCTGGTCCTTGCCTGACTCTGAAACATATAATGCAGCCAGTCTGGCTTTCTGATCAATACATTTTGTGATTCTCATGTATATTTATGGATATACTTAATTATAAATCTTTATTACTCCTAAGTGTCAGTGTGTAATGCAGGCAAGACAACTTGCTTTTTAGTATATTTAGCTCTGTCACATGGAATTCTCAGTTCCTAGTGGGTTTCTGTCTTGTCTCATTGTTTACAATCTTCACAATTAATCTCACATTACTGTCAATAGACCAAGCTTTCACGTTTTATTTCACTGTTATTAGCTGCTAAAATTCCTCCACTGCTCTACCTGTTTATCTTGATTATTTTGTATGTGTACATTAAATGATGGTAATCAGCTTCCACTGTTCTACCTACCTATCTTGATTATTTTGTATGTGTACATTAAATGATGGTAATCAGCTTCCACTGTTCTACCTATCTATTTTGATTATTTTGTATGTGTACATTAAATGATGGTAATCAGCTTCCACTGTTCTACCTACCTATCTTGATTATTTTGTATGTGTACATTAAATGATGGTAATCAGCTTCCACTGTTCTACCTACCTATCTTGATTATTTTGTATGTGTACATTAAATGATGGTAATCAGCTTCCACTGTTCTACCTACCTATCTTGATTATTTTGTATGTGTACATTAAATGATGGTAATCAGCTTCCACTGTTCTACCTACCTATCTTGATTATTTTGTATGTGTACATTAAATGATGGTAATCAGCTTCCACTGTTCTACCTACCTATCTTGATTATTTTGTATGTGTACATTAAATGATGGTAATCAGCTTCCACTGTTCTACCTATCTATTTTGATTATTTTGTATGTGTACATTAAATGATGGTAATCAGCTTCCACTGTTCTACCTACCTATCTTGATTATTTTGTATGTGTACATTAAATGATGGTAATCAGCTTCCACTGTTCTACCTACCTATCTTGATTATTTTGTATGTGTACATTAAATGATGGTAATCAGCTTCCACTGTTCTACCTACCTATCTTGATTATTTTGTATGTGTACATTAAATGATGGTAATCAGCTTCCACTGTTCTACCTACCTATCTTGATTATTTTGTATGTGTACATTAAATGATGGTAATCAGCTTCCACTGTTCTACCTACCTATCTTGATTATTTTGTATGTGTACATTAAATGATGGTAATCAGCTTCCACTGTTCTACCTACCTATCCTGATTATTTTGTATGTGTACATTAAATGATGGTAATCAGCTTCCACTGTTCTACCTATCTATTTTGATTATTTTGTATGTGTACATTAAATGATGGTAATCAGCTTCCACTGTTCTACCTACCTATCTTGATTATTTTGTATGTGTACATTAAATGATGGTAATCAGCTTCCACTGTTCTACTTTGATTATTTTGATTATTTTGTATGTGTACATTAAATGATGGTAATCAGCTTCCACTGTTCTACCTATCTATTTTGATTATTTTATCTGTGTGCAACACCTGTTAAAATCCAAAATCCTGTCCTAAAACACCAAAATAACAATCTATAAAACTATAAGAAGACCAGCCATCATGTATGGATCAGAAACATGGAGTACAACAAAGAAAGCTGAACAACAATTGCAGATCTTTGAGAACAAGATCTTAAGAAGAATCTTTTGGGTCCATAAAAGATACCAACAGTGGAAAATGGAGAGCTAGAAAGAACACTGAACTGAACAGCTTATTTAAATCCCAACGAATTATAGATCTCTTAAAACTGAACAGGCTATGCTGGCTGGAGGATGTAGAAAGAATGGAAGAGAACAGGCAAATGAAAATGATGTATGCACAAGAGATGAGGGAAACAAGACCAAGGGGTAGGCCAAGACAGAGATGGAAAGACAACATAGAAGAGGATATAAAAGAAACTGGTGTCACCATATGGAGAGAGGAGATTAGGAATAGAAAGTAATGGAGACGAAGTTTATCTGCAGCAATAAGCCTTAATGGCTCGGAAAGCTGAAGAAGAAGAAAATGTACACTAGATGATGGTAATCAGTTTCCACTGTACTTTACCTGTCCTTCTTCATTATTTTTTATATCTATGTACACTGGATGATGGTAATCAGTTTTTACTGTATTTTACTTTATATAATGACAGCAGATATCCTTCGTTTTACCTATGTAGACTAGGTGATGGTGATGAATGTTAAAATCTGGATATTCATTTTTTCCCCCGATGATCTGGAAAGTTACCATGACTGCTTCATTCTTGAAGTTATAATTCATATCTTCATTTACAATATAACGAAGGATATCTGCTGTCATTATATAAAGTTAAGACAACTATCTGACGACGCAGACTAAAGTAACAGTTCAAGTGCTGCTGAAATTTGCAAATAAAAACTGCAAAACAGTTAAAGTGCCGCTGAAACTTTGAAATAAAACTAACAGACATGCATTCTAGAGAGGCTGGCTTTATTCTGCGAATCTGCTGGCAGCATTACTTTTCCAAATTAGTTTTCTCCATTTTGATATGAGCATACACTGGATTCCTTCTGTATTCATGACTGGAAATGGCGTTTAAACAAAAAAAAACAACATTCTGTTAAATCAGCACTTCTTATCATTTCAGACAATTATTTCTTCAGATACCTCCATATATGTATTATACATGCAACAAAACACAATCACAAGCTTAAAAAAATGTGGAAGGGAAAAACAACTGCGTCAGGATCTCAAAAACACTTAAAAATATTCTTGACCAAATGGAGAATATTCTGAAAACAGTGTCTTCCTTCCCACAAAATTGTCAAGTTTATTTTTTTTCATAGCCTCCAGCTAAAATCTTTTTTGCCCTGGTTTCTACCACAGTGCAAATTTTGATGATTAAAAATATCATCTGGATTGGGGAGGGGGGGGGGGGGAGAAGAGAAGAAATCACTTTTCATATATTTTCAGTGCAAAACTAAATAAGTTGTAAAAATTTTACATACAATATTCTTCACACCCCCATGTTATAGTCCATGATATCGGAGACAAAACTATGCTTTTTAAAATCATCTCATCAACTAGAAACCCTACTGGTAGTACACTAACCACCAGCAACACAATACTATGTACAAATGACAATTGATGTTACTGGTAATACACTAACCACCAGCAACACAATACTATGTACAAATGACAATTGATGTTACCAGTACACTAACCACCAGCAACATATTATTATGTGCAAATGACAACTGATGTTACTGGTAATACATTAACCACCAGCAACAAATTAAACAATTAATGCAACTATCGTTGTATCAGGCACAAATATCTTAATTCTATCAAAGCCAAACCTAACACAGACTGGCCAAGACAGTGACTGCTTCACTGGCCATGCTGATTCTACTGTCAAGCATCTACAAATGTGAAGTTCTCTGTGGCATGTACATTTAATGTATCTGAAATGTTTAAATGATAGAATCTTGTCATTCAGCTAAACTGCTTTAAAGTGGACACATCTGTGTTAGGATTTTGTGTTTTCATACTAAATGTAAAAGCAATGCTGAAACCATGACTGTTTCAAACAGACAATACACAAGGAGAAAATGTAGATGAGTGCATTTTGTACTTTTGTAGAACCAACTTACTATAGCTAGAAATGTTTTTATACAACAGAGAGGATGATGAGCAATAGATGGCTCACCTGGGCAAGAGCAGAAAAAAAGGCAAAGGACAGGCATTTGTGGAAAACCCTTGCGGAAGCCCCCCATGTGCCCTGGGCACTTAAGGTTCAGAGAGAGAGAGAGAGAAATGTTTATTACCATGTCAACACACAGTTTTAAAAAAATGTGATGATACTTACTGCACTGTCTGCTATCCTTTCTCCATGAATTACATACTCAGGCTTTATTCGATAGCTGTCTGGTGACATTTGTTGCCTGTCTCCATTGTTGCCGCAACTGCTACTCTCCAGGGGGGACAACCTGCATAGTCTGACTTTGCTGAGCCCACCACCTCCCATTGGTACCCAGCCTCCAGTTGAGTCATCGCGTGTCATCACCTGTGCAGAAACTTGCACCAGGTAGTCCGCACTGAAACAAACAAGACAAATCACTAATCATACAGCAGAACTCACTTATAATCCACCATTATATTCAATTCATACAGGGTATTCAAAATAAGTTCTTGTGCATTTCTGAGCTATTTCATGCCCGGAATTCTGGGACATGTACAATAAATGAGGCTTTTTTGGATCACACTCTGCAAATTTTAAGTGTTTCACCAAAAGTGACAAATAATGACAATATAAAAATACAGGTGTATGGTGCAGTTTTACAAGGCAGAAGAAGGAGTGAGTGAGAAAAAAATGAATAGAAAGTATGAAGAGTACGATGAGAATGTATAAATGAAAAACATCCAATATTTCGACGTGAGCCTTTTTCGAGGATTACATACACAAACAAGACAAAACATGTAACTAAATGAAAAACTTATCTTAGTGGCATCCTCCAAAAGTAGGAAACACAAGAATGCACATCCCATAGACGAGGCATAGAGACCATGGGGGCCCACAAAGGATAGCAAATGAAGCCAATCGGAGAGAAGAGAAACAGGGGGGGGGGGGAATAGACACTTGTAAGCCACTAGAGAAGCAGGTGTCAGGGGTGTGTGTGTGTGTGGGGGGGGGGGAGAAAGCGGAGAGATAATGAATGAAGAAAGAAGGGGCCATAAACGCCTGTAGACTGCTGGAGATGCAGAGAATATAACTTTTAACACATTCCACATTTGCGTGCTCACTCTTCTAAAAAGTGAGCCCTTCATGAATTGTTAAGCAATTTTCTCTTTTTCTCTCTTTCAGATGTGAATGCCAGACTGATATTTCAAATTACCCATGCACATATTGCAGGCTCAAGCTGAGGAATCATTAGCACAATATATATATATAAAGTAACATATGGCGAGATCTATGCAGAAAACAACAAACAATCCTATTTAAACTAAGTACAGGACACTGAAGACAGAAAAGCCATGTATATAATAAATTAAAAACAGGAAACAGCTCAACACACCCATGCAAATCCTACAAGACTGCAGTATGTATGAAAATTTGCAGAAACAGCTGCAGCCTTTAGCAGTAACTGTGGAAACATCACATCCCTAGAAACTACAGCAAAATTTATATCTGTGACCAAAAATGTAGGAAAAAGAAAAAAAATAAGAAGATGCAGTCCAAGTTAATTACAGCTCTATTTAAAGTGCTATCTATGAGTTGACTTTTTGCAACTTCCAGTAATTAAAATGTTCTCTACAAGCATACTTTCTGCAACTTGCAAGTAATTTTGTTTATTTACCCTACAAATGTAACTCAAATGTACAGTACAACATTACAAAATACAACTGTTAAACTGTATTTTGTGGCTGCGGCTGGTTTTGTGTGCCAACCCTGCAGTTTTACATGCTAGGTTTGCAGGAAACTCCACTGTATAGAATGGAACAACAACATCTGAGATCATATGAGGAAGTACCCACCCCCTCAGACATGTTCTGGCCCTATCCTGACACTCCAAGAGGAGGAGGGGGTGGGGTGGGCCCCCTTGGGTCATGACTCCCAAGGGTCTGTGAGTTGTTTTCTTTTTTTTTTTTCCTGTCCCAGGACTGAACCACAGTTTTCCAAGTGGCAGTGCACCTTGGAGTGCATCTCAGCCATTATGCCATGGGCACTGGTACTAGATCTGACAATCAAAATTATTGAAGTTCCCAATACTTATTTCGTATGCTCCACAGCCAGCGTGAGGCCTTTTCTGCTGATTCCAAGAAAAGATTAATGGTTAAAAAAAATTATTATTCTTTTATGACTTATAATTATCACTTGACTGCGTATATTTTATAACATTATACATGAAAATTTTTAGTTCCTTTTAACTTTTAAAGAAAAATCTGTCACTTTCATAATAACATTTCTGTGTACATAATGCATGGCTTTGTATGGAGTTAAAAAAAAAAATGTTGTTCCTGCTTTCTGCTACAGAAAACTAAAGATCTATGTCTTTGTTGTTATTTTTGCTTCACTTCTCATATTTTGTTATTTTAATATGGCCACTAACACTAGCTTTTGTGTCCAGTGTGTCTGCCATCTCACTGGTCTACATTTGCATGTCAACACTTCACTCAGTTTGAAATTGTCAAATATGTCCAACACTCATAAGATAAGTAACCCTCCCTTTTTTATGCAATATATATAATTTTTTTTAAAAAGATGGAAAAAGAAAGACTATATTTAGTCTTTCTTTTTCTACTTCGTCCTGTAGGTTTTTATACAAGTTAGCCACAAGCTGAAAGTTACAATTGTTTCCTCTACCAATGAATAAAGCTGTTCCTTTAAAAAAAAAAAAGACTATCTATTATTACAGCTTTACTGCACAATCTTTGTGTACATTTATATATTCAGTTTTATATACTGATACTCTAAAACTTTGTGAATGACCAGCTCCATAATGTTTCCTGCTGCACGACATTCATGGAACCCACAGTTTTTACACACTGCAGATATTTCATTTCAACTATAATGATCTATCTCTCACTCGTATCCCTTCAGACTGCTGGTAGTAAGAGACTTCCATTTCTGTTGCTTCCTGTAACTCAGATGGTCTTACTGACAATATTGTGGCTCTTGATCAGTGCACAGCTACACTAACCAAATTAACACCATACCACTTGAATCAGTCCACAGGCTCAACTATCTTGGATCTACAGCTGACTGACTTTTCCGATCCCCGGGTTTACGAGTTTTCACTGTTTTTTCCTTGTGCCAGATAATGAAACACTTAAGTCCTCTTCAGCTGTTCTACATAGGATCTACAGTTAAAATCACCTCCTTACATGAAGAAATCAATGCATGATCAGGAAAGACACCTACCACATCTGGCACACTGGGGAAAAGAGACTGGATAAAAGGAGATTAACATAAGAGATTTGACAGAGGTTTTATCAGACCTGCATGATTAAAACTCTTATATTGATCAGAAATGTAGACAAAACACTGAAGATCAATGAGAAATAAAAAACAAAACATTTTTGTCGCCTTCATAAAATAATGAATATCAGGTTCCGAGGCACAGGACCCAACTCAAAGTAGTCATGACAACAATACTTAGAAGCTGAAAATTAACTCCTGTGATAAAAAACAACTGTAACAGTGTTGGATGATCTGTGCTAGCCTGAATATTCACAGTGCTACTTTGGTGAGTCCACAAGAGATGAATAAATGTACATTTATAACCCAAGCTATGTTTTCAAACCACAAAGTAATGTTCTGGGAAGGAATGGCTGCATCATGTTGTCTTCAGTACAAAAGTTGGTGGTAGTGAACTTCAGTTTCCTTACTCTCTCTCACCTTGGTGGTTCACCCAGCTAGGACATGTCCTACCTCTTCTCATACATTACCATCCCATTTGCATCTCTGCCTACCTTTTGCTCTTTTTCCTTCCACCTTCTCCTGGCATGGTCTTCAGTACATTATTATGCTTTTTTGATGTGGCCAAACCATTTTGTTTTCTTGATCCTTATTTCTTTGAGAGGTAAACAACACACCTGCAATTGTTCTAATACTTGTACATTTGTTCTTTTCATTTTCCATGATATACAGCATACTTTACTGTTTATTCACATTTCTGCTGCATTTATCATTACTTTATTAGAGTCCATGCTTTTGCTCTGTACAGCATTTTATAAAAATAAATACCACATTTTATGTCTCACTTTCATTGTCATGGACAGATTCGTGGATAAAGGTGGTGTCTTCACTGTGCTGAATGTGGGTCTTGACATTCCTATTCTTCTTTTCATCTTAATCTCACCTCTCCCATTCTCATTTAGCATTTGTCCTAGGTAACTGCTGCTTGCCACTTGTTCCAGTTTCTTTTCGCTCACGGTTATATCCATTCATGGCTTTTGATTTTTTTTTTTTCTGCTGAATGCCATTTCTTTGGTCTTCTTGATATTGACCTCTAGTCCCCATTCTTGGCTTATGTTGTTTACATTATCAAGTAATTTCTCCAGGTCCTGTGGATTCTCTACTAGAAAGATAGTATCAGTATCATAGCTCAAATTGTTGATATTTCTTCCCTTGTGTTCAGTCCTGGTAGTTCTGAAGATATTCTGTGTACAGGCTGAACACATATTGAGACAGAACACATTCTTGATTGATTCCTCTCTCTCAAGTCTTGCTTTGTTGTCGCTACTATCCCGCATCTTACCGACACCGCCTGCTACCAGCAGAGATCAGTTATTATTCTGTGTTCTAGGTTGTTGGTCACTTCAGGTTCTGATCCCTGTTGACATGGCAAAGCCTGCAGTCGTCTCCAGATCCTGATAGGAGCCCCAAAGCTTGTGTAATCTGGCCATGTCTCATGCCTCAGGGCAGTCTTGTAGGATGTGTACTGAAGCTTGGACTCCACTGCTACATGGACACTCGTCTGTGTGAGACATTTTGAGTCGATGCAGGTGGCTTAGTAGTCTGCAGTACCCTGTCCTTAAGTGAAAGAGATTGGTTTGTTTATGTCTTTGTAGTTGGTGTATTGGATCTGGTTCATTGTTGCATTTCAGTTTCTTTTTTCCATTCAGATCTGCACCGGTTATGGATTATGGTTTTTGCCTCTAGGTAGTTTACTGGATGATTGGTTTGATTTTGATTGCTGCCAGCTTTGGATAGGCTGTCAGCTATTTCATTGCCAGCTATTCCACAGTGGGACGGTATCCATTGTAGGGCCACGGTTGTTGAGAGTGTAAGGTGGTTCAATTCTGTTGTGATTTCCTGTATGTTTGCTTGTGGGTTCTTTGTTGTTTTTAGAGATTCCAGAAGTGCCCTGCAGTCTGTGAAGAAGGCTATTTTGTGTGGTGGGTGCAGGTTTTCTGTTTTAAATGTTCTGAGGGCTTCAAGGAGGGCTGTTGTTTCTGCCCTGTAGTTGGAGGAAATCTTTCCAGTTGCAAAGGCAGATCAGTTATAATTTGAACGTCTTTCTCATTAAGATTTATTTCTTCCACTCAAGTTGGAAAATGGTGTAAGGTCAGAAAATCTACTGCCTCTTGTTAAAATTCTGTTTTAAACATTTTTTTTTTTTGATAATTAGATTAAAGAGAATTTCTAAGACTACATGACGATTTTGCAGAGTTATATCTGTCATAAAATCAAAGTAACTGGACATTTTCTGTTCCATTCTTGAAAGCTTTTTGAAAATATTTTTGCATAAAACAATGGCATATTTGATTTCTGTATTCAATTATTTTATAAAAAAAAAACAACAACAAAAGCAAATCTGATTTTCTGGTAACAGCCATCAAGCAATGCCACGCCGATGGCAGAAGCTGCCTAGCACTTGAGAACCACTACATTCAGGAATATGGGATGCTGGAACCACATGGTTTGAACTCTCACTTCAGTCACACCTAACATTCCCCTCTCCCACAAGCATATTCCCTCTGTGCCAAGTTCCACTCCTTTCTCACTTGCCACACATATTTCAAAACCTCATGGCATCAGATTACAACTCCTCTATCCCAGCTGCAATCACCTATTCCACCTTCTCCAGGCTAGATTACCATTATAACACCCTCTCCCCTTTCTGCAGTCCCCCCAAGCTCCCTTTATGGTCCACACATCACACAAGTTTCCATTTAAACATTCTCAACACTCCACCATGCGCATTTCTGGACACAGCCTCTTACAAGCAACAGCTAAGTGCTCCATTTATTTTATTTATTCTATTTCCATTTCTACTTTTTACATAACATTCATATGAAGTCATATTTTATCTCCTTTCTCTATTTCTTCATCCTGTGTGTTTTTGTATGATTATTCACACTGAAATGTCACAACTGTGTGCTCATTAATTAATAAAGCTGTTCCTATTTTTTTAGTTTATACATTCAATTATTTTCAATGTTATAAACAATATGTTTAATTATTAAGTATGAAAAATAGTACAAAAAGCTGAAATATGTTCAACTACATTTATGCTGGGACAGGATAGAAAAAATTCTAATTGGAAGAGTTAAGAAGACTGGGGGATGTATCATGATATGGTGAACTTCTAGGAGACCATCAGAGAGACCAAAACAAAGATACAAGGATAGTGTAAATTATCCATGCAATCATCCATGAGAGATTTTTCAATAGGTCATAAGAACAAGGAAGAACTGGTAAAAGACTGAACTACATGGAGAAACAATCTTGAAACAATGGCCAAAATCAACAACAACAACAACAAAATTTAAAAGAAAGGTGTTTGGACTTTGAAATACAAAGGCTGCTAATATGGCGGATTATGCATGTCTAATATTGGATGAATCAGTTGTGAGGGAAGCTCTTCAGCAAAATTATGTTCAGAAAGTTCCACAATTGATATCATCTACCTGGTTCGTGACCATCTTCTGAGATGAAAAGTGCCATTATACTTATAAACAAGGCAGGTGCAATTTAATTTATTCCTACTGTGTTTACATTATTGTACAGACTAAAATCTTCATCATCATCATCATCATGTGCCCTGCAAGCAACAGTCAGAAGTCACACTTCCCCAGATATATCAATCCTGATATTTTTCATCAGCTGAGCAGTGACTTTTTAATCATGCAAAATAATCCATAATCTTCTCCCTTAATGTTCAGACTAAAATACTTATATAAATTCCATAATACTCTATAACACCCCCCCCCCTTTTTTTTCTGGAGGAAAGTCTAGTTGAATCTGTATAAGGTATTACAAAATAAAGAATTTTCTAACAAAGTGCAATATTTTTACTCCTTGTAGAAATTATTTAGCAACATTTCTACTCACTGTTTGAATTCTTTCTCTCCATTCAGATTAATCACTAATTGCATTAGCAAAATTAATCACTAGGTCTATCAGCAAAATTTTTAGCTAATCTTAGATTAATGACCAATTTCATTAGCAAAACTTCTGCTTAATGTTCAGATCAATGACTAACTTCATTAGCTAAATTTTTTTACTCAAATACTTGAGATTAGAAACAATATTCAATAATAAAACTATTCCTGTAAGATTAATGATTAACCTCACTATCTGTTCAGATTAATGACTCACACACACACACACACACATACTCTCACACAAAATTCATCTGTGATATTTTTTCTTCTTTACTTTTGAAAATTATCTCCTTTCTGTCATCTTTTTCATGTCAATGTTTTTCCTGCGTGTATGTTTTATTTTATACTTTATTCATTCACCATTCATTTGCATGTCCCTTGTGGAACTTAAGCCTCCCTAACAGCACTCCTGTAGGCCTCTTGGTTGTGAGCAAGATGGCCTGCTGCCGATGCATCCATTTGCAGATCATCAACGATGTCTTGCAGCCATCTTCGCCGTGGTCTTCCTCTCTTTCTTTTTCCCATTATGTACCCTTCCAAGACGGTCTTCTCTAGATTATCATGATGTTTAACGTGTCCAAAATATTTAAGTTTTCTCTCTTTACTCCTCTTTATTAGCCAGCTTTCCTCAATATTAAGTTCTTGTAGTATGGATATATTTGGTTTTTTTTTTGTGTCCACGATATCTGAAGAACTCTTCTGTAGCATTTACATTCAAAGGCATTTGGGTGTTTTTCAGATGTTTTGTTAAGTGTCCAGGTCTCACAGACATATGCTGAGATGGGAAAGATGTATGCTTATTTCATATTACATTACATATTATACTTTAATTTGTTTACTACATTTTAGTGTTGACATACAGAGAAAGAAACCAACATTAAGAATAACCACACTCACATCCTATCACATCACTATAATTTTTATATTCAAGCATGCAGAAGATGAACAAAGCTCAATATTTTATTTTGGTGTTATTTTCGATTGCTATCTTCTCAAGCCTAAATATTAATATTCATATCCTCTCATCACTTCCTTGCATGGCTTGTAACACAGCAGTTGGAAAGGACATACACGAAAGACTCTGACAAGCAGTGACCAAACAATCCTCTAAAACGGCGAAGCTCTATGAGCAGGCAGACAGCCTCAAGGATTTCAATTCTAAGGGGAGGAATTTGTTGTTTGGTAAATTGTCTATGTTTCATTAATTTACCACCATAAAAGACTTCACAAAGAAAATCATTTCTGGATGATGATTTAATGTATAAGAGAGGACTTGGGGGCAAACTGGGTTGAAAAGTGGGAGGACTGAGACCTGGGATGCTAAGAACCATCATTCTGAAATCTATGCAAGCATGAAAAACAATGCAGAAATGGCATTTTAACACATGCAATAATGAAAACATGACTGGGTGAAAAAATCTGACTACCCACAAAAAAGACAAAAGAAACACCAACTCCGTATAGTCTTTACACAGAAATCTCCATGATAAAGGAAAGAAAGGAAGACTGCAACAGATGTAGAAAAATTTGGAAAGGGAAAAAAAAAAAAGGGGGGGGGGGGAGACAGTGAAAGACTGATGGTTCTGGAGAAGTCACTTGTCTGTCACATGCCAATGTAGTAAACTACTCTGTTTTATCTTTTACTTGTAACCAAGATCAGATTAGTTTTCAAAAGAAAAATGTTTATTTCTACAATACAAGACTCCCATATAATTTCTCATATCATTTATTCATGCACACATCTGATCCTGACTGAATGTAAACCTAGTGGATAATTTTTAAGTGACTTATGCTAAATCATGTCTAATACTGAATAGCAATGATAAATTTAGTGTAAAATACTGTACAGCAAAGATAAATTTAAGTCTGAAGTACTGCGCAGCAATGATAAAGGTTAATTTTAAGTGTATCTGTAAAGCAATAACAGAAATGAGTTGTATTATATAATAATGCTAGAGGTAAATTTAAGTAAGTTACATTTAAAAGAGTTAGACATGAAGATATGACATGTACACATGTAAAATTTCATACAGTTGATAAAGATATGAGAATTATTAAGAATGTGTAGTGAATCAAGTTACGATTACTCAATTTAAATGTAATATCCACCCTCATATATGCAAGTGAAAGCTGGAAAACAACTAAAGAAATTAGACTCTTTTGAAAACACATGCCTAAGGAAAATACTCGGTATATAGGGGAACGAATTCAAGAAAACGCACAGATAAGACAGATGAGTAAACAACAACCTGTCTCATGGGTGATCAGAAAAAGAAGATGGACATATGTTGGTCATGTGATGAGAAGGAACAATCAGAGGATCCTCAAACAAGCTATCAAGTGGAACACAACAGGCTGAAGAAAAAGAGGCTGTCCACGTGGAACTCTAAAGAGGACATTGTTAAGTGGACATATCCCTTGATGAGATTGAAAAACTCGCTGAAGACAGGAAATCTTGGCGAACTACCATGCCAACTATGTGACGTTTAGCGGCAGGGGAAGGATGTAAGAAGTGAAATCAAAGAGCAGTGGTAAGATTGAACATAACAGCGATGAGCACTAAGATAAAAAATGAAGCATAAGACAGAGGTGTGTACTCTCACCTTAGCTATTCTCATTATAGAGTGAAAACATCATGAGAAGCTTTAATTTGAAAAGAATGAAAACAGGAAGCTGCTATATCAATAACCTGAGCAGAAAGTGAAAGTAGTTTGCAAAAACTGGTAAAAAAGACAACTGAAGAGAACAATAAAAGATGATTAAAGCATCAACATCAACAACACAGATGCAAAGATAATATAAAAAGGATGTTTATATCAAAGTGCAGCATCCTTTCAAATGGGAAGACACTGACACAAGTAAATAAATTCAACTACCTTGGAATAACAATAACTGGTTATGGCAGGTGCACAAATGAAATAAAATTCACAGATAGCTACTGTAAAAAACAGCTTTTTATGACATGAGAAAATACTAACAAATAAAAGGATATCCATAAAAGTTGGAAAAATTATATTTCAGAGATATTCAGAGCTAATATTGCTGCAAGGTTGTGAAACTTAAACAAAATACACATGTGCTGGAAGCAACAGAGAATGTGACTTTAGAAAACAGAGGCAACAAATGCCCTGGACAACCTGAAAATCAAATGAAGTGCTCCTTAGAAGTTTCTGAATGATGGTAAATGGTTAAAATTATCTTGAAAAAAAAAAAGGTATAAATTTCATGGATATGTCATGTAATGAAGAAGACAGAATTTGGCAACATTGGAAAAATCAAGCAGAAAAAAGGGCCAGCAAAAACAAGAGAAAAATATCTCGGCACACTGACCAACTGGGATTTGAATTGATGGGAAACACCAAGCATCACACAAGATGGAAAAGTGTAACCACTGGCACAGCCTGGTAATGTCTTTATGTATGGATGTAAACTGCACATAACTTATACTGTTTAGCAATGATGGAATTACAAGTCTGTCCAGCAAAGCTAGACATAAGGATACATTAAACTATATGACTGTGTACCACTCTCAAACACCACAATCAATGTAGTAATCTAAGTCTAGTGATATTTTATTCCTGCATGGCTGCTAAACATGGTTAACATTCCTTCCTACAATTCAATAAATCAAGAATATGCATTAGAATTTCAAGATCCATGAGAAACTCACAGAGCACAGATTATCAAGATTAAACTTTGAATGTACCAAGTTTGGAGTATTCGTTTGAACAGGAATATTTTAGTAGCTGAATATGAATTCAAAATACAAATAGCACATTTATGGAATCATGACTAATGATTAAAAACGTGAAAAGTTAAGTTATGATTAATTAAAATACTAAATTTAAAATTATTCACTTCAATACATAATCCTTCACAGTTTGTGGAGACAGGGATATATTACTCAGACACTATTGGTTGTCCGGAGAATAAAATAGTATTATTTATTTTCTGCTGATGATGGAGAGTTTAGTCAACAAGTTCGAATATTCAAAACACTATTTGAATTTTCTTCAGATTATGAATATTCAAATCTTGTCATTATTCAACAGAATATGAATTCAACTTTAAAAAATTAGCTTCTTATGTAATAAAAAAAAAATCAGGTATTTTGGAAATATCTGAATGTCACATACTGTTAATGCAGTTTTGAAGATGTTATGGCAGTAACTTGGAGGAAAACAAAGAGGAATCTAAAATACTGGCCAAACTTGCAATTAAAACTGGATTGGACAATTTTATACAGACGATGTTGAGAAATTATTGCTAGTTTAATGGCTAGACATACAGTGATGAAGAATTTCAAGAATCATACTAAAAAGGTTTATGAAGTAAGAGACCACAATGAAGAAAGGAAAAGAATCTGTGAGAAAACTTTTCCTGGAATCTATTCACAGTAGAATCATTGTGATCAAGAAAAAAATCAAGAACCAATCTGAATGACTTACAAAATAATCACTTCGCTTCATAATTGTGCAAACTACCATGAAAAAAAAAATTATGAAATTAAAATGTTTATACCACACTTTTTAATTTGTTTTTTTTTTATATCTTAGGATCATTAATGAGACTCGTATTTTGTTTTATAAATCTTTTAAAAATGAAACTATAATTTAATGACAGCATTAAATTAACAAGATTTTTAATAAGATTCTGTCCCTGATTTTATTAATATTATGCATAATGATATATTTGTTACTGAGACTGTGGGCTGTGTGTGAGTTTTTTGTTTTGTTTTTAAAACAAAAACTGAAGAATGAGTTAATAATTAACAATAATTTTAGCATGGTGTTAATTTTCATAATTCTGAATGTACAGTGAACATGATATGAAGCCAACTATATTGCTCTTAAAATACAGTGTGTCCACTTTACTGCTGTCTTTAAAAAAAAAAAAATTCTGATTTCTAACTGCATTCAGTCACTGGCTGAAAAATGTACACTCCTAAAGATTAGGCACGGCTGGTCTTCATGTCCTACTTTCAACCCATCTTATTTGTATGTACGTTAGTAACAGGCAGGCCTAAAAATAGCCACAGATAATAAAACTACCTTAATTATTCATCACAGATAAAAACAGTAAATAAAAATCCTGCTATCTCTAACCCACCATGAATGACCGCTAAGCATAGCCCGTTTTTTTTTCCACGCTCCGAGCCATGACCTTTATCATTCACAGCAGTTTATGAATGAACAATCACGGGACTCATTCTGTATACATCCCGTCTACAAAATGCCTTTGCAGCAGAAAAGTGCGGAAACGCCGAACTAATAAACACTTCCCAGGAGATTCATCAAGGTGAAAACTGTTGGAAATTACTCCGTGGAAAAGTTGCTAGGAAAGGAGATGCACAGATGCCAGCCGTGGTTGATATATCGACGTTTGAAGGTTGGTCTGCGTCCATATCTGGTCTCGGACCGTGCAGACGGAATCGGTCACCTTTCCCACAGCCTACGCGATCTACGAAACACATCCGTCTAAGTTAAACCACTGATACTTACTTTTCTGCCGACCCTTTTATCATCTTTGTCGGCTCATTTTTGTTTTGTTTTGTTCATAAACTGGTGCTGTCCACCGACCACATAAGAATATTAGTCGACTATTTCCAACACACCAAGTTTACCGTGAGAGTAAGACAGGAAATGCGAAGCACACAATGGAAGGATATCTTGGGCTGTGAAAATATAGTTCCCATGTTTGCAGCGCAATAACTCTTAAAATATCTAAAATAACATATTTATTCTTTTTGTTTTATCTATAATTTTGCATTAAAAGTATGTTGTCTTACATTTCAAGTGACTTTACTTTCTATTTTCTGCTTTTATTTGTGCGTAGTAATATAACTTATAAAAAAGAAACATTGCTGGATTTCAAATAGTGCATCCCCCCACCTCCATTATGCAAATAGCCCTCTCAGCGTGAGGAGAAGGTCGGCGCGGGGCATGGAAGTAGGAAAACAACATTCAGACTTCTCTTCATTAATTTTTCAGTGCAATGCCACTCAGTGTGGTAACGGAAAACACATAACCTTGTAGAAGGGCGGAAAGAAATGGGCGTATTTTATCTGTTCGTGTTTCTACATTTCAGCTGTAGTCTAATGCTATGTTACTTACTGGCTGTAAGTTACTCTTGCCAGCTGGGATATGGGTAACGATAGGGACAAGAGAAGATGCAGCGGAAGCCGCAGCAGACATGCGGTGTCGTTGCTTGACTAGGTCATGTACCCTGGACAACAATTTCGTGCGGAAATTTTCGCAGCCTGGCAAGAAACTGAAAACTGTCTACTACACGAATTCAGCGCAGGATAATCTTTCAATCGCCGGGGACAATGCTGCACCGACGATACTCCGTGATGTCACTCGATACATGTTCAGGTCTCCCTCCCCTCCCAGCACTATAATTTATGCCAGTCTTTCGCGGCCTCGCGTGTTGTTTGGTGCCCCACCCAGTAAAAACGCTCGGGGGGGGGGGGTACAGAACGTTGTGAATGACACAGTCGAAGGGCGTGTGTTTATGTTATCGATCACTTCTAGTCTGGTTCATTCATGACCCCAAACGGCTCCACCACTGTGTAACTGTGGCTCCCCATTCAGGCTTTCAACCCCTGGAGCTGTGACGAGCTAGGAATGGCCCAGGTGTTGGTTCTGTTTGACCTCCACTGTCTACCCACTTTTATCCACTGTATGGAAAACCATTTTGCGACACAAACATTGTCCTGGTTGTCTGGGAAAACAAACAAACAAGCTCAGATGTTTGATCTGTAGACATTTCGCGCACATTCCAGCACATAATTTCAGCGTTCGAGTTTTACTTTAGTGTACACAAGCTTGCTGTCCATCGTTCAGCCATGACACTGTGAAGTTCGCACACAGTTTACCCCAGTGTTTCCCAACCTCAGACCACGGGGGTCGGGGTTGGGGAATTACTAAGACAGGGCTATGAGAAGATATTATAATGTAAAAAGAGGGGGAAAAGGGAAACAAAAGTTACACCACGCACAAAATTACACACATATGTATGTTGTAATTTATACACGGATACAAGGTTTATATATATATATATATATATATATATATATATAAAACAATATGCGGTAAATTCAGGACATTATTTTTTTCGGACACCCTGCAAAGACACACAATGTGGTGAAACTACAGGTCTAAAATAAGCTAAATCACCTGTAAAATCACGAGAGGCATTAAAAATGTGAAATGAATTAAACTAGGAAGTTATAATATCAATAACCTAAGAAATGCGCATGACACCGTTCTAATTGCTGAAAACGACAGCAGTTTGCAGAAACTCGTGAATAAGATCACTCAAGAGAGCAATAAGAAGAGATCTAGAACTAAACAGAAACAATGACAATATTATTATAAAAGCACCGTGCAGAATAACATTGGCAATAATGTTTCTCCATCTTGCGCGGTCCTTGGTGTTTCCGATTACTTCTGATGCTTTTCTTTCTCCATGCCACCTGGTCAGTCCACTGAGATTTTTTTTTTCTTTTGGCCTTCCTCTCTTCCTTCTTTTCCATTGAATTTTCCAGTCATTACTAAGTTCTCCAGCTTCTGGCTTCTCATGACATTTCCCGGAAATTGTGGTCTTTTTCTTGTGATTTTAACTAGCTTTGTAGTTGTTCTGATCTTATTAGTTCCTGCTTAGCTCTAAGTCTCTTTTACTGCTCTCTTCGATAATCTTATTCACAAGTTTCTGCACATTCACAAGTTTTTGCATATTCACAAGTTTCTGCACATTCACAAGTTTCTGCATATTCACAAGTTTCTGCACATTCACAAGTTTCTGCATATTCACAAGTTTCTGAACATTCACAAGTTTCTGCATATTCACAAGTTTCTGCACATTCACAAGTTTCTGCATATTCACAAGTTTCTGCACATTCACACGTTTCTGCATATTCACAAGTTTCTGCACATTCACACGTTTCTGCATATTCACAAGTTTCTGAAATTGCTTTTGTTTTCTGTGCTTAGGACAACAAAACAGAAACAACGGTAATACCGAAAAGAATAAACATACCTAAATGCAACATTCTTGCACACAAGGAAGACACTGACACAAGTAAATAAATTCAGTTGCCTTGGAACAACATTAACAGCTGATGGCAAGTGCGGAAATGAAATAAAATCACGAATGGGTGAGGCAAAGGCAGCTGTTCGTGACATGATGAGGATATTAACAAACACAAAAATATCCCCAAAGGTGAAAGAAAGAGTGTTGTAGTGCTATATGGAACGAGTATTGCTATATGATTATGAAACCTGGACAGTCGACAAAAAGATGACAAAGACACTGGAAGCAAAAGAGATGTGATTCTGGAGAAAGATGCAGCAAATACCCTGGACAGCCATAAAAACAAACGAAGTGATCCTCAAAGAAGCCTCAGAGAAACAAAAGCTAGTTAAAATGATAAGAAAAAGACCATCAGAATTTCCAGGACATGTCATGAGAAGATGCAAGTTAGAGACCTTAGAGACTGGAAAGTAAAAAGGCTACTCTGGAAGGCCAAAAGAAAAATATCTCAGTGGACTGACCAGGTGGCACAGAGAAAGAAAAGCATAAGAACTAATCGGAAACACAAAGGACCGAGCAAGATGGAGAAGCATGATTGCCAACGTTATTCTGCACTTAATAACAATAATAATAAAAACATAAACAATAATTTTTAAAATCTTTTTTAAATGTACTTTTGAGAGTATACATTTTTTTAATGTATTTTTTTGTTTTCTACTCCAAACTAGTCTTGCTTTCAAACGAGCATGGATAAAATCGATAGAACATGGCTTCTTGGTCCCAAGGCTGTGGGTTCCACCCACGCGGCATGTTTTCTTGTTAATTGCTTTTCCTTTAAATACCTTGGACACACGCAGCATAGGTTTTCTAAAATACAACTGACATGCAGTCACAAACAAGAACTTCACAGTAGTGGAGACACGTATATTCGAGTTGACTGTGTAGAGTCTTGTTCGATCTAGGACTGGAATACAAACCCTTGTAGGGTGGACATAAGCGTTAAGGTCAGTTAATAACAATAATAACAACTTTTGAACATGTGACTAAACCTGTGTTTTTAAACAGAAAGACTGATAGTAAACAGTTTGTGTACGTGTTGTTGTTTTTTTTTTTTTTGTGCCTTAAATCTCTTGAAAAATCACCCAAAAGTTTACAGTCAGTCCGCTCTGTGTTTCGATCTCTTGAAAAATCACCCAAAAGTTTACAGTCAGTCCGCTCTGTGTTTCAATCTCTTGAAAAATCACCTAAATATGAACAGCTGGTCCACCTATTTTGTGTTCTGATGTCAAACCAGACCAGCCCTACCCCTGCCCCGCTAACCTCCTAGACCAGCCATGTAGAGCACAAAAGCTGCCCGGTATATTATCTATATTTTATGTGCCTATGTATATCTGGGATCGCCAGCCACCTTGACTTTCACAGCAAACCAAAGAAAACAAAGGATGTTATACTAATAACATGAAACTTTCTTCCACGGTTTTCACTTTCTTTTATATCCAGAGATCTTTCTGTTGTTTAACTCAATGTAAAGTTTCGTTAGGCATTTCCCTTCAACAAAGTCATAACATTTTCTAGCAATCATCTGTTATATACACTATATTAGATTTGTCTTTCTGCAGCCAGTTTTCTAGCTAGCAGTCTCAGCTTTTCGTCTTTTTAAAAAAATTTACCACAAGCATTATACAACTTTTTTTTAGGGAGAGGGATATTCGCTCATTTGGGAAGTTCTACTCACTATAGCCTCCACCAACCCTCAGTTTCTGCTCCCACCACGTCTCTCGCGAGCGAGTTCTCGACGACCAGTGTGTCGCCATCGCGCCTTCAGCGATACTGACGTCACGCAGGAGACGGACCACACGTATACTGTAGCCTGACCTAAGGTGCCAGTGTACGAATATCTGCTTCTGTCTGCAAATCGATCCGCCCTCTGTTGTGCGCAAAAATGGCTGCTTAGGAACTTCGTGTGTATCGGGAATAGGACAGACGATATAGGATTGGTCAGCGCATTCCAGCAAGAAACCCACCTCTTGGCTGGGTTTCTGTGCTAGCTTTGGATAATGCCTGATTCCCAAGCGCTCCACGTTCTTGTTAGGTCGGATGAAACAAGCAGGTATGTAGTACTTGTCCGAACTGGGTGGGGGAATGAAAGTCATGACGGAAACAAAAAAACAAGTTACAGTGGGTTTAAAAAGACTGAAACAAACAAACAAACTATCCATTCCTACTTTTTTTTTTTTTTTTGGGGGGGGGGGTCTACTTCAGTTTTACGTATACTGCACCTATACAGCACTCTCATGCAATTAATGCAATTTTAGTAATGGAAAGATACTTGTCATGAATGGGGAGAAAATACTAAAACAGAGCCCTGACTGTGCATGAATTCAGAAAAAAAAAATGATCTAGATCATTTCACTGTTTTTTGTTCGTCACGATGTACGTACGTAGTTTCAAGCGTCGACGTCACAAACGCGTCTCAGAAACGTTCAATTTTTTTTTTCTTCCCAATTGATCGCTTGGGCATGAAAACTGTGTGACGCTGACAAGAGCCCGCTCTGCCATGCAGTGCCCTGCAGGGCGCTACAGGATAACGTGCTCTTAGATTGTCTCTTTTACATTTAACATTCCCTCTCTAATTATTACAATGCTTCTTGGCTAACTTTTACTTCTTTTGAATGCTGTTATCGTGACATATCTCGTGTCTTGCAGCGGTTAACACCCCCTCTCCCCCAACACACAACACACACATACCACTGCATGAAAGCTTAGGGAATTGTGGTATCTATATATTCTCTCATCAGTTCTGCGAGAAAAGTAGTCTTTGCTCACTGTTTCCACAACGTAAGCGGGTGCAAATTTTAAAGGAGGGGACAACTGTAAATGTGTGTGAAACTTAATGGAGCAAATGGTGGCTGTCCAGTAGCTGAATGGAAAGTTGAGAGTTAACATCAGGTGGTTGGGCAGTGAATGAATGGAATGTGGCTGGGCAATAAATAAATGAAAAGCTGAGTGTGATATTGGGTGGTTGGGCAATAAATAAATGAAAAGCTGAGTGTGATATTGGGTGGCTGGGCAATAAATGAACAGAAAGTTGAGTGTAATATTGGGTGGTTGGGCAATAATGAACAGAAAGTTGAGTGTAATATTGGGTGGTTGGGCAATAAATGAACAGAAAGTTGAGTGTAATATTGGGTGGTTGGGCAATAAATGAATACAAAGTTAGGTGTAATATTGGGTGGTTGGGCAATAAATGAACAGAAAGTTGAGTGTAATATTGGGTAGTTGGGCAATAAATGAACAGAAAGTTGAGTGTAATATTGGGTGGTTGGGCAATAAATGAATACAAAGTTAGGTGTAATATTGGGTGGTTGGGCAGTAAATGAATTTATATAAGCTGAGCGTAACATCGGGCGATAGACCAATAAATGAATGAAAGATGAGTGTAAAATGGAGGGGGGAGAGGGAGGCGAGGTTGGTATAATAAATGAATGAATGTAATGTTGAGTTTAACTAAATGAGCAAAGTAACGCCAGGTGGCAAGGTAGCAAATGAATGAAAAGATGTGTGCAACTAAATGACCTGAAAGTTAAGAGTAACATATGGTAGTTGGGCAGTAAATAAATGGAAAGCTCGACTTATAGCGAATACTTGGGAAATAGTTGGAAAGTTGAATGTAATAGCGAATGGTTGGACAGAAGATGAATGGAAAGTTGAATGTAACAGCGAATGGTTGGACAGTAAATGAGTGGAAAGTTGAATGTAACAGGGAATTGTTGGGTAGTTAATGAATGGAAAATTGAATGTAACAGCGAATGGTTGGACATTAAATGAGTGGAAGGCTGAATATAACAGCATATGGTCAGACAGTAAATGAGTGAAAAGCTGAATGTAACAGCGAATGGTTGGACAGTAAATGAGTGGAAAGTTGAATGTAATAGCGGATGGTTTGACAGTAGATGAATGGAAAGTTGAATGTAACAGCGAATGGTTGGACAGTAAATGAGCAGAATGTTGAATATAACAGCATATGGTCAGACAGTAAATGAGTGAAAAGCTGAATGTAACAGCGAATGGCTGGACAGGAAATGAGTGGAAAGGTGAGTATAACTGCGAATGGCTGAACAGTAAATGAGTGGAAAGTTGAATGTAACAGGGAATTGTTGGGTAGTTAATGAATGGAAAGTTGAATGTAACAGCGAATGGTTGAACAGTAAATGAATGGAAAGCTGAATGTAACTGCGAAGGTTGGACAATAGATGAATGGAAAGTTGAATGTAACAGCAAGTGGTTGGACAGTAAATGAGTGGAAAGTTGAATGTAACAGCGAATAGTGAGACAATAAATGTGTGGAAAATTGAATATAACAGCGAATGGTTGGACAGTAAACGAGTGGAAAGTTGAATGTAATAGCGAATGGTTGGACAGTAGATGAATAGAAAGTTGAATGTAACAGCGAATGGTTGGACAGCAAATGAACGGAAAGTGAAAAAATTGAATGTAACATTGAATAGTTGGACAGTTAATGAGTGAAAAGTTGAATGAAATAGTGAATGGCTGAACAGTAAATGAAAGGAAAATTGAATGAAGCAGTGCATGATTTGAAAGTAAAGGAATGGAAAGTTGTATGTGACAGGAAATGTTGAGTAGTTAATGAACGGAAAAGTGAATGTAACATCGGGTGACTGGATAACAAATGAACGAAAAGCTGAACAGCAGGTCGTAAGATTCGATATATGTTCACGCATTCATAAACTGTGATGTTTATGTTTACGAAACACATTTTGTTTCTAACTGAAATGCAACTGATGCGCTAAAAGAAATGAAATAGTGTATATAAGCGGAAATATATACATGAAATATATGACTGAACAGGAGGGATTTATATCACATGTTTATAACAGAGGCGGCCAAACTTGCTTCATTAAGTTAAGGGCCATATACGATAAATTTCTGATGTTGAAGAGCTACAAGACATAAACAAATATTAAACACGTACATTTGTATTGCTGCATGGACGACATTTTGCTACAAAAATTGTATGGGGATATTAAGAAATCAACGTGCGTAATATCTGTTCGTCGTCAGCACCGGCTTCTACCACTGTGATTCTCCAGCACAGTTCTGGTGTAATTTTGGCTTATCTCAAATTTCCTTTAATCATTTACCCAAATCTAGCATTAAAATTTGCAATGAGGTTCTTAAATGTACTTGCTCACCATAAACATTAAACTTATGTTTTACTACAGTGCACAGTGTATACATGGTAAATAATTATAACTACAGTGTTAGAAAAGATATCAGAAAAGTGAAAGAAGAAAGCAGTAAAGAAAAAAATGCGAAGACCTAGATATACCCGAGAGATGTGGCACTAAAAGTGGGCTTTACCATTAACCAAGATAAGACAGTATATGAAGATATCAAGAGACAAGGGGCAGAATGATCCAGAGTAAATAAATGTTGGAGATATGACCATCAGGAGAACAGAAAAATGCAAATATCTAAGTACAACTTTCAACGGCTGAAACATAATATTCGAGGATATTAAAAGTACAGATAGGAAATCAAATATACTTTTGCCTTGCAGCACCACTCAAAATCTAAAATCCTGTCTCAGAACAATAACAATCTCATTCGTTCATTCATTTGCATGTCCCTTGCGGAACTTTGCCTCCCTAATAGCACTCCTGTAGGCCTCTCGGTTAGAACACTAACAATCTACACAACTATAATATGACCAGCCGTCATGTATGGACCAGAAAAGTGGAGTACAACAAAGAAAGATGAACAACAACTGCAGATAAAGGAGAACAAGATCCTAAGAATAATCTTCGTGCCATAAAGAATACCAACAATGGGTAATGGAGAGGTAGAAACAACACTGAAATGAACAGCTTATTTAAATCACAGCGTCTTGAAACTGAACAGATTACGCTGGTTGGGTCATGTAGAAAGAAAGGAAGAGAAAAGACAAACGAAAATTATGTATGTACAAAAGATGAAGGAAACAAGACCGAGAGGTATAACATGACAGCGATGGAGAGACAGCATAGAAAGAGATATACAGGAAATTGGCGTCCTCAACTGGAAAGAGAAAATTAGGAACAGGGATGAATTGAGGCGAACTTTATCTGCAGCAATGGGCCTTAATAGCTCAGAAAGCTGAGGAAGTAGAAATAATTATAAAGCTTGATTTTTAAAAAAAATACTTTTTATATTAACTGTGATGTAAGAAGGAGTTCAGCCAATATACTTCCACCAGTCGCATCTTATGTCAAGAGCCCCACGCGGCCCGAGATCCTCAGTTTGGCCACCTCTGGTTTAACAGAACTGTATGGCTTACCTTGGGACGCACATAATGCGACGGCCGTTGCTTGGAAGAAGATATCAAAATTTCAAGTGACCAGACGTCTCACTGTTGAAGACAAAGACAGAATTATTATAGTGTGAAAAATAAATGCTTTGTGCTGTGTGTGATTCTAGTTAGTCCATCATCATCTTCTGCCATCTCCCTAGGAGAAGTTAAAGCTACAGTTAAACCTTCGGCTTGTTTTCTCTCTTGTGTTTTCACACTGCCACTGGCAACGCTGAATGCAGTTCATCTCTGTATGTTGTCCACCCATTCATATCCTCGTTCCCTTTTCTCACCAACTTGCTGAATAATGAAGAGTTTGGATGGCAGATTTATGAAACTGAACTGGCTTGTTATGTGCAGATTGAACACTAAACTTTCCATATATGTCATATTGTCAGACAACGTTATGTACTATACTATAATGAAAAAGATGGAGGTTTATGGTTCAGTTTGACAAAAAAAGATAGAAAGAGTGAGGAAAGTGGACAGAAACAAGAATGGCAGAAAACAAGATGAGTGCATATAAACGAAGATCATCATCATCATCATCAAGTGCTGTGCCGTCTAGCGTAGGCTATTATACTTCTCCAGAGTACACTATCCTTCATGCAGGCCATTAGATCAGTTGGTGATCTCCTCTCATACCATTTCGTCAGACTTTCCAGTATCATTTCTCTTGGTCTTCTCCTGGCTCCTCTTCCCTCTATTTTTCAAAGCCCCTCTTCTCACTGCATGTCCTATGAAAGTGCACTGTCTCTCTCTTATTTTTTTGACAAGATTTTTTTGTATCTCCAGCTCTTCTCAAACATTCTCCATTAGTTATTTTTGTAGTCCAGGGAATTCGCAACATTGTTCTAATAAACCACATTTCTGCTGCTTCCAATGACTTTTGCCTATTGTCCATGATCCACTTCCATACAACAAGATAGGTTGAAGAACATACAACAATCCAGTATTTCTGCAAAACCATTTTTCAAGGATCACATACCAAAAACAAAACAAAACACAACAGATAAAGACACACACACAAAACAATCAAATGAAGAATTAATCACTTGGCTTCTTCGGTGTTATACCATAAATTGTAGTGCAGTAAAGTGTGTGCTGTTCATACCACTACGATGTGTTACAAAATGGATCAACTCGACATTATTTGCATATGGAAATAAAAAAAATGGATTATTTGTCCATGGCAACAGTTTACAATTAATTTATTTTATTAAAATGTACAGCGTGAACCCATGAGAGTCTAAATTTATAGCGCGAACTTATCTGAATCTGAAATTTATAGCGCAAACTTGAGATTCAGAAGTTTATAACGGGAACCTGTGAGACCTTAAAAGTTTTTAACGTGAACTTTCATGACTCTAAAGTTCATCACGTGAACCTATGTGATTTATAAAGTGAACCTAAGTGACTCTAAGTTCTAAAACATGAACCTATACAACTCAGAGTTCAAAATTCAGACTCTGGCGTCACTGCATTGAGGGCAGCCCCCATATACAAGCATGCTCCGCCGTATGCCGCAGTATCCATCCAAGAGTTAGTTTTCTAATAGTTCCTGTCAAGTGTTGGTTGTTGACGATGCTTTTTTTTTTAACCACATAGTTTGTATTTCCTGCCAGCACCCTTAATTTGTCCCAGATCCAGAAGTCTCAATATAACTACATTGTCCTTGCTGCTCTTCATTTTCCACGCAGTATGTCTGTCCAATACAGCTTTAGCATTGCCATCGCTCCTGTCCATTCTCAGCCTGCCTTTTATTTTAGCCTATCCAGCAAGTCTATCCGTCATTCATTTCAGTGTACTCCCACATAACCTGGCCAGAAAACCCACGTTAGGCTCATCGAATCTGAATGGCGTAACAGATTAACCTATTCTTTTCGAAACAATTTCTTTTCAATTCTACGAAGCATACACTGTGAATCCGTCACAATGACACTGTAACAACATCATGGGCTACCAGCCATTCCACTGCCGCTAACAACTCAGTTTCCATTCGCATACTTGATGTAGTGACTTCAAAGGCTCCTGAACCCTGTGCCACTACTCTTCCGCTTCGGTGGGCAAGAAAACCCCAGCCAATTTGCTACTCCGGGTCACATCTGTGTGTGCATATATATATATATATATATATATATATATATATATATATATATAACCGTATCTGAAGACCTACAGTGCCACTGGATGAGATCTTGAACCTAAAGTTCAGCTGCCCCATGTGCCCAATCCCGACATTCTTAGCTCTTCTGTATAATAACCTTTGTTAGCTGATACATGTCCTGTACCTGCAACAAATTCTCGTTTTTTGGGCACCTTATCACCGCCTGCCTGTATCCTCGCCAGTGCGACTCGAAAGTGTATAGCATGAACCTGTTTGACAATACAATTCAGAATATTGCAATTCGCCTGCAGCAACGTATTTCTGATGTTTAATGAAGACATTTGTGAAGTAAATGAGACTAATCTCCATGAATTTGTACTGTATGATAACGTGAAATTTTAAGTTGTGTGATCTACATAAATTAGTCTGTGTGTATGATGTGTTTTGAAAGCACATTGTATTTTTTATGTGTACGTCAAATAAACAGGTATTTTTTTACACAATCCTTGTATGTGATATAACATAATATGTGTGTGTATTTAAGATGTACATTGTACAGCTGCTTACTTTTTGTTTTCTTTGGGTTTTGTTTTGTTTTGTTTTGCTTTTTGTATTTGTTTTTTTTTCTACATTTCTGATGCTCTGTTATGTTTTTTTTTGCCATAAAAGTTTGTGTTATACTCGTAACCTGCTACAAGCAATTTAAATGGGTTTTCAAACGTTAAGTAAATAAATAACATTTAAAAATAAAGTAACTGTAGTTATATGCCTGTAATCAGGAGTTCGTAATTTTGTAACTTCTGCAGACCCTAAAAATAGGAATCGCGTTATTTCCCGATAAACAGCATGGTGATGATTTTTTTTAAAAAATTGCACAAAATGTTCGTGTGTCATAGATATTATTTGGTGGGCTAAGAGCTAATGGAGGTAGAAGTCTGCTGTCTGTGGAACTTTCTGACACTCATATTTTTCAGCAGCTTCTCTCGTTGCTATCTCGATTAATACCTGACTGCCATAATCAGTCACGGTTTAGTAACAAACTATGTTTGTGCTGCAAGGTGCGGCCTCTCTGGGCTTGAACTTATTATAAATGTCACACAGGATGATGTATTAAGTAGAAGAATGTGTCCCTGATATGTTTTATCATTCAGCCTTACAGTACTACTTTAGTGCAGTCTTAGCATTAAGCTGCATCGCGTGAGGTATCGCAGTTACTGTTGTTAGATATGAGACGCCATGTTGGCTTGAAAAAAAAAAGATTGCCTTACCATACCATAAAGACATTTAAGGGATATGGTGTTAGTGGCCATATTTTCCATGACCTGTCAGCACACCAGAGAGTGATATTGTCATCATCACACCTCACCGTCCTTACTTCCCCAGCTCCAAGTGGAACCAGGTACCTATTTCTACAGTATAATGACAAGGGCGCCTCCAGCAGGGCTTGAACCCCAGACCTAGGTGTAACCAGTGTACGAACCACTCTGTTACTCGGGCACCTTATAGTTGGGTTATCTGGTAGTAAATCACATTCTGTAATATATTATAAAGGTATATAACAAATGTGATTGCTTTAATAAAGTGAAGCCGCTGCTTGCTGTGAAAATGAAATTATAAACTGAAAAGCAATAATAATGTATATTATTTATGAAGTGGAAACAGTGTAATATTGAATACCACAAAAATGTGTGGAAAAAATGCTGATTTTAAATACAGTGACCTTTAGTGAAACGTGATGATAATAAACTTTTTAATATTAATAAAGTTTTTCACGTGACAGTGTATCATTATAAAGTTTTTAATGTGGTAATGTTTTTTTTAATGTATAGAGTATTTAATGTAGTAATGGATCACATTAAACGTTATGATAATCTAGAGAAGACCGTATTGGAAGGGTACATAACGGAAAAAAGAAAAAGAGGAACACCAAGGCGAAGACGGCTGAAAGACAATCGTTGATGATCTGCAAATGGATGCATCAGCAGCGGGGCATCTTGGTTACAACCGAGAGGCCCACAGGAGAGCTTTAGGGAAGCAAATTCCGCAAGGGACATGCAAATGACTGACTGACTGAATGGATCGCTATAAAGTTTTTATTGTGGTAATGGATCACTGTAAAGTTTTTAATGTGGTAATGGATCATTATAAAGTTTTTAATGTGATAATGGATCATTATAAAGTTTTTAATGTGGTAATGGATCACTATAAAGTTTTTAATGTGGTAGTGGTTCACTATAAAGTTTTTAATGTGTTAATGGATCACTATAAAGTTTTTAACATGGTAATGTTAAATATTAATTAATATGGCATGTGAAGGCCATAATCATAAAAAATACATGTGGTAACATGTGGTAATGCAACATATAAATAAATGCTTTAAAATGTGACAATATTAAAGATTAACATATTTGGCCTGTGTATTGTTAAATATTAACAAAGTGATATTAAACATCGATTAGAATCTGAAATGTAATGATACTAAACTTAGTGAAAGTCTGAAACGAGATGATGATGATGATGATCTGGCAAGTATGTGTGATACAGTCAGTTTCTCATACTCATAAAAACTATATATATATATGATCATTTTATTTTCAGCACGTAATACGATGGAGATTCTCAGTCAAAACTTCAACAAAGAATACGACCATCTTATCTTCTGTATGCCCACGTGGGATCAACCTTCCAAGATACCACGGAAACCAAGAACTCTCTCTACATGTTTCAGGACTTCTTTACGCCGAGAAGTCTTCGGGGCTCAACAGCTGTCGGGCAGAACTTATCTCTCTGGGACACTCAAAAGATGAAATGCTGAAAAAAAATTTTTTGTTGGCAATTCTCCAGTGTGAGATGTCTCCGGATCTTGTTCTCTGCGATGTTAGAGGAAAATAGCCAAAGAAAGTTGGGACTTCTCCATCTCTGAAGATCTCCATGGCTTCCTCTACAGTACTCATGAGACGGTCATCTCAAAGCGAGAGTCTTTTCACGACGACATCTGTCATAACTAACTCCAAATTCCGCTCGAGGAGAGTCTTTCGGTGTCTTACCTACACATTTTCATCTGGTGAATATCATTCGCTTTTTTTCTTTTCTTGTTCTCTCCAGCCTATGAAGTTCTGCACAGTTCCTTGAACCGTTAAAATGAAATCACTGAAGTGTGGAATATGAGCTTGTACATGAACAATAATAAGTGCTCGAACCGGTGAAAATCTCATCTTTGCTGAGTTATACTTTGAGGGCTCTAATTTATAAATTTAATAATCGTATGTCTTTATATCTTCTCTTCCTCGTACCTTTCTTCCATTTTCCTTCTCTGATCTCTATTTCCACCATATTTTCTTTCTTTCTTTTTGACCTGAATTATATATCTGAAGTTCCTCTATATTAACTTTTTCTATCTTTCATTTGTGTTTCAACTACATTTTCTTTCCTTTTATTTGGCCTGTGTTTCTATTTTTTTTTCACCTAGCTCTCTCTGATTATTCATTCATTCATTCATTCATTCATTCATTCATTCATTCATTCTCTCTGTATGCGCGCTTGTGTTCATTCTTAACATAAACTCTGTTGATGTCAATATTATTTTTATTATTCTCACTGAACCTTAAGTGCCCAAGGCACATGGGGTTTCTCAAGGGTTGTCCAAAACGCCTGTCCTCTCTGTTCTTCACTGTCTCCTTTGGTCTGCCCTTACTTCTGTTCCCCTGTGGTGTCCATCTTAGTGCTATTTTTGGTAATGAGTCGTTAGTCATCCGAAGCACATGTCCCAACCATCGCCAGCGTCTCTCCTCAATAATTGTTGTCAGTGGCTTCATCTGCATTTCTGCCAACAAGATGTTATTTCTTATGGTGTTTGGCCAAAATAGTCTTCTAATTCTTCGTAAATATTTAGTCTGGAAAGAATTCAGCTTGTTTTCTATAGTTTTGTTGATTTTCCAGCATTCACTTCCATAGAGTTGTACACATTACTCTTAAATATCCTGATTTTCGTATTCATGCTCAGTTTTTTTAGATTTCCATATAGTCTGCAACATTGCATAACCCTGGTTTGCTCTGTTATTATTATTATTATTAACCAAGAGTGTTTCACATCTTGATGAACGCACAGTTTATGTTCTACGTCTATTTGTTTCTTTACTATCCTGTATTATCTGTACAGTCTCATGCCATTGTTTTCCATTCCATGAATGACTTTTTATGTTCATATTGTTTCATTTAGGTCTCAGTTTCTGTACTGTTATATTTTTATCACTAAAGAAAATACTTTTATCATTTAAGAGCTATTAAACTGTCACGTGTAGCTGAATCATTACATCTTACAGGCAAGTAAACTGTCACGTGTAGCTGAATCATTACATCTTACATGCAAGTAAACTGTCACGTGTAGTTGAATCATTACATCTTACAGGCAAGTAAACTGTCACGTGTAGTTGGATCATTACATCTTACAGGCAAGTAAACTGTCACGTGTAGCTGAATCATTGCATCTTACAGGCAAGTAAACTGTCACGTGTAGCTGAATCATTACATCTTACATGCAAGTAAACTGTCACGTGTAGCTGAATCATTACATCTTACAGGCAAGTAAACTGTCACGTGTAGCTGAATCTTTACATCTTACAGGCAAGTAAACTGTCACGTGTAGCTGAATCATTACATCTTACAGGCAAGTAAACTATCACGTGTAGTTGAATCATTACATCTTACAGGCAAGTAAATTGTCACGTGTAGCTGAATCATTACATCTTACAGGCAAGTAAACTGTCACGTGTAGTTGAATCATTACATCTTACCGGCATGTAAAACTGTCAGTTGTAGTTTAATCATTACATCTTACATGCGTGTAAACTGTCAGTTGTAGTTGAATCATTACATCTTACAGTCAAGTAAGCTGTGAGCTGTAGTTGAATCATTACATCTTACAGGCAAGTAAACTATCACGTGCAGTTGAATCATTACATCCTACAGGCAAGTATGCAGTCAAATGTTGCTGAATTATTCAATCTTACAGGCAAATAAATTTTCACACACTGCTGAATTATTCAATCTTACAGGCAAATAAATTTTCACACACTGCTGAATTATTCAATCTTACAGGCAAATAAATTTTCACACACTGCTGAATTATTCCATCTTACAGGCATATAAACTTTCAGATATAGCTGAATTATTCAATCTTACAGCCAAATAAACTTTCACATACAGCTGAATTATTCCATCTTACAGCCAAATAAACTTTCAGATATAGCTGAATTATTCCATCTTACAGCCAAATAAACTTTCAGATATAGCTGAATTATTCCATCTTACAGCCAAATAAATTTTCACATACGGCTGAATTATTCCATCTTACAGGCAAATAAACTTTCACATACGGCTGAATTATTCAATCTTACAGGCAAATAAATTTTCACACACTGCTGAATTATTCAATCTTACAGGCAAATAAATTTTCACACACTGCTGAATTATTCAATCTTACAGGCAAATAAATTTTCACACACTGCTGAATTATTCCATCTTACAGGCATATAAACTTTCAGATATAGCTGAATTATTCAATCTTACAGCCAAATAAACTTTCACATACAGCTGAATTATTCCATCTTACAGCCAAATAAACTTTCAGATATAGCTGAATTATTCCATCTTACAGCCAAATAAACTTTCAGATATAGCTGAATTATTCCATCTTACAGCCAAATAAATTTTCACATACGGCTGAATTATTCCATCTTACAGGCAAATAAACTTTCACATACGGCTGAATTATTCCATCTTACGGGCAAATAAACTTTCACATACGGCTGAATTATTCCATCTTACAGGCAAATAAACTTTCACATACGGCTGAATTATTCCATCTTACAGGCAAATAAACTTTCACATACGGCTGAATTATTCCATCTTACAGGCAAATAAACTTTCACATACGGCTGAATTATTCCATCTTACAGGCAAATAAACTTTCACATACGGCTGAATTATTCCAGTTTACAGGCAAATAAACTTTCACATACGGCTGAATTATTCCATCTTACAGGCAAATAAACTTTCACATACGGCTGAATTATTCCATCTTACAGGCAAATAAACTTTCACATACGGCTGAATTATTCCATCTTACAGGCAAATAAACTTTCACATATAGCTGAATCATTCCAGTTTACAGGCAAGTAAACAGTCAACTGTTGCTGAAACATTACATCTTGTAGATGTAAGTCTTAATCAAGCTTTGCAGAATATATACTTTTTATATGCCATTTATACGAAGCCATTCCAACCGATTGTCTCTCTTGTCATACTGTTTTGTGATGTACCTTTTAATGTTTACTTTGGGATAATACTAGAGTTCTATATTGTTGGACTATAATTTATGAGGTCTTGCTATATTCTGAACAGGGTTGCATTGTACAACTGTTTTTTCTGAAAGTAAAGTATACTTAATGACAGAGGAAACCATTCCTTTTGAGATAATCTCAAAATAAACGTTGGACTGAATTATCCCAACTATTTTGTGACCTATTTTAAAACTATACGTTATAGAACTATTCCTTACATGTGTTCTCTGAGTAATTGGTATGTCTGGATGCTATCTATATTATGGTGTATTTTCCAGTTGTGTTTAGCAATGCTACTCTGAATTATTCTCAAAGTGTACTTTGAAATTTACTGTCGAACCATTTTATTTTTTTTCAAACTATACATTATAAGGTACAATGTATGCGATGAAAAACTAAATTTCCGTGATACAAACAAGACATCATTATAAATCAGTTTGTATAGGTCTTGTAACATGAGACGTTTTGCTTGATGGTATGTGTGAGATATAATGTTGTCTTCTTACTTTGATTAGATACGACGCATGCGGTAGGCACGTACTATCAAGTTTGGGGGCTATAGAAGCGCATCTTGTCAGGGTTGATGGTTACAGTGGGCATGTATTGTCAGGTTGATGGTTACAGTGGGCATGTAGTGTCAGGTTGATGGTTACAGTGGGCATGTAGTGTCAGGTTGATGGTTACAGCGGGCATGTAGTGTCAGGTTGATGGTTACAGTGGGCATGTAGTGTCAGGTTGATGGTTACAGTGGGCATGTATTGTCAGGTTGATGGTTACAGTGGGCATGTAGTGTCAGGTTGATGGTTACAGCGGGCATGTAGTGTCAGGTTGATGGTTACAGTGGGCATGTATTGTCAGGTTGATGGTTACAGTGGGCATGTATTGTCAGGTTGATGGTTACAGTGGGCATGTATTGTCAGGGTTGATGGTTACACTAGGTATATATTGTCAGGTTGATGGTTACAGTGGCCATGTATTGTCAGGTTGATGGTTACAGCGGGCATGTATTGTCAGGTTGATGGTTACACCAGGTATGTATTGTCAGGTTGATGGTTACAGTGGGCATGTAGTGTCAGGTTGATGGTTACACTGGGCATGTTTTGTCAAGTTGATGGTTACACCAGGCATGTATTGTCAGGTTAATGATTACAGTGAGCATGTATTGTCAGGTTGATGGTTACACTGGGCATGTTTTGTCAGGTTGATGGTTACAGTGGACATGTTTTGTCAGGCTGATGGTTACAGTGGGCATGTTTTGTCAGGTAGATGGTTACAGTGGACATGTTTTGTCAGGTTGATGGTTACAGTGGACATGTTTTGTCAGGTTGATGGTTACAGTGGGCATGTTTTGTCAGGTTGATGGTTACAGTAAGCATGTTTTGTCAGGCAGATGGTTACAGTGGGCATGTATTGTCAGGTTGATGGTTACAGTAGGCATGTTTTGTCAGGTTGATGGTTACAGTAGGCATGTTTTGTCAGGTTGATGGTTACAGTGGGCATGTATTGTCAGGTTGATGGTTACAGTGGGCATGTATTGTCAGGTTGATGGTTACAGTTGGCATGTATTGTCAGGTTGATGGTTACAGTGGGCATGTATTGTCAGGCTGATGGTTACACCAGGCATGTATTGTCAGGTTGATGGTTACACCAGGCATGTTTTGTCAGGTTGATGGTTACACCAGGCATGTATTGTCAGGTTGATGGTTACACCAGGCATGTATTGTCAGGCTGATGGTTACACTAGGCATGTATTGTCAGGTTGATGGTTAAACCAGGCATGTATTGTCAGGGTTGATGGTTACAGTGGGCATGTTTTGTCAGGTTGATGGTTACAGTGGGCATGTATTGTCAGGGTTGATAGTTACACCAAGCTTGTATTGTCAGGTTGATGGTTACAGTTGGCATGTATTGTCAGGGTTGATAGTTACACCAAGCATGTATTGTCAGGTTGATGGTTACAGTTGTCATGTATTGTCAGGGTTGATAGTTACACCAGGCATGTATTGTCAGGTTGATGGTTACAGTGGGCATGTAGTGTCAGGTTGATGGTTACAGTTGGCATGTATTGTCAGGGTTGATAGTTACACCAAGCATGTATTGTCAGGTTGATGGTTACAGTTGGCATGTATTGTCAGGGCTGATAGTTACACCAAGCATGTATTGTCAGTTTGGTGGTTACAGTTGGTATGTATTGTCAGGGTTGATAGTTACACCAGGCATGTATTGTCAGGTTGATGGTTATAGTGGGCATGTATTGTCAGGGTTGATATTTACACCAAGCATGTATTGTCAGGTTGATGGTTACAGTGGGCATGTATTGTCAGGTTGATGGTTACAGGTGGCATGTATTGTCAGGGTTGATAGTTACAGTAGGCATGTTTTATCAGGGTTGATGGTTACACCAGGCTTGTATTGTCAGGTTGATGGTTACACCAGGCATGTATTGTCAGGGTTGATGGTTACAGTGGGCATGTATTATCAGGTTTGATGGTTACAGTAGCCATGTTTTGTCAGGGTTGATGGTTACAGCAGACATGTTCTGTCATGGTTGATGGTTACAGTAGGCATGTTTTGTCAGATTTGGTGGCTACAGTAGGCATGTTTTGTCAAGGTTGATGGTTACAATAGGCATATATTGTCAGGGTTGATGGTTACAGCAAGCATGTTTGTCATGGTTTATGGTTACAGCAGGCATGTATTGTGAGGGTTGATGGTTACAGCAGGCATGTATTGTGAGGGTTGATGGTTACAGCAGGCATGTATTGTGAGGGTTGACTGTTACAGCAGGCATGTATTGTGAGGGTTGACTGTTACAGCAGGAATGTATTGTGAGGGTTGACTGTTACAGCAGGAATGTATTGTGAGGGTTGATGGTTACAGCATGCATGTATTGTCGGTTTGATGGTTACAGCATGCATGTATTGTCGGTTTATGGTTACAGCAGGCATGTATTGTGAGGGTTGATGGTTACAGCAGGCATGTATTGTGAGGGTTGATGGTTACAGCAGGCATGTATTGTGAGGGTTGATGGTTACAGCATGCATGTATTGTGAGGGTTGATGGTTACAGCAGACATGTATTGTGAGGGTTGATGGTTACAGCATGCATGTATTGTCGGTTTATGGTTACAGCAGGCATGTTTTGTCATGGTTTATGGTTACAGCAGGCATGTTTTGTCGGTTTATGGTTACAGCAGGCATGTATTGTGAGGGTTGATGGTTACAGCAGGCATGTATTGTGAGGATTGATGGTTACAGCATGCATGTATTGTCGGTTTACGGTTACAGCAGGCATGTTCTGTCAGGGTTTATGGTTACAGCAGGCATGTTTTGTCATGGTTGATGGTTACAGCAGGCATGTTCTGTCAGGGTTGATTGTTACAGTAGGCATGTATTGTCATGGTTGATGGTTACAGCAGGCATGTTCTGTCAGGGTTGATTGTTACAGTAGGCATGTATTGTCATGGTGATGGTTACAGCAGGCATGTTCTGTCAGGGTTGATTGTTACAGTAGGCATGTATTGTCATGGTTGATGGTTACAGCAGGCATGTTCTGTCAGGGTTGATTGTTACAGTAGGCATGTATTGTCATGGTTGATGGTTACAGCAGGCATGTTCTGTCAGGGTTGATTATTACAGTAGGCATGTATTGTCATGGTTGATGGTTACAGCAGGCATGTTCTGTCAGGGTTGATTGTTACAGTAGGCATGTATTGTCATGGTTGATGGTTACAGCAGGCATGTTCTGTCAGGGTTGATTGTTACAGCAGGCATGTATTGTCATGGTTGATGGTTACATCAGACATGTTTTGTCAGTATTGATTGTTACAGCATGCATGTCTTGTCAGAGCTGATAACTACAGCAGACATGTACTATTCTGGGTCGAGACTATGTCAGTCATGTATTATTTAAAGCTACAGCAAACACGCATTGTCAGGACTGAGGATATAGCAGGCACGTACTGTCAGAGTTGAGGACGAAAACAAGTTTATAATGTCAAGGTTGATAGCATAAGCAAGCATGTACTGCCGGGACTGAGACTACATCAAACAAGCATTGTCAAGATTCAGAGCTACCTTGAGCACATAATGTCATGTTTTAGGGCTACAGCAAACACTAACAGGACTGAAGGCATTATTAGGCATATACTATAAAGGTTGAGGGCCTCCAAAAAGCATGTACTATAGGGTATGTTCCTGGTGCACCTTTCCGAAGCTTCCAAAAAGCTCTTGTCAACCGTTGTCGTAGCGAAATACCTGGAACAAAAGCGTCACTTGAAACGAGAAATGTGAAATAGTGGCTTTCAGTTCTTCCCCCTGAAAGCAGATCTTCCATATATAAACATCACAAAAGGCAGATCTTCCATATATAAACATCACATAAAGCAGATCTTCCATATATATATATATATATATATATATATATATATATATATCTGAACCTTAAGTGCCCAGGGCACATGGGGCTTCCGCAAGGGTTTTCCACAAATGCCTGTCCTTTGCCTTTTTTTTTGCTCTTGCCCAGGTGAGCCTCTATTGCTCAACATCCTTTCTGTTGTTCTTCTCCATGTCTCTTTTGATCTACCCTTACTTCTGTTCCCCTGTGGTGTCCATCTTAGTGCTATTTTTTGGTAGTGAGTTGTCAGTCATTCGAAGCACATGTCCCAACCATCGCCAGCGTCTTTCCTCAATAATTGCTGTCAGTGGCTTCATCTGCATTTCTGCCAACAAGATGTTATTTCTTATGGTGTTTGGCCAAAATATTTTTCTAATTCTTCGTAAACATTTAGTCTGGAAAGAATTCAACTTGTTTTCTATGGTTTTGGTGATTTTCCAGCATTCACTTCCATAGAGTAGTACACTTAGAACATTACTCTTAAATATCCTGATTTTCGTATTTATGCTTAGTTTTTTTTTTATTTCCATATAGTCTGCAGCACTGCAAAAGCCTGGTTTGCTCTAGTAAGTCTGCTGTTGATGTCCTCTATGCTGTCTCCATTTTCTACTACTCTACTGCCAAGGTATACAAATTCACTGACCTCCTCCACCAACTTGCTATCTACTCTGAGTACATTTCTGTTGTTCACATTCTGCTTCATTAACTTTGTCTTTCCTGCGTTGATCTTTAGTCCTATGTTGTTTGCATTCTGAGTTAGCTTGTTTATTTTATCTTGCTTATCTTTGTGGCTACTTGATAGCACACAAATGTCGTCCGCAAAGTCAAGGTCCTCCAGCACTGTGTCAAGGGTCCATTGTAATCCTCTGCGTTTGTCTGATGTTGCCTCCTTCACTAACCAGTCTACTGCCAAGATAAATAATGTTGGTGATAGTACACATCCCTGCTTCACTCCTGTTTGTGCCTTAAAGCTGCTGGAGATATGTTCTCCACAGATCACTTTGCACTGAAAACCCTCGTATAGGGCTTTGATTACATTAACTATCTTATGGGGGAGGCTATGCCATCTTAAGATTTTCTACAGTGCATCTCTGTTGACACTGTCAAAGGCTTTCTCAAAATTATAAACAATGCATATGTTGTGCTATGCCACTCATCTGCCTGTTCTAATATTTGTCTAAGTACAAATATGTGGTCTATGCATGATCTTCCTTTCCTAAATCCTGCCTGCTCTTTCCGAAATTTTCCCTCAATTGCTGGTATAATTCTGTTGATGATTATTCTGCAAAATACTTTACTAGTGAGTGGCAGTAGAGTAATGCCTCTCCAGTTCCCGCAATCTCTGAGGTCACCCTTCTTTGGTAGTTTTACTATAAGGCCAGTTTTCCACTCCTCTGGAGCTTTTTCTACATCCCAAATTTGTTGTAGTATATAGCAAAATTGTTTTGGTGTTTCTGTTTCTTCTGCTTTCAACATCTCAGCAGTCACTTCATCTTCACCTGGTGCACTGTCTAATTTTAGCTTCTTTATCGCCTCCTTTACTTCACTTATTGTTATTGGTCCTGTATTGATGTTTAGTTCCGTTTTTGCTTCAGGTATGTCTATTGTTTGTGCTGCTTGTGTTCTGTTTAGTAGGGTGTTAAAGTGTTCCCTCCATCTTTCAGTTTTTTCTCTTTCTCCACTTGAGAATTCATTTCTTGTTTGCTGGTCTTTCAGTTTTCTTGTATCAAAATGTATCTTTCTGTGTTCTCCGATTTTGGCTTTCCTTAATTTTAGTTTTATTTTTGCTACCAGAAGGTTGTGATCACTTGCTACATCTGCTCCTTTCCTTGTTCTCACATCTTGTAGTGACCCTTTCCACTTGTTGTTTATCAGTATGTGATCGATTTGGTTTTCTGTGGTTTTATCTGGGGACCTCCAAGTCACCTTATGGATGTTTTTATGTTGGAAAATTGTCCCTCCGATGGTCATCATGTTTTCTTCACAGAAACTGCACAGTCTTTCTCCATTTTCATTTATTTCTCCGATTCCTTCTCTTCCCATGATTCTTCTTCTATCTTCATTTCCTTCACCTACTTTTGCATTGAAGTCATCCAAGATGAGTAGCATATCATGCTTGGGGATTGTTTCTACTGTGGCTTGGAGGCTGTTGTAAAAATCTTCTTTTAATTCCTCTTCAGCTGCTTCTGTTGGTGCATAACAAACTATAATAGACAGCTTCGTGAATCTTGAGTTGAACCGTGCATATAATAATCTCTCATTTATAGGGGTCCACTTCAGCAATGCTCTTGATGCTTCTTATGCTATAATCAATGCTACTCCTCCTTCGTGATGATCTTCTTTACCTGACCATATTATTGTATCTTCTGTGTGCTGTGTTGTTAATTTCCTTCTGTCTTGTCCTATCCATCTTGCTTCTTGTATACCTAGTATGTCTAGTTTGTATCTGTGCATGTCCTTGATGGTTTGTGCTAGTTTTCCAGTCTGGTTTAGTGTTCTTACATTCTAGGTGCCTATTTGCATCTTATGTTTAGATTCCAGGAGGTCTGCAGTCGGGCTGGGGACTTCCAGTGGCTAGGTTTCATCCACAACCTTCATGGGCTCAGTTTCCTGATAAGCGTTTCTCCTTCCACCTGCATTTGTTATTTCCCTTGCTTCTGTTTCTGTAGCAGTCTGATATATATATATTTTTTTAAACCAGACAGGGTTGCTGGCCCTATGCCGAACCCTCCTTGGTCGCCTTTTACGATCATGCGTGGTAGGGTACAGTGGTCCTATTTTTTGCTGATCCCGTGTACCACACGGGGAATCTTCCATATATAAACATCACATAAAGCAGATCTTCCAAAAATAAACATCACATAAAGCAGATCTTACATATATAAACATCACAGAAGGCAGATCTTCCATATATAAACATCACATAAAGCAGATCTTCCAAAAATAAACATCACATAAAGCAGATCTTACATATATAAACATCATAGAAGGCAGATCTTCCATATATAAACATTACATAAAGCAGATCTTCCATATATAAACATCACAGAAGACAGATCTTCCATATATAAACATGACATAAAGCAGATCTTCCATATATAAAGCAGATCTTCCATATATAAACATCACATAAAGCAGATCTTCCATATATAAACATCACATAAAACAGATCTTCCATATATAAACATCACATAAAACAGATCTTCCATATATAAACATCACATAAAACAGATCTTCCATATATAAACATCAAATAAAGCAGATCTTCCATATATAAACATCACATAAAGCAGATCTTCCATATATAAACATCACATAAAACAGATCTTCCATATATAAACATCACATAAAACAGATCTTCCATATATAAACATCACATAAAACAGATTTTCCATATATAAACATCACAAAAAACAGATCTTCCATATATAAACATCACATAAAACAGATCTTCCATATATAAACATCACATAAAACAGATCTTCCATATATAAACATCACAGAAAGCAGATCGTCCATATATAAACATCATATCAAGCTCTATTCTGGCAAAATGACGCCACCAGCATCCAAGGTCAAGATATAGCAATATTAACGCCCTTATACCAGGAGCACTATCTGAGGCAGGACATGGTCTTGGTCAGCTTATATTCCCGGGCCAGTTCACATGCATTCTCGTTACCGTTTCACATCATCGCGAGTTTCCGCATTTAACAGTTCTTAGAGGTCATCTCCTCACCAAGTTATCAGTTCTTGCTAACTATGTGTCCTGTATACTCCTCGTGCTTTGGAATGCTTCTGCTGTCATTACTACAGTGTTAACCACTGCACTGGTTTTTTCCCCTTATGTCCCAGAACACCTGTTTCTCCATGTACTTTATCCTGATGACTGATCTTTGTAGGATTATTTGATCTCAGAAGATGGCATAGAAACAGAATGTACACCTCTTTTTTCACTGTTATTTCTAGGTCTTCATATAATTTACAACAAAACTACCCTAAGTTTTCAAAGACCTTTACGAGAAAACATCTTCTCTCAAAGTCGTCATAGAAAACAACCCATCTCTAAGTTATCATAGACCTTCACATGAAAACGGCCCCTTCTCAATCGTCATAGACCTTTACAAGGAAACTGTCCCTCTCTAAGTCGTTACAGACATTCACAAGAAAACTAACCATAAATTTTCATACAACGAAACTATCCCTAAGTTTTCGCAGACCTTAACAACAATATCACTCTAAGTCATTTTCGACCTTTACAAGAAAACAATCCCTCTCTAAGTCAACATAGACGTTAAAACTTTGGAAGAAATTAAAGCAGTTGGTCAAAATGTCAATAATCTTGCACATTCAGTTAATGAAGGCTTGTAACAGAAAGTGAACGCAGTTTGAGAAAACTGGTGAAGAAAGTTATCAGAGCATCCTTCTACTTCTCCTGTCTCTCTGGAGCTGCCAGCTAGTGCTCGTTGTAGTCGCCGCGATGAGAATGTTGAGGCACAGCGCTGTATCGGTTTGGGGGCAGGTTATGACGTTTTTTTTCAGTCCCTGTTTTGAGCTAAAACCCAGGAGATGTGCAGTACGTTTTCAGCATACTCCACTGCCATGGGGACTATAGCGATCCCCGCCACGTTAGCCAGGCTAAGCCTGTTACATGGTAGGGTACAGTGGTCCTATTCTTTGCAGATCCCGGGTACCACACGGGGGATCTTCCATATATAAACATCACATAAAGCAGATCTTCCATATAACAGAAACATAGGGGACAGGGTCTTGGTCAGTTTTGGTTTCGCCAACCCTGATGCTAGCATGCCAGCTAAGGGTCGCTTACTGTTAAAATGGTCAGCGTTGCCACCCCCTTTCAGAGTACTACAGAGGATTAGAACTAAAAACACGCACACACAAAAAACGTTGTAATAACTCACATGCACTTCAAAAAGGCATCGAAAGAGACGTATAAAACCAGTACCACTGTATACTTACGAAACCTGGATTTTAAAAAAAGGAACAGATAAAACAAACATAAGTGGTTCTATATGGGGTGGGTGGGGGGTTGGGGCAGGCTAAAGACGCAACAAACATTCTGGAAATTGCCAGAAATTCTGCAGAACATGGAAGACCTAAAACTAAACAGGGCAAAAAAAAAAGTAAAAATCTTTGGACATTTCACTAGAAGATATTTCTTAGAGAACCAGACACTCACCCAAGAGAAAAAAAAAAGAAACAGAGAGAAACCAAGAGCAAAGAAAAACAAAACTCTGCGGACTCATCAAACGCAACAAGAAAAAAAAACACATACAACTGATATGATTATAAATTGTAAAAACCCATACAAACAGACAGGTCTACTCATTAAAGGCCAACAGAACTTGATGAATAAATGAAGGCTGTTACCTTATGTGTATACCTATGGCATTCCACTTAGATTTTATATGCTGTTAGATCGTACGGTAACCAGTGCTACTTAAACCTGTTTTCTTCTCATACCCCTCTCCCCCCCCCCCCCCCATTTATTAGTCTATATTTATTACTGATACTATGAATTTAAACAGTTTCACAATGCCAAGTGTATGGTCATTCAAAAGGAGGCCTGGAAGGGACGAATATGGATTATCACCCTTAATCTGGGTGAGTTTTTTATGCCACCGTACATTCCATTTCTTTTCAATATACATGTTTGTAATAAGTCATTAATTCCACAATATTTTTACTGTAATATCTTCATACTTCCTGTTATGCTGAGTCTGTCCAAATCTCTGATGTTGTGACAACAGACAGACACACACACAGAGGTAAATACTGTATTTTGCTGAATCATAAATGTTCTATTTTAAAGAACCCCTTTCATTCTTTCAAGCGGGTCTGTTTTCATATCTTTGGCAAATACAATCTCTCTCTCTCTGAACCTTAAGTGCCCAGGGCACATGGGGCTTCCGCAAGGGTTTTCCACAAATGCCTGTCCTTCGCCTTTTTTTCTGCTCTTGCCCAGGTGAGCCCTCTATTGCTCAACATCCTTTCTGTTGTTCTTCTCCATGTCTCTTTTGGTCTACCCTTGCTTCTGCTCCCCTGTGGTGTCCATCTTAGTGCTGTTTTTGGTAGGGCAAATACAATAGTGTCTTCTTTAAAAAAACCCAAATGCACAATTATTATTATTAAGGTTCTAAGGACTGTAATAGCTGGAGGTGGAATGGAGGATAAGCTCTCCACTCCTCTTCTTCTTCTTCTTCTTCGTTCACTTCTGCCACCAAAAACCGCACTGTGAACCTACTGAGTTCATGCCTGTGGTCCTCGTTAGGTCCCGTGGTCCCCTGTGTGGTCCAAAATAGACCACACGAGATCCACGAAAGGACCACAAGAGATTCAGAGTGTCACAGTGCTTTAGCCTGTATTCTTGGTGGGTCTCGGAAGTGGGATTGCATGACACCGTGGTTTTCATTGCACCAGTTTAGTCTAGGGTTGGACTTTCTCACCGGAAGACCTCGACGTGTTTAGGATATCAGTGCATCCCCGCTGGGTGAGAGGCGGTAGCCCACCCAGGCCAGAGTTGGACTTTCTCACCGGAAAACCTCGACGTGTTTTGAGATACCCGTGTATCACCGCCGGGTGAGAGGTGGTTGCCCATCCAGTCCAGGGTTGGACTTTCTCACCGGAAAACCTCAGCGTGATTAGGATACGCAAACATCCCCGCCGGGTGAGAGGTGGTTGCCTATCTAGACTTCCCTGGTCCAGTGTCTCCGACTTCAGCATTTTGCGGTCGTGGCCGCTACCCTTCCTAGTTGTGACCAGGATGGAGCTTTTGTTCAGGAGGACGAATCCTCGCCACTAGTGACTTCTACCCCTGGGTTGAGCCGGTTTAGGCATTATCCCAGTATGGGCGTGTTTGGGACGGGACCGACCTCTAGAGCAGAGGTACTGTGACATGCATAGCCTTCAAGATTCACCCCTGGTATGAGCCGGTTTAGGCAAAATTCACCAGTATGGGTGTTCATCAGGCGTTACCGACCTCTAGAGCAGAGGTGGCATGACATGTCTAGCCATCAAGTTTCACCCCTGGTGTGTGCCGGTTTAGGCATATTTCACCAGTGTAGGTGTATTTCGGACGTGGGCGGCCTCTAGAGCAGAGGTGCCGTGGTACAGCTCTCGTAGCGATACTATTGGACATACCGGTTAAACTTCACTTTCCACCACCTTTTCCCATCGGCTCCGCACAGCAACCTTTATTTCTTTTCCGCATTTACTTCCTTAACCGGGAGGAACTTCACTCCACGCACGGCATATGAAGAGTCTCGACAGCAGTGAGACAAGCCGGTTCATGCATTTCACCCGACATGACTGCACTCAGGACGTGGCCGACCTCCAGACCAGAGGTGCCATGATTTGACTGTTTGCTTCGCTTTATCCTTTCTACCACCTTTTCCGCAGTGATGCTGCGCGGCAACCTCATTTGTACCTTTCTTCATTGGCCGGGAAGAGCACCGCTCCACGCACGGCAGCTGAAAAATCTCGCCAACAGCGGCAGATGAGCTACCAAAAGTGCCACTCATCTACCCTAAGTAACTGGTTTTCAGGCGCCAGATATTCGCCCTCGCCCCTTCTCCTGTCAGTTTAAACAGTTCTGCCACGGGAAGGCCAGGAGCTGGACTTGACTGCCAGAGGCTGTTTGAGGCGCATTTGCAGTCCTTAGAACCGCTCTCCACTCCAATTAAATGTCTCCAAGGCGTGCGTCTCAAATAGCCTCTGACAGTCCAAGTCCAGCTCCTGGCCTTCTCGTGGCGGAACTGTTTAAACTGACAGGAGAAGGGGTGAAAGGAGAATATCTGACACCTGAAAACCAGACGCTTCGGGTAGGTGAGACTTGTTAGTCTTGGTTGGTAGCTCATCTAGGAGAAGGAAAACTCTGATTTCAAACCCCCTGCTGCCTTGTAGGGTAGGTTCTGGCCAGAGTCAAAGGCTAGTGGAATAAACCATAAACAAACCGGTGGAAGGCAAGGGAAAACCAACACCGTGCATTCCCAAGAACAATCATGACAATCCACAATTCTTTGAATCATTGACGTTAATGGGGGTTCCAGTGGAACCACCTCGTCCGGCAGGGACTATCACGTGCGACAGGTGATACCAGATCGTCATCCAACTACTGTACGCAAAAGAAAACACAAGTAACACCACAGTAATTGCAACATGGAACATTAGAACACTAACAGAGCTTGGATAACTGGAAAACATGGAACAAGAAATGAAAAGAATGGAAATTAACATCCTTGGTTTATGTGAAATGAGACGGAATGGAGCAGGAAGCATAGATCATAAAGCCTTCAAAATAATATATTCCGGGGGGAAACCAGTGTAGAAATGGAGTTGACATAATATTGGATAAGAAGACAGCAAGAACAGTGAAAGGTTTCTGATGCATATCAGACAGTGTTAATGGTTAAATTACAGGGCCACCCAATAGACACAAATCTAATCCAAGTATACGCACAAACTTCAAAAAGCTATGATGATGACATAAAAGAATTTTACAATAATCTGGACATGGCAATGAAACAGTGCAAACCATGGGAAGTAAACTTTGTGCTGGGTGATTTAAACGCAAAAGTAGAGACTGAACAAGACAATGAAGCTACTGGCAAGTATGGACTAGGTATAAGAAATTAAAGAGGAGAGATGTTGAGTGGGCAGGAAAGAATAACATGATAATAGGAAATACTTGGTTTCAATGACACCCTAGACGACTATGGACATGGAAAAGCCCAAATAACATACGTAATCAGATAGATTACACTATTATCAACAGAGGATTCAGGAACTCACTAATATCAGTGAAAACAAGACCATGCGCAGATAGCAACAGTGACCACATCCCAGTTGTAGGAAAAGTGAGAATCAGGCTAAAGAGGTTAAAGGTAGCAGCTAAAAACAAAGAATTAGATAGAGAGCTGTTACTGAAAGATAAGGCAATATAAGAACAATATAGGACCATAGTACATAATAGGTATAATGCTACAGAGAAGATTGAAACGATTGATGAACAATGGAGTATGCTTAAAGGCTCTATTCAGCAAACATCTATCGAAATCCTGCCTCCAAATAAACGACACGCTAAACAGGGGTGGATGACAGAATAAATTTTGCAACTAATGAATCGGAGAAGTCTTAAGGAAGATAAAGATGAATATGACAAAATAATAAAGAAATAAGACACAAATGCAATAAAGCTAAAGAAGAGTGGCTAAATAAGAAATGTAATGAAATAGAGACACAACATCGTGGAAACACACAAGAGATATGTACAAACAAATAAAGGAGTTAACAAACAAAAGTGCATACCACAAAACTGGTTCTCAAGTCAAAGGATACAATAATGGACAGAAATGAAATAATGGCACGATGGTGCGAATACATTAGATTACATACTCTATGAGGACAACAGAGGCGAAATAGATATACGAAATAATAATGAAGGGTCTCCCATCTTAAAAGCAGAAGTGGAAGAAGCCATCAAACACATGAAAGACAACAAAGCACCAGGCCCAGATAAAATCACCAAGGAAGAATTGGAAGCAACAGGAGGGCTTGGCATAGAAATAATTACCAGATTGCTGAATGACATATATAACAGTAACTATGTCCTACCAGATATTCTGCAACCAGTTTTAATTGCTCTATCAAAGAAACAAGGGGCAGTTGAATGTGAAGACCATCGAACCATTAGTCTTATGAACCATGTTACCAAAATCCTGCTTCGTATTGTCATGAGAAGAGTCAGGGGCAAAATAAAACCAGAAATCGCTGAAGAGCAGTGTGGCTTCGTCGAAGGAAAAGGCACAAGTAATGCTATATATATATATATATATATATATTATATATATATATATATATATAACACTGATGGAAAGATCAACAGAAGTATCGACGGACCTATACTTATGCTTCATAGACTACTGTAAAGCATTCGACAAAGTGAGACACACATAAATTATAAGAATGCTGGAGGACATCAACAGAGATGGGAAAGATCTTAAACTCATCAAAAACATATACTGGCAGCAATCAGCAGCAATGAAGGTTGAGAACCAAATAGGAGTATTCCAATACATAAAATTGGGAGTGAGACAAGGATGTGTTCTATCTCCTGACCTCTTCTCCTTGTACAGTGAATACATAATGAGAAATATAGAGAGCTTGCCAGGAATATCAATTGGCGGGTACAACCTTAACAACTTAAGATATGCAGAGGACACAGTTCTGATTGCTACAAGTGAAGAGGAGCTACAGGCTCTTCTGGACATCGTGGTTTGTGAAGGTAAAAGTAAAGGTCTCAGCCTGAATAAAAAGAAGACTGAAGTGATGGTCATCTCAAAGAAAACCGGGTAAAAAAATGCAGCATTACCATCGATGGCACAGAACTGAAACAAGTTGATAGATACTTAGGAACAATTATAACAGCTGATGGGAAATGTCACAACGAAATAAAAACCATACATGCTCAGGCCAAGTCAGCATTCCAGAAAATGAGAAACATCTTGTGCAACAGATCCATATCAATGGAAACAAGATTCCGAGTAGTTAAATGTTACATCGAGCCAATTTTGTTTCATAGATGTGAATAGAGGTGGGATAGGGTCTTGGTCAGTCTTGGTCAGCAGGCCATCTTGCTCACAACCGAGAGGCCTACAGAAGTGCTGTTTGGGAGGCAAAGTTCCGCAAGGGACATACAAATGAATGAATGAATGAATGAATGAGATGTGAAGCATGGTCCAGGAATAAGAGAGTACAGCGAGAAATGGAGGCCATGGAAATGTGGTTCATAAAAAGGATGCTGAAGGTACCATGGACAGCTAAGAAAACCAATGAAGACGTCTTAAGAGAGGATGGAGTTAAAAGGCAAATTACAGCAAAGATCAGAGGCAGACAAGCGAGATTTGTAGGACATTTTCTGAGAAGAGGAAAACTGGAACACATTGTGGCAAGTGGAAAATTGAGGGAAGAAGAGACAGAGGAAGACAGAGAGAGAGAAGTTACTGGATGGGCTGTCAATGTAGCTAGGAAAAAAGTCACCGGCGAATCCCATAATCAAGTCTAAAGACAGGGAATTGTGGAGAGAAATGATCGCCTACGCCACGCGGCATGGCACTTGATTGATTGATTATTAATAAGCTCCTTATAACAGTATATCTGTAGCTAAATCGCTAAAGACGCACTTAAAAAAAGTGCAGTGGCAACTGGAAGATCATGGGTTCAATCCCGGGACCGAAAAAAAGCAACAACTCACAAGACCTCTGGGAGTCATGACCCAGAGGGGCCCACCCCCCTTAGAGTGTCAGGAGTTTAAAGGGCCGAAACACTTGTCTGAGGGGGGGGGGGTACTTCCTCTGATGATTTGAAGGAGTTGTGTTGTTTTTCCGCTCTCTACGGTAGAGAGTTTCCTGCATATCATCTCTGTACAGAGGAAACCACAGTGCTGGAGATCACATGTGTTACTAGACTCAGCCTAATAAGAAGTGATGCTTAATCTCAGCCTAGTTGCCCTTTTTCTCTGAACAGAGATGTCCAGCATCCATTTTTCTGTTTCTGAACTCCTTGATGTCAAAAGCCGTGCCTGTAACTACTGTTTCCTGTATCTGTGACGTGAAAAGTCGTGCCTGTAACTACTGTTTCTGATATCTGTGACGTGAAAAGCCGTGCCTGTAACTACTGTTTCTGATATCTGTGACGTGAAAAGCCGTGCCTGTAACTACTGTTTCTGATATCTGTGACGTGAAAAGCCTTCGCTGTAGCGAATGAATTATAGACGGTCTTTTTTACGGGGTTCCATCTGATGGATGAGTCAGAAAGCTAAATGGACGTAAAGCGAGTTTTCTCTCTCTCTCTCTCTCTCTCTCTCTCTCTCTCTCTCTCTCATGGGGCTTCCACAAGGGTTTTACACAAACACCAGTCCTTTGACTTTTTTTTCCCGCTCTTGCCCAGGTAAGCCATCTACTGCTCAACGTCCTCTCTGCTGTTCTTCTCCATGTCTCCCTTGGTCTACCCTTGCTACTGTTCCCCTGTGGTGTCCATCTTAGTGCTATTTTTGGTAGTGAGTCGTCAGTCATCCGGAGCACATGTCCCAACCATCACCAGCATCTTTCTTCTATAACCGCTGTCAGCGGCTTCATCTGCATTTCTGCCAACAAGATATTATTTCTTACGGTGTTTGGCTAGTCTTCTAATTCTTCGTAAACATTTAGTCTAGAAAGAATTCAGCTTGTTTTCTATAGTTTTGGTGATTTTCCAGCATTCAATTCCACAGAGTTGCGCACTTAGGACACTGCATTTAAATATCCTGATTTTCGTCTTCGTGCTCAGCTTTTTGGATTTCCATATATTCTGCAAGATTGCGAATGCCTGATTTGCTAAAGCGAATTTTATAGGGGGCGAGTATACATTACTATCAACAGACAGGCATGTTTTAAAATATAATAAATAAATTATACTAACCTAATAATTTGTACACAAACTTTAAAATACTAGCCTTACATTAAATAAGTACTGTATAGTGTAAAATATATTTGTAAATTTACAATAAGAAGTTCCGCTGTTTTAATGAACCGATGATCAGAAAAACGAATCGTCGGAAAGCGTGGACTATCAGTATATCGACTCTGCTAATTTTCTTTAGCTATATATTGTTTCGAAATGTCGGGAGTTCAAACTCGTTTTATTTTCCTGGTAACACAGAAGTGGCTCAGTGGGAAGAGACCTCTTGGTCACCTCAGTTGAAAATGGTTCCTGGAGAGTTGTGTTAGAAAAACCAGGGCAGCGAGGTTCATGTGGGTGAAAAGTTGAGAACTACTAGGCAAGTGAACTATTTAAAACATGACACTCGTATGTTTTGATCTCTAAAACATGACAATTGTATGTTCTGATCTATAAAGACATGACAATTATGTGCTTTGATCTATTAGACACGACATTCATATGTTTTGATCTTTAAAACATGACAATTGTACGTTTTGATCTCTAAAAACATGACAATTGTATGTTTTGATCTATAACAACATGACAATTGTATGTTCTGATTTATAACAACATGACACTTGTATGTTATGATCTATAAAACATGACAATTGTAGGTTTTTATCTACAAAACACGACACTTGTATGATTTGATTTCTAAAATCATGGCACTTGCATGTTTTGATATCTAAAATACGACACTTGTACATTATTATTATTATTATTATTATTATTATTATTGCACACAGACCGCAGCCTCCTCCTAAAGGCATATTAGAACAATCGAGAAAGGGTTTACGAAGCATTTCCCACATAACATTAGTTGCCCATACAAAGCATGAAACACACCTGCCTGCTTGAAAACCGTCCACGTAAACGAAACTTATTATCATTATTATAAATAAAGTGCAGTACAGGAGATGTTGCCAGATGAATTTATAATTTGTACTTTTAAATACAGATTTAGTATGCAAGAGATGACATAAGCGGACGGGAAACAAATATTCTGTATTTTAAAAAAAAAAAAAAATGGCAGCAAAAAAAAAAAAAAGGAAACTGACCTTCAGGATTTTTACTCCAGTGTGTTCGTCTGTTGCATCCAAGAGAGGCACTTAACAGTTTGCTCCTACATAATAATTTCTCATTTCACTAAATCTTCGTGTGTTACTGACTGTTATGCATGCTATTTAACATTTAAAATCTGTACCTTAAAAAAAAACAACAGAAAAGCCACATATGCTAACAAACGATACTATAGGCAGAACTATTTTCTTGCATCAAAGACAAAGATTAGCGAAGAATAAATCTAGCGCTACTATATTCTAGTCTCGAAAGTACGCACTAGCACAAACTGTGAGAAATATCCAATGCTCCTTCGCTGTGTGAGAAATGAATAACAAAGTGTGTCGCTGTTAATTTATACTGCAAATACAGCCACAAGATGGAAGTGCAGCAGACGACGCCATTATCGAATTTTGTAATCTTTCGCATCGAAGAGCTGCCCCCTCCCCCCCACGTGACGTCATTCTGGTGAATTTTTTTTTTTTTTTTTCTACAAAACGAACCAGTGTGGAGAAAGCCTTCCGCATCTCGCAACACACGTAATTATGAAGAGTCTTTGAGGAGTTTAGAAACACAAACAGATTTAAGACACATGTACAAACATAAACAAGTTTGGTATTGACCATCTTCTTACACAGAGAGGAAAAACCCCCACTAATTTTTGCATCACGAATCATTTGGCCTGACAGACTTGCGTATGAGACACGCAACTGAAACTGACGCTACACAAAAACGACATAAACAATAATTCAAAGACACTAAGTGAAGACAGAAAATCTAATTTTCTTTTCGCTCGTCGTGCCTCATGCGAAGTCTTGTTTTCGTGGAACTCATAAACTGTGGCTATTGCTAGTTGAATGGTATCCTAGTTTCCATTTCATCAACTGGCAGTTGTGTGTGCAGTGTATCTAGTGTATCCAGCCATGAAGATAGCTAATCATTCTTGTTTCGAACGCAATTTTTCCATAAAATTTCTTCTTCTTCCATCAGTTTCAGAGATCGGCTTGTAGACTTTTGCTGGTGGTCATCTGGAGGACGTGGACGTCCCCTTACAGTTTGTTTTGGACCGGTGTGGTAGTTGGCCGTATTCATCTTCTCTGTTCTTCACATGTTGGACACTCCTGCAGTACGTGTCTGCTGTCATCTTATTGGTCAGGCGATCCTGTCTTGAATCTGTTGTACAGACAGTATCTTAGTCTGGTGTGACCGGCACGTAGCCTTAAGATGGTGGCTTGTTCTTTTTTTAAAACAACATGTCGAACACCTACTCATATTTTTACACAGTAGGCGATTGTAACAGGGACAGATACAGCTGTTTTCAGTCATAGAAACCGCGTCACTGCTGCTTCAGCAGTCTAAGGCAGAGGTTAACAATTTTTTTTTTTTACAGTGGACCTCCTTTCCGGCCTGAGAACAGATGTTGACCCCTCATTAAAAATAAAGCAATAAACACAACCTATATTATGTTAGTGAGAATAAATGGTGAAACAACAACTTGGTTTGACATAAAACAGGGGTTCATACTGTCGCCTTACTTATTTATCTTGTATACGGAAAATATAATGAGGAATGTTAGAGAAGATGTAGACACAGAATATTACGATGCCATAACAATTGGAGGCTATGAACTACCAGAGGATCAGATATGCTGATGACACAACACAAAAAGGAATGGAAAAACTAATTATGTCAGTCCGTAAGAATAGTGAAGAGCAAAATCTCTATCTTAATTTGCAAAAAACTAAGTTGATGGCAAATGACAAAACAGATACGGCAGCTGAAATATGTATCAATGAGGAAAAACTGGAAGAGGTGGAGAATTTTGAATATCTTGGATCATTACTAACTAATAATGGTCATGCATCTTTCCCATTGTAACATATGCCTGTGAAACCTGAACACTTAACAAAACAGCTGAGAAACACATAAATGCCTTTGAATGTAAATGCTACAGAAGACTTCTTTAGATATCATGGACACAGAAAAGAACAAATATATCCATACTATAAGAACTTAATATTGAAGAAGGCTGAGTAGTAAAGAAGATTAAACAGAGAAAGCTTAAATATTTTGGACACATTAAACGTTAAATGACACATTAAATAAGAATTTAGAGAAGACCGTCTTGGAAGGATACATCATGGGAAAAAGAAAGAGAGGAAGACCAAGGTGAAGATGGCTGCAAGACATCGTTGATAATCTGCAAATGGATGCATCAGCAGCAGGGCGTCTTGCTTATAACAGAGAGGCCTACATGAGAGCTGTTAGGAAGGCAAAGTTCCGCGAAAGGAAATGCAAAAGACTGATATTATGTTATTATCTGCTCTAATTGCAATTAGAACAAAGAATAAAAGCTACCGAAATGTGGTTCTTAAGAAGGATGCTTCGCATACTATGGATAGCCAGAAAGACAAATGAAGAAGTACTACAGCAGGCTAAAGAATATCTCAAACTAGTGCCGTACGTAAGAAAAAGACAATCAAAGTTTCTCGGACACATCAGCAGACATGAAGGTCTCGAAAAACTGGTCATGGCTGGAAAGATAAATGGCAAATGACAGAGAGGGCGAAGAAGACAGACATACCTGGATGGCCTGACTGCATGGTTTTGTAGGGAAACAACAGGTGAATTGATTCGAGATAAAAAAAAATATGAGCGAGATGGAGAGAAATGACCATGCAGTCATTGATGAAACAAGTAAAGAGCCAGACTGAGAGACAGTTAGTAAGATGCAGTTTAAGAAGGTCAGTAACAAGTAAAGAGCCAGACTGAGAGACAGTAAGATGCAGTTTAAGAAGGTCAGAAACTAATAAAGAGCCAGACTGAGAGACAGTTAGTAAAATGCAGTTTAAGAAGGTCAGAAACTAGTAAAGAGCCAGATTGAGAAACAGCCAGTAAGATGCAGTTTAAGAAGGTCAGAAACAAGTAAAGAGCCAGACTGAGAGACAGTTAGTGAGATGCAGTTTAAGAAGGTCAGAAACTAGTAAAGAGCCAGACTGAGAGACAGTTAGTAAAATACAGTTTAAGAAGGTCAGAAACAAGTAAAGAGCCAGACTGAGAGACAGTTAGTAAGATGCAGTTTAAGAAGGTCAGAAACTAGTAAAGAGCCAAACTGAGAAACAGCCAGTAAGATGCAGTTTAAGAAGGTTAAAAACTAGTAAAGAGCCAGACTGAGAGACAGTTAGTAAAATGAAGTTTAAGAAGGTCAGAAACTAGTAAAGAGCCAGAGACAGTTAGTAAGATGCAGTTTAAGAAGGTCAGAAACAAGTAAAGAGCCAGACTGAGAAACAGCCAGTAAGATGCATTTTAAGAAGGTCAAAAACTAGTAAAGAGCCAGACTGAGAAACAGCCAAATAGATGCAGTTTAAGAAGGTCAGAAACTAGTAAAGAGCCAGACTGAGAGACAGTTAGTAAAATGCAGTTTAAGAAGGTCAGAAACAAGTAAAGAGCCAGACTGAGAGACAGTTAGTAAAATGCAGTTTAAGAAGGTCAGAAACTAGTAAAGAGCCAGATTGAGAAACAGCCAGTAAGATGCAGTTTAAGAAGGTCAGAAACAAGTAAAGAGCCAGACTGAGAGACAGTTAGTGAGATGCAGTTTAAGAAGGTCAGAAACTAGTAAAGAGCCAGACTGAGAGACAGTTAGTAAAATACAGTTTAAGAAGGTCAGAAACAAGTAAAGAGCCAGACTGAGAGACAGTTAGTAAGATGCAGTTTAAGAAGGTCAGAAACTAGTAAAGAGCCAAACTGAGAAACAGCCAGTAAGATGCAGTTTAAGAAGGTTAAAAACTAGTAAAGAGCCAGACTGAGAGACAGTTAGTAAAATGAAGTTTAAGAAGGTCAGAAACTAGTAAAGAGCCAGAGACAGTTAGTAAGATGCAGTTTAAGAAGGTCAGAAACAAGTAAAGAGCCAGACTGAGAAACAGCCAGTAAGATGCATTTTAAGAAGGTCAAAAACTAGTAAAGAGCCAGACTGAGAAACAGCCAAATAGATGCAGTTTAAGAAGGTCAGAAACTAGTAAAGAGCCAGACTGAGAGACAGTTAGTAAAATGCAGTTTAAGAAGGTCAGAAACAAGTAAAGAGCCAGACTGAGAGACAGTTAGTAAAATGCAGTTTAAGATTGTCAGAAACAAGTAAAGAGCCGGACTGAGAAACAGCCAGTAAGATGCAGTTTAAGAAGGTCAGAAACAAGTAAAGAGCCAGACTGAGAAACAGCCAATAAGATGCAGTTTAAGAAGGTCAAAAACTAGTAAAGAGCCAGACTGAGAGACAGTTAGTAAAATGCAGTTTAAGAAGGTCAAAAACTAGTAAAGAGCCAGACTGAGAGACAGTTAGTAAGATGCAGTTTAAGAAGGTCAGAAACTAGTAAAGAGCCAGACTGAGAGACAGTTAGTAAGATGCAGTTAAAGAAGGTCAGAAACTACTAAAGAGCCAGATTGAGAAACAGCCAGTAAGATGCAGTTTAAGAAGGTCAGAAATTAGTAAAGAGCCAGACTGAGAAACAGCCAGTAAGATGCAGTTTAAGAAGGTCAGAAACTAGTAAAGAGCCAAACTGAGAAACAGCCAGTAAGATGCAGTTTAAGAAGGTCAAAAACTAGTAAAGAGCCAGACTGAGAGACAGTTAGTAAAATGCAGTTTAAGAAGGTCAGAAACTAGTAAAGAGCCAGAGACAGTTAGTAAAATGAAGTTTAAGAAGGTCAGAAACAAGTAAAGAGCCAGACTGAGAAACAGCCAGTAAGATGCAGTTTAAGAAGGTCAGAAACAGTAAAGAGCCAGACTGAGAAACAGCCAATAAATGCAGTTTAAGAAGGTCAGAAACTAGTAAAGAGCCAGACTGAGAGACAGTTAGTAAAATGCAGTTTAAGAAGGTCAGAAACAAGTAAAGAGCCGGACTGAGAGACAGTTAGTAAAATGAAGTTTAAGAAGGTCAGAAACTAGTAAAGAGCCAGAGACAGTTAGTAAAATGAAGTTTAAGAAGGTCAGAAACAAGTAAGAGCCAGACTGAGAAACAGCCAGTAAGATGCAGTTTAAGAAGGTCAGAACAAGTAAAGAGCCAGACTGAGAAACAGCCAATAAGATGCAGTTTAAGAAGGTCAGAAACTAGTAAAGAGCCAGACTGAGAGACAGTTAGTAAAATGAAGTTTAAGATTGTCAGAAACAAGTAAGAGCAGACTGAGAAACAGCCAGTAAGATGCAGTTTAAGAAGGTCAGAACAAGTAAAGAGCCAGACTGAGAAACAGCCAATAAGATGCAGTTTAAGAAGGTCAAAAACTAGTAAAGAGCCAGACTGAGAGACAGTTAGTAAAATGCAGTTTAAGAAGGTCAGAAACTAGTAAAGAGCCAGACTGAGAGACAGTTAGTAAGATGCAGTTAAAGAAGGTAAGAAACTACTAAAGAGCCAGATTGAGAAACAGCCAGTAAGATGCAGTTTAAGAAGGTCAGAAATTAGTAAAGAGCCAGACTGAGAAACAGCCAGTAAGATGCAGTTTAAGAAGGTCAGAAACAAGTAAAGAGCCAGAGACAGTTAGTAAAATGAAGTTTAAGAAGGTCAGAAACAAGTAAAGAGCCAGACTGAGAAACAGCCAGTAAGATGCAGTTTAAGAAGGTCAAAAACTAGTAAAAAGCCAGACTTAGAGACAGTTAGTAAAATGCAGTTTAAGAAGGTCAGAAACAAGTAAAGAGCCAGACTGAGAAACAGCCAGTAAGATGCAGTTTAAGAAGGTCAGAAACAAGTAAAGAGCCAGACTGAGAAACAGCCAATAAGATGCAGTTTAAGAAGGTCAGAAACTAGTAAAGAGCCAGAGACAGTTAGTAAAATGAAGTTTAAGAAGGTCAGAAACAAGTAAAGAGCCAGACTGAGAAACAGCCAGTAAGATGCAGTTTAAGAAGGTCAGAAACAAGTAAAGAGCCAGACTGAGAAACAGCCAATAAGATGCAGTTTAAGAAGGTCAGAAACTAGTAAAGAGCCAGACTGAGAGACAGTTAGTAAAATGAAGTTTAAGAAGGTCAGAAACAAGTAAAGAGCCAGACTGAGAAACAGCCAGTAAGATGCAGTTTAAGAAGGTCAGAAACAAGTAAAGAGCCAGACTGAGAAACAGCCAATAAGATGCAGTTTAAGAAGGTCAGAAACTAGTAAAGAGCCAGACTGAGAGACAGTTAGTAAAATGCAGTTTAAGAAGGTCAGAAACAAGTAAAGAGCCGGACTGAGAGACAGTTAGTAAAATGCAGTTTAAGAAGGTCAGAAACAAGTAAAGAGCCGGACTGAGAAACAGCCAGTAAGATGCAGTTTAAGAAGGTCAGAAACAAGTAAAGAGCCGGACTGAGAGACAGTTAGTAAAATGCAGTTTAAGAAGGTCAGAAACAAGTAAAGAGCCGGACTGAGAAACAGCCAGTAAGATGCAGTTTAAGAAGGTCAGAAACAAGTAAAGAGCCAGACTGAGAAACAGCCAATAAGATGCAGTTTAAGAAGGTCAAAAACTAGTAAAGAGCCAGACTGAGAGACAGTTAGTAAAATGCAGTTTAAGAAGGTCAGAAACAAGTAAAGAGCCGGACTGAGAGACAATTAGTAAAATGCAGTTTAAGAAGGTCAGAAACAAGTAAAGAGCCAGACTGAGAAACAGGCAATAAGATGCAGTTTAAGAAGGTCAAAAACTAGTAAAGAGCCAGACTGAGAGACAGTTAGTAAAATGCAGTTTAAGAAGGTCAGAAACAAGTAAAGAGCCGGACTGAGAGACAGTTAGTAAGATACAGTTTAAGAAGGTCAAAAACTAGTAAAGCTGAGAAGGAATGCCAGAAGAAGCAATGAGAAGAGATACGCCTTTGTCAATGACGAAGCAACAAATAAACACAAAAGTGGAACTTAGCTGACAGAGATTTTATTGGCTGGGCAGTCAAAATAAGTGACATAAAAAAAATAGGCAATGAGATGATCTCGTAGAAATATAAAACAAACTTGTTTGTTATCACAACTTTGGAACATCATTTAGCCACTACTTACTGACATGGAGAATGAGGTACTTGTATTACTCATTTGGCCATAATGGTTCGCCAGTCTGTCACCTGGACTATTATTTCTGTTCCCTCATTTCTCAGCCAATACCCCCCCCCCACCAATTTTTCCCCTTCTTACCTGGCTCTATCTAGCCGCATTATTTCTTGACGTCCTAGTCTGACTCTATCTAGCCGCATTACTTTCTTGACGTCCTAGTCTGACTCTATCTAGCCGCATTACTTTCTTGACGTCATAACTTGACTCTGTTTAGCCACATTACTTTCTTGACGCCCTAACCTGACTCCATCTAGCCCCACTATTTGCTTGACTTCTTAAAAAAGAGGATCTCTATCAGCTAAGAGCTTTCTTTGTGATAATTTGTTGTTTCATTTTTTTTTGTCCTTGATGGACATTGCCAAAATATTGGTTCCTTACTGTGTTTTTTTTTATTGACACTTTTATGTGCTCATCTGGTTGCCTCTTTTGCCGTTCCTTCTCACCGTTATTTCTTTTTTTTTTTCTGTTTTTTTTTTTAAGCTGCACTATACATTTCGGATTGCCTCTACTTCACTCCAGAATACTGTAGACAACTTTCTAGAAACTTACGGAACTAATCCTCGTTGAATATCGTCCTCAATCTTGGCACATTAATATGGTTTTTCTACTTTTCAGGCGCACCGTAAGTGGACTGGAATTGACCATGATACCTACAAAGCAATTGTGTCCATCTGCTGTAAATACAACAGTTTCCAGCCTGGCTGGTCCAACCACAGGGCCACAGGTTGCTGCTAGAAAGACTGTTAGAGTTGAGAACGGTAAAAAGGTAAAAATTCCAGTTTCATGGAATGTTGGGGAAGCGGTTTTAGGCCCGTATTTTCCACGACCTTCGGCACATGAAAGTTTGATGTGGTCAGTATCACGCCTGGTTGCATTTACCTTCCCAAATTTCTCTGGTACCCGTTTTTAGAGGCTGGGTGGAACCCGGGGCCTTTTTTCTTGTGTACCAGAAAAAAAAAAAATAACACCGCTAGGACTTGAACCTGATACCACCGGTTAGTAAACCGAGCGTGCAACCACACCAGGGTTGAGGAAGGGTCTTGAAAGTTATTCATTTGAATAAGAAAGAGAGAGATGCAGTGTTGTACTCTTGTATTAAGATCCTTATATTTTAGCTAGAGGATAAAGGTACTTGAGCACTTGATGATGCTGATCACATTTCTTGATGCTCACATACTCCGATGGCGGCACAGGCAATAAAATAAACCATCAATTTTCTTTAAAAAAATATGAAGGATTTCATACTGCACTGTTTTTATGAGATTCTAGAATATTCAAAGTTTAAATGAAACTCTGGGGCACTCGGTGCTCACGTGTACATGAAAGACGGTTGGTTTGGCTGGGGGGGGGGGGAAGAACCGAGTCAACCGTTATCATGGTAACAATAGCTCCTGGTGTTCAGCACACTGGCCACGACACCATCAAACCAAAATGAAGCATGAAAAATGATATTGGGGGAGGGGGGGGGGGCCCAAAACCAGATCATAGAAATAGAAAAAAAACATAAACAGACAGAGCCTGGAAAAACAAAACAGAGCCTGGAAAAACAAAACAGTGGAATAACAAAAACATACCAGGAGAAACACGCACACACAAGCTCGCACGAACAAACAAAACTAGTTGCGGCAAGCTTTGTTTGCGCCATTATTTCAAACAACGTGGGGAAGGAAGAAAAAAAAAAACAGCGATCATCACGAACAGTTGCCGATTTGCTGTGTGAAAACAAGAGTTGTTACGCACTTCCGGTCGATACTTGTTGATTTGCACAATGTATCGATTACCTTCGTATGTCAACGCGGGGCGCTAGCTCCTTAAAATTAACCTGCACGAAAATTGTTCGCTGAGGACCGGGTTTTCAAAATGTACGTAAAAGTTTTTTTTTTCCTCACATAAATTGTATCCCAGCCCCAGGTCGTGTAAAACGTGCTGACCTGCTGGATCTAATGCGCATCGTCTTGAATTCTTTTACAGCGGCTCGTTCTCGCCCGGTCAGCGTGGCTTCCTGACGGGATTTCCGTAAGTGTCGTTATTCTCTTGTTTTATTCCTACAGGCGGACGACTTTCTGTTGCTAGTCTGGTTTGCTGGCTGTTGATTTGCCTTACAGCCGATGCTGTAATGATTTTGAAAAACACAGGCACCGTGCCGGATGGGGAGTGGATTACCACAACTTTCATGAAGTCCCGGAGCGGACGAAAGAAAGAAGCAGGGAGGCTGTCTGTAGATTCCACCCTCGTGAAGACTACACGAAGTCTCGCACCGGCTGCTAGTCTGACGGGGGCCAAGGGAAGCACTGTAAACAAGAAGAATAAGGTATTTATTAGAGTTGTATTCAGTATTCAACTCGTATTCGGCCGAATAACTTAAAAGTTCGAATATTTGTATCCAAACGAAAATTCAGATGATAAACTTTCCAGTGTTGTAATTTCCATTACCTGTCCCTACATTGATTCGATCTAAACAGAAGTTGAAATGTTAAACTAAGTAGTCAGTAATTAGTTTTTGCTACGTTTGTATACTGCGTGTAAGAAGTAGATAATCATAAAAGTATTTACCACTTCTGTAAACTGTGTATAACAAGTAAATAATCTTAAAACTAATATCACATTTCCAATAATCACTGTCGCATTCATAGTTCTAGCATGACTCCATTCATATTCGAAATTTATTTGGCCACACAGAAAATTATATATTCGATTTTGGCCTAATACACAAATCATCGTATTCGGTACTTATCTAGTATTTAGCGTTTGTCTTTCTTCGTTCCGATGAGAAAGCAATGTCTATGATTTGTGTGGCCGTGATAGTTCTAGTGTCTGGGTGATCTATGATTTGTATGATCATGTTGGTTCTAATGTTTGGATGATGGCTCTAGTACTTGGGTGATCTATGATCTGTGTAGTCTTGGTGGTTCTAGTGTTTGGGTGATCTATGATTTGTGTGGCCGTGATAGTTCTAGTGTTTAGGTGATCTGTGATTTGTATGATCATGTTGGTTCTTATGTTTGGATGATGGCTCTAGTGCTTGGGTGATCTGTGATCTGTGTAGTCGTGGTGGTTCTAGTGTTTGGGTGGTCTATGATTTGTGTGGTCGTGGTGGTTCTAATGTTTGGGTGATCTATGATTTGTGTGGTCATTATGGTTCTAGTGCTGGGGCGATCTATGATTTGTGTGGTCGTGGTGGTTCTAGTGTTTGGGTTGTCTATGTGCTGTGATGGGGTCAAATTTTATCTGGAAGATGGAAATCATCTACTTACACCATGAGGCACCATAGAATTATACTTCATACACATACACATATGCGACTTTCAGTGGATAAAGGTCGGTAGGTAGGTAAAATCCCCATTTTCATCCTGTTAAGGTATATTGAGGTTACAGTGTTAGGCCCGTAAGACTATGGGCAGATGAAAGTGTGATTTAATCAGTGTGTCTTGTCTGGCTGCATTTACCTTCTAAGATTTCGCTGGTACCCATTTTTAGAAGTTGGGTGGACACCGGGGCATTTGTGTGTGTGTGTGTGTAGTGGTACCAGAAAAAATCACCCCCCCCCCCTTTTTCCTCCTTACTGGGACTTGAACCCGATAGAACCGGATTAGTAAACCGAGCACTTAACCACTCAGCCAACCAGGGAGCCAGTAGATGAAGGATATAAGAAACTATCATGCACACTCGCTATAAATATGGAAATCTATAACTGTTATTTGGTTACTATAAAGTACCCTGTGGAGAGGTTTTTTATTTTCGGGTAGCGAAATAAATTTTTTTAATGGGAGAGGTATTTACGAAATATCATTGGGTTCAGGGGTCCACAGGCTGAAAAAAAGTTGGGAACCACTGTTGCATATGTATTCGGGAGTCTACTAGCTTTCTTTGTGCTCATTGCGGGTCTGTGTTCACTGCATGTTGCTCATTGTCTGTTTGGCCGTGTCTTTATAGGTTATAAGACTGTGCGAGCGAGAACATGATGGGCCACAGTAGGTGACGGATTAACCACCATCCAGGCTCCTTGGCTAAACTTAGTAAGGGCCACCTCCGACCTAGATCGATCTTTCAGTTTATATATATATATATATAAAGTTCATTAAACAATATTATATGTTGGCAGTTTTAACCATAGCAGTCCTTCTGTCTTTCCGGGCCCCTTGCTTAAGCCTTTTGGGCCTAATTGGTTACCCGCTACTTGATGCCAAGTTTCAACGGTTCGAAATGACTGGTGACAGTAGATAGACAGAAGAAAGTGTCAAAAGATATCCTTTACCTGCCACAGAGAGACAAAACATGTAACACGGTATAACAACAGTCGATGTTATGTGAGATATTAACAATAGAAATTATTGGGCGTTATGAAAAGTGCCAAGTAAAGAATGAATAAACAAGTATAACAAGTAACAAAGACAAGAGAATGAATAATTAATTCACAGTCTTCAGAGGTCGAACCGGACACTGCTTACTCATCTCTCTCTGGGAGACAAAGGCTGCGAAAGCCTACCGCTAACATAACCAGGCAGGCTCTCACCTGGACTCCCCAGGATAAGAGGAAACAAGGAAGAAACACATGGCGAAGGAGTCTTGTAGCAGAGATTTTTAAAAAGATGGACTACAGCTGGAGACGGATAGAAGAAGCAGCCCTCGTTGATGGCCTATGCTCCAGATATGGTTAGAGAAAGCGAGGATGGTTGGAACAGTCCAATGAGTGTGTCAGAGTGGCCCCCAGACTCCTGACCACATACTACAGACACACACCATATACAGAGACCTCAGAACCCAGGTATGGCCCCGGGAGAGAAGCAGGGAGGAGAAACTCTGGGGTTCTTATGAAGACCTCCTGCTGACAGCAGGATTCGTGGAGGTAACCCGACTCTCTGTTTATAAAGCTGAGCATACGAAACTGAAAGAAGAAGAAGAAGAAGATTATTTTATATGACCATACGGGACTTGGACTATATCTAGAGAGAAAGAAATTTACCGTTGGTTCTTTCGCTCATGTGGTTAGAGGCAGCTAAAGTAGGGCTTCTTCATGCCCTGCTAGAAAATGCTGATGGTCCACCACCTCTTGCTCCCAGAACCTGGTGTCCCCCTCCAGGAAAAAAAAAAGTGCCGACGGCCCAGTTGTGTTCTGAATGTGGAGAACTGGTTCGAACAATTCGGGAAGTCAGCGATCTCAACTCTGCAAGGCTCTGGGGAAAACACATATATGGCCAGATCTGTGCTCTGAGCACTAGACTTATTCACAAGAGCAACAAAGGGTTACATTCATACTTTTATTTCTCTTCTCGACATATCTTCATCGTCTTCTTTCCAAAGATGAAATCTAGCTTAGTTCTGTGTGGACATAATAGTTAATAGTAAATAATAATAATAATAATATCCATCCTGACATTTTCATCGTGGAGGGGGAGATAACAAATTGGAAAACAAGAGTGCCACAAGAATGACGTGTACCAGTTCTAAATTTAGCTTCAGATCCGTCGAGACACGTGGCAGATCGATACTGTGAGTGGTCGCCGGCTTGAGCCGGCCAGGCCGCGCCATTCAGTAAAACAGCACAGGAAAAATGAATGGCCGAGCTCTCTTGAGTCGCTTTCATTCAGGTTTTTGGAAAATGGAAACATGAGCGAGGGTGAGCGGAGGGGAATATGAGAGGGGAGTGGTGCATGGAGGGACGGAATGTCAGCAGAGATCAGTGAATGTGAGTGTGCAAGGGGTTGTAGAGAGAGAGAGAGAGAGAGAGAGAGAAGGGAAATTTCGTTTGGGAGACACACAAAGAAGATAATGTTTGTTTGCGTGTGCTTGAACCTTTGCTTCCTGAAGCGATGGGCCCCAAGAGAAATTTTCTAAAACCGTCCATAATTCTCCCTCACAGCCCGTCCGCCCCCCCCCCCCCCCGCTGCATTTCTATTCTTACCAGTTTTTACCCCTACGTCCCCCATGCCCTCCGGGCCCACCCGTAAAACAGAGAAAGCCTTCCAGGCCCCGAAACAAATCATCAGCGGGGCCCTTCCTGTTATAAGGCATGGTTGAGACGATCTGAGCCATTCCTGTTATAAGGCATGGTCGAGACGATCTGGGCCCTTCCTGTTATAAGCCATAGTTGAGACGATCTGGGCCCTTCCTGTTATAAGCCATGTTTGAGACGATCTGGGCCCTTCCTGTTATAACCCATGGTTGAGACGATCTGGGCCCTTCCTATTATAAGCCATGGTTGAGACGATCTGGGCCCTTCCTGTTATAACCCATGGTTGAGACGATCTGGACCCTTCCTGTTATAACCCATGGTAGAGACGATCTGGGCCCTTCCTATTATAACCCATGGTTGAGACGGTCTGGTCTTTTAGTTTTAGACTAGCCAGAGTCGTGTCCTATCTCCGTGCATTGCTACAGATAACAGACTTTTAAAAAAGACAGATGGGGGCCTCACACTGATCCTAGCAGTGGACCACATTTGTAAATCCATCTGGATATAAGAAGTAAAATCACAATTAAGGAAGAGCGTTTCCAATGATCATCTGCCTGTGGATCAAGTCCTTCCACAGTGTACCGTATCTCAGACTCTGGGATTAGTAACTGGGACGGCATCCCTCCTGCCCAGAATACAGTCAAGAGTTTTTCTCTTTTCTTCTACATAATTGTGTAAACATGTACTTTGCTGCGTAAATTGTTTGTCTGTCTGCTTACCTTCGGTGATAGCAGTGTCTCTTGGCGCTTTCTGAAGTTACCCTGGTGCTCTGTGCCATTGATTCTGTGCGTCGGTCACGTAGGTTACAGTGGGAGCTCACATGGCATACACACCATACATGCACATGCTGGGCTTGACCTATGAGCACATTAGAGTGTCACGTTGTTCAGCATCGCGTTCTTCTTCTTCTTCTTCTTCTTCCATCTCCCTGTAACTGCGAGCTAGTGTTTTTTTTTTTTTTTTGCAGCCGCGATGAAGTGAAAGTGTTGAAACACATCATCATGTCGGATGGGGAGCAGGTTATGGTGTATATGTATATATATATATATATATATATATATATATATATATATCAGTTCCTGAGTGAAGCTAAAGAGCAGAGGATGTGCAATACCTCTTTAGCAGAATCCACCATCATGAGGACCACGTCGATCCCTGTCCAGTTAGCCAGGCTAGGCTTTGTTACTGATGGTACCAAGGGATAGATGGGACAGGGTCTTGGTCGGCTATGGTTCGCAAACCCTAACCCTAGCTTGTTGGTTATTGTTCGCCAGCTGATACTAGCATACCAGCTGTGGTTCACCAGCTCTGACGCTAGCATATCAGCTATGGTTCACCAACACTGACGCTAGCATATCAACTGTGGTTCACCAGCTCTGACGCTAGCATATCAACTGTGGTTCACCAGCTCTGACGCTAGCATATCAACTGTGGTTCACCAGCTCTGACGCTAGCATATCAACTGTGGTTCACCAGCTCTGACGCTAGCATATCAGCTATAGCTCACCAGCTCTGACGCTAGCATATCAACTGTGGTTCACTAGCTCTGACGCTAGCATATCAGCTATAGCTCACCAGCTATGACTTCAGCATGTCAACCATGTGTCCGCTGACCGCCAGATCGGCCAGCGTCTTCACCGTCTCCCTCCCTTTCCCAGCTCCAGAAGGAGCAAAGTACCCATCTCTACGGCTGTATGAATGAGGGGGCCTCGAACAGCCGACCATCACCATGAGAGACCTCGACAGCCGACCTTCACCATGATAAACACTGAACAGCTGACCTTCACCGTGAGAGACAAGCACAGTGAAATGGCATGACTCCTTAATGTTTTTCAGTGTGAGAGTGATATGTGGTATGGCTTATAGCCAGATTTTTTGTTTTTGTTTTTGACTGCAGCCTACAGTTTGACAATCCCTGTGAATAATGGCATTCAGCTGGTAGAGATCCTTGTGGTTAATACGTCAAACAAGCAATGCCTTTTATCAGGGCCGTCTTAACAGCATCGGGGGCCCCCTGGGCAAAGTAATAACAAAATAAGCCACCAGCATCGACGCACACGACAAGTACACTCTCCATAGACATAGATTTTCATGGACTGGTTGGGTCCCATGCACCTAGGGCCTATAAGCAGTGTCCAGGTGGGCCCATGCGTTAAGACGGCCCTGCCTTTTACATTTTATTTCTCGTTTCGTTATTTTCGTTGTTATTGATAAAGGCATATTGCCGAAATATTGGTTTATTACTCTTTATTCTACACTTCTACGCGCTCTTCCTGTTGCCTTTTTCTTTAAAAACTACACCATACACTTCTGTCTCTACTCTGCTAAAATCAGTTTTACTACAGTTCTCAATTCATCCATCTTTTGAAGACGAACGCAGGAGAATTATTGTATTTTTAAGTCTGTTATTGGGTGTGTCGAATAGAGAATTTTAAAATATTCAGTTCGAGTATGACTATTTGATATTTTTGGTGGTCGAATGTGAATTATAATTGATTGATGGAAACAGAACTTTTCGGTGAAAGCATGGGTATGAGTTATGTGATGATTATTTGATTACTATTACTTATTTGATCTATCTATCTATCTATCTATCTATCTATCTATCTATCTATCTATCTATCTATCTATCTATCTATCTATCTATCTATCTATCTATCTATTGCCCTGCCGCCTGACATTTGCTATCATGCTTTCCCATAATTCCCTGCTCTGGATGGTGATTATAAGCTGTGGTGGTGTTCTTTGTCTGTGCCATCTAGTTAATCCATCCACCATTTTCTCTCTCTCTCTCTCTCTCTCTCGCCTTCTATCTTTCCCCTTGTCACAATGTACTCTAGTTTGCCTCGCCGTAGAACAGTTTGATCTTTCTTTTATCTTTTATCCTTCCCGTGCCGTTAAACGTCACACAGGGCTCGCGAGGTAGTTCGCCAATTTTTCATGTCTTCGGCGAGTCTTTCAACCTCATTAAGGGATTTTATGCCTGTTAATTTGGCCTCTCTTAACAATGTCCTCTTCAGAGTTTCACGCGGTCTGCCTCTTTTTCTTTGGCCTGTTGCGTTCCACTTGATAGCTTGTTTTGTGATTCTCTGATCGTTTCTTCTCATCACGTGACCAACATATGTCCATCTCCTTTTCCTGATCACCCATGAGACTGGTTGTTGTTCGCTCATCTGTCTTATCTCTGCATTGTTCTTGAATTCGTTCCACTTGATGCCGAGTATTTTCCTTAGACATTAGAACAGTTTGATACTAAATGTAACATGAAGTATTTAATCTTACATTGATGTAGAAACTTACAGAGATATGATATACTATTTACGAATTATTCTTGCTTGTTACATTTCAGCTTCCCTTTATATCTAATCATCATCATGTGCCATACTGATAGGCGTTACGATCATGCTTTTCGATAGATCTCTTCTTTGATATTCTCCAATTCTCCGTCAGCTCCGTTGATGATTGTGGTGTGTGTGTATGTGTGTGTGTGTGTGCGCGCGCACCTGCCCCATCCCTTTAGACTGTCCACGACCTTTTTTCTCTTGGTCTTCCCCTACATCTCTTCCTATTTATCTTACCTGTTGCTATGATGTTTTCAAGCCCTGATGTTCTAATTATATGGTCAGTGAATGATGGCTGTCGTTTTCTTATAGATTTAATTAGTTTTCTTTCTACATCTGCTTTTGTTAGAAATTTCCTGTATGCTATCTTTGTTGTCTATGGTATTCTTAACATTCTTCTCTCTCTCTCTCTCTCTCTCTCTCTCTCTCTCTCTCTCTCTCTCTCTCTCTGAACCTTAAGTGCCCAAGGCACATGGGGCTTCCGCAAGGGTTTTCCACAAATGCCTGTCCTTCGCCTTTTTTTCTGCTCTTGCCCAGGTGAGCCCTCTGTTGCTCAACATCCTTTCTGTTGTTCTTCTCCATGTCTCTTTTGGTCTACCCTTACTTCTGCTCCCCTGTGGTGTCCATCTTAGTGCTATTTTTGGTAGTGAGTTGTCAGTCATTCGGAGCACATGTCCCAACCATCGCCAGCGTCTTTCTTCAATAATTGTTGTCAGTGGTTTCATCTGCATTTCTGCTAATAAGATGTTATTTCTTATGGTGTTTGGCCAAAATATTTTTCTAATTCTTCTTAAACATTTAGTCTGGAAAGAATTCAACTTGTTTTCTATGGTTTTAGTGATTTTCCAGCATTCAATTCCATAGAGTAGTACACTTAGAACATTACTCTTAAATATCCTGATTTTCATATTTATGCTTAGTTTTTTTTATTTCCATATAGTCTGCAGCACTGCAAAAGCCTGGTTTGCTCTAGTAAGTCTGCTGTTGATGTCCTCTGTGCTGTCTCCATTTTCTACTACTCTGCTGCCAAGGTATACAAATTCGTTGACCTCCTCCACTAACTTGTTATCTACTCTGAGTACATTTCTGTTGTTCAAATTTTGCTTCATTAACTTTGTCTTTCCTACGTTGATCTTTAGTCCTATGTTGTTTGCATTCTGAGTTAGCTTGTTTATTTTATCTTGCATATCTTTGTGACTGCTTGATAATAGACAAATGTCGTCCGCAAAGTCAAGGTCCTCCAGCACTGTGTCAAGGGTCCATTGTAATCCTCTGCGTTTGTCTGATGTTGCCTCCTTCATTAACCAGTCTACTGCCAAGATAAATAATGTTGGTGATAGTACACATCCCTGTTTCACTCCTGTTTATACCCTAAAGCTGCTAGAGGTATGTTCTCCACAGATAACTTTGCACTGAAAACCCTCGTATAGGGCTTTGATTACATTAACTATTTTATGGGGGAGGCCATGCCATCTTAGGATTTTCCACAGTGCATCTCTGTTGATTAACATTCTTTTACTGAACCACATCTCTGTGGGCTATATCTAATAGAAGATACATCAGTTATGTAAATTTTATTTTTCAGTTTTTTTTTCGAATAGGAATACGAAATTACATGTTATCCCTACTTGTCAGGTTAAGAATTTGATTTGAATTGCTGGGGGGTGGGAGTGGGGGTGTGTGTGTGCGTGTGTGTGTGTGTGTGTGTGGGTGGGTGGGAAACGTGATTAACAAAATGCAGTTAACGTTATTTACGGACTGCGTGAACGAGTTACAAGAAAACAATCATGTTAATGTAACATAAAAGTTGACACACTCTTTCCAGTTATGTCCCCTGATGCTGTATACCATGTCAGGTAACTGCAACACCTTTCTTGTCTTTTCCCGCTCAATTCTTTCCCCCTTGCGCCTCGTCTGAACATACGCACCCAGCGAAATAAAATTTCTTTCCTTGTGAATTTACAAGTTTCTTTTTTTTTTAACATACAAAGCATTTTGATTAACAGCATTCATGTTTGGTTGGTTAATTTCGTTGTTTCCTTCCATGATTTCTTACATCATATATTTACATCCTTCCCATGCCGTCTCTTCCCGTGCGGGAGGAAGAAGCACGGACGTGTCATGGCGTGCGGGAGTAAAACGCGGGTCTTGTCTGTAAGGGGGTCTAGTTGTAAAATGGAATGGAAAACAGTGTTTCCATGTACTTCCGTATACGTAATATGTGTCAAATTGTAGCTAAATGAATGAAAATTTCATAAATGCAGAGTTTTTTTTAGGAAAAAAGAAGTAATGTGATGTTTTTAGACACTGAATGTGGCCAGCTCACCATCGGCTAGGTCTAGATTCGCGCTTCTTACTCCTATGTACCATCTTAGATGTGTAGATCTACTTATCGATCTCGTATTGTGACTCCGTATGGCATTTTCGCTTACTGAATGTCTGAAATAACCTCCTAACTACTTCTCCAGTCGTCTAAATATGTCTAAATCTACTTAGAAAACATTCAAGAGCAGCGGGGTGACCATAGGCTATGTCCGTACCCCTATCTATATCGTCAAAAATTGAAAAATTTCCATGCTTCGCGTCCTTGTTCTCGCTCGGCATCGCTCGTAACTAGGCACGCATTCTCCATTTTGAAAGTGTCACCGGAATCGCGGACGAAATCCGGACAATATAAATGTTACACCGCCTGTTTTAATGGAACAATGATTGTCGAATTTTCGACCATACGGTAGCTTGGGACCACCGGAAGTGTCGAAAATTCGACCATACGCACGGAAAGATTTAACGTCACATAGGGCCCGCATGGTAGTTCGCCAAGATGTCCTGCCTTCGGCGAGTTTTTCAGTCTCATCAAGGGATGTTATGCCCACTGAATTGTCTTCTCTTAACAATGTCCTCTTTAGAGTTTCACGTGGTCGACCTCTTTTTCTTCGGCCTGTTGTGTTCCATTTGATAGCTTGTTTGGGGATTCTCTGATTGTTTCTTCTCATCACATGACCGACATATGTCCATCTTCTTTTTCTCATCAACCATGAGACAGGTTGTTGTTTGTTCATCTCTCTGATCTCTGCGTTGCTCTTTAATTCATTTCACTTTATACCGAGTATTTTCTATGATTTCTACTCCTTTTTTAAGACTTTGAAGTGGTGGCCTGGTTAGCTAAGGGTTACGCGCTCAGTTTACTAATCCGGTTGCTCCGAGTTCAAGTCCCAGCAGGTGGGGATTTTTTTTCTGGTACACACCAAGAAGATTCTGGGGTCGACCCGGCCTCTAAAAATGGGTACCCGAGAAATCTGAGAAGGTAAATGCGACCAGGCCGTGATGCTGACCACATCAGACTTTCATGTGCCGAAGGTCGTGGAAAATAACGGGCCTAACACCGTATCACCTGTATGCCTTAATGGCATGGAAACGGAAATTTTTACCTTTACCTTTTGCAGTTTTAAATAGCCCGGATGTTGACCTGTTTTTGTTATTAAAATATTAGAGAATAAATAAAGAATTTTAACAAATATATTTCTTGCGGCTGTTAAAAGTCTGGTTGTTCTTGTCGTCGCTGTTGTCGATGATGTTCTGTCTCCTTGGAAAAGAGAACATGATGATTTTTTTTTAAACCAAGATGGGAGTGGAACACAGCATCGGATAGGAAGCGGGTTGTGCTAGCCAAGTTCCAAGACCCGGAGTGGAACACAGCATCGGATAGGAAGCGGGTTGTGCTAGCCAAGTTCAAGACCCGGAGCTGACCAAAAAAAAACAAAACACCAAGCTTCCCAGCAAACTCCACTGGCCCCTGCCCCCATTAGCCAGGCCTCAGTAACCAGACCTCATTAGCCAGGCCCCATTAGCAGGCCTGAGTAACCAGACCTCATTAGCCAGGCCCCATTAGCAGGCCGAGACTGTTAGGAGCAGTATATCAAGGATCTCTCTGACTTGATGCAGATCTGTTTACAGCATCCTCTTGGTTTACTCCATGAATTAGATATTCTGTTTTCATCTATTACCCACCCCTCCCCCTCTTACTCTATGGATTAGGTATTCTATTTTCATTCATTCCCCCCCCCCCTCCCCCACTCTGTGCATTAGGTATTCTATTTTCATTAGTAAAGTAAGAGAACAAATTTTGTATGATTAGACCTCGAAAAAATCATAGACAAAGCACTTTAGTGAGACGTGAGAGAAACTCACGTCTCACTAAAGTGCTTTGTCTATGATTTTTTCGAGGTCTAATCATACAAAATTTGTTCTCTTACTTTGCTATACCAAAGCCTCGTAGTTTCCTATTTATAAAAAATTATAAAAAATTGTTCTATTTTCATTCATTGCTTCCCACCCCCTCCCCCGATTTACTCTATGGATTAACTATTCTATACAAATGAAGTTCTTTCGTTCGTTCGTCTACTTGAATTTGAATAGAATTTCTAGTCAGCATAAACTCAACTTTCATGACTTTGTTGATTTTAAATTCGCAGGTTCTGCCGACGAAAAAAAAGAAAAAAATAATAATAAACTTAAAATCTGACATTTTTGAGCGGTCAACCATTTGTGGCAGGTCTGCTGCCGACATTACTGGCCAGACCTGTACGGAGAGGTCAAGGTATACCTGGGAGCAAGCACCAGTATCTCGTCTTTATGCACGATGAGGCTACCTTTACCATTCTTTAAAAAATACAGATACGATTATAATTATTATGCTTATCATCGTTATCAGCACAGTTATCATTATTAACCACCGTTATTATTACGTGCCGTTCCAGACAGATTTGGCAATCATGCTTCTCCATCTTGCTCGGTCCTTGGTGTTTCCGATTAGTTCTGATGCTTTTCTTTCTCCATGCCTCTCGGTCAGTCCACTGAGATATTTTTCTCTTGGCTTTCCTCTCTTCCTTTTGTTTCCCCTGTATTCTCCGCTGTCTACTGGGTTCTCAGGACGTGTGATAGAAATTTTGACTGTCTTTTTTTTCTTATCATTTTAACTAGTTTTCATTGTTATGACATTTGAGGACATCTTCATTTGTTTTGTTTTTTTTCTGTCTGTCCAGGCTATTTGTTGCATCTTTCTCCAAAGCCACATCTCTGTTGCTTCCAGTTTCTTTGTCATCTTTTTTTGCCGACTGTCCAAGTTTCACAGCCGTATAGCAATATTCACTCTATATATCACTGTGACACTCTTTTCCTCACTTGTAGGGATTTTTTTCCTTTGTTAGTATCTTCTTCGTGTCATAAAAAGTTGCCTTTTCTTTACTTATTCGTGATATTTTTGTGTACTTGCCATCAGCTGTTATTTTTGTTACGAGGTAACTGAGTTTCTTTACTTGCGTCAGCGTCTTCCAGCCTGAGTGGATGTTACGTTTTGGTGTAGTTACTGTTTTGAAAAAAAATATTTACAGTGTTTATGTCTTGTTACTGTTTAGTTCTGAATCTTCTTCAAAATCTTGCTCTCTAGTTTCTGCAAATTTCTTTCTAAGGTTATTAATATATTTTGACTTCTTATTTACTTTCTTTCATATTTTTAATGTCACTCGCGATGTTTTTATTGTATGATGAGATTAGATCAGAGAGCAGTACACACCCTTGTCTTATATCCTGATACTCATCTACGTCACTGTTCACTCCTATCGCTGCTCTTTGTTTCTAGTTATCATCATCATCATCATCAGGTGCCGTGCCGACTGGCGTTGGCTATTATGCTTCTCCAGAATACACGATCCTTCATGCAGGCCATCAGCTCAGTTGGTGATCTCCTCTTACACCATCCCGTCAGACTGACCAGTATCATTTCTCTTGGTCTTCCTCTTGATCTTCTTCCTTCTATTTTTCCTGTTGTTATAAAATTTTCAATGCCTCCTCTTCTAATTGCATGTCCTATGAAAGTACATGGTCTCTCTCTTATCTTTTTGACAAGGTTTTTTGTATCTCCAGCTCTTCTCATACATTCTTCATTAGTTATTTTTGTTGTCCAGGGGATTCGCAACACTCTTCTAATAAACCACATTTCTGCTGCTTCCAATGATTTTTGTGCAGACTTGCCTATTGTCCATGATTCACTTCCATATAACAAGATAGGTTCAGTATAGCATTTTAGGACTTGTTTTCTAACTAACATTCATTGATTAAGGATGTGTTGCATAATATGTTTCTCATTCTCTGAAATGCAGTCTTTGCTTGGCCTATTCTGTTCCTAATTTCTGTTCTGCATTTCCCATCTGAAGTTAGTACTGCTCCAAAGTATTTGAATTTCTGCACCTGCTTTAGAATAGTTCCGTTTAATTTTATACTGCATTTTGGATGATTCTGTTTCTTAGATATAACCATAGTCTCTGTCTTTTTTATGTTAAAAGTAAGGCCTTTCTGTTCATTTTCTTTGGCCACTTTATCCAAGAGATTTTGCAGGTCCTATTGGTTCTCAGCTATCAGTACTGTGTCGTCAGCATACCGAAGGTTATTAATATTGTATCCTCCAATTTTTATGCGTGGTTCTGTGATGATCGTTCTTAGAATATTCTCGCCTTACAGAGAAAAAAGGTCTAGAGATAGTACACATCCTTGTCGCACCCCTTGTTTTATCGGTTGATATTTTCCAGTTCTATTTTCAACTCGAACTGCTGCTTCTTGCTGCCAGTATAGATGTTTTACAATCCTCAGGTCTTTGCCGTCTATATTGATGTCTTCAAGTATTTTAATAATTTCATTATGTTTCACCTTGTCGAATGCCTTGGTGTAATCAGTGAAGCATAAGTAGAGATCTTTCTGTACTTCTAAAGCTCTTTCTGTTAGTGTTCGTAAAACATAAATGACATTGTGTGTTCCCTTTCCTTCAACAAATCCAAACTGTTCATCTGCTATTTCCATTTTTATCTTTTTCCTTGTTTTTCTCATAATGATTCTCAGAAGTAGCTTCGTTATGTGACATGAGAGGCTGATAGTCCGGTGGTCATCACATTCCTTTGCACCTGGTTTCTTTGGTAGTGCTATAAACGTGGATTTAATCAGGTCATTGGGAATATAACCACTGTTGTAAATGTCGTTCAGTAACTTGGTTATTATTTTTATTCCTGTCACCTCTAGTGCCTCTATTTCTTCTATTGTTATATTATCAGGCCCAATCGCTTTTCCTTTCTTCATGTGTTTGATGGCATCTATGATTTCATCTTCAAGTATTGGTGGTCCATCACAGTTTTCAGTATCTTGTGTTAATTCTGGTCTTTCTCCTCCATATAGCTCACCGATATACTCTGTCCACCTGTCCATAATGTCTTCTTTTCCCATTAACATTTTACCTTCTTTCGATTTCAGGCATCCTGTGGTATATTTTGTTTTCCTGCCTGCGAGTTCACTAATTCGTTTGTGCATGTTTTTGCTGTCTTTATTATGAGAGTCCTCTATCTGTCTGCACTGTTCATTTTACCACACTTCTTTTACTTCTCTGCATTTGCGTCTTATTTCTTTATTTATCTTGCTATATTTTTTCTCATTATTTTTACTCCTCCTCCTCTTGTCCATCAGTCCTAAGATGTCGTCTGTCATCCATTTATTTTTAGAGGCTTCTCTTTTTGGTGGTATTATCTCCTTAACAGTTTGGTGGATAGAATCTCTTAACATTTCCCATTGTTCATCTATACCATTTATCTTTGCTATTGCATTGTATCTATTTGTTATAATAACTTTGTATTTTTCTCGCAGTTCTGGGTCATTTTTAAGGAGTTCTGTATTCAGTTTGATGTTTCTCACTTTTCTGCATGTTTTCTTTAGCTTTATTCTAATTTTTCCATAGAGTGGGTCATGGTCACTATTGCAGTCAGCTCCTGGCATGGTTTTTGTTGTCAGTACTGCATTGCGGAATCGTTTGTTGATTAATATGTAGTCTATCTCGTTAAAAGTCTTTTTGTCTGGGCTGCACCACGTTGCCAGTCTTCGATGATGTTGTTTAAACCAGGTGTTTCCTACAACCATGCTGTGTATTCTTGCCCATTCAATTAATTTACTACCTCTGTCATTCCTTTCCCCCAGTCCATAGTCACCAACGATGTCTGAAGTTCTTCCTTTACCATCTTTGGCATTAAAATCTCCCATGACTATGGTAACTTCATGTGACTTTGTGTGTTTTAGGGCTGTCTCTATGTCATTATAAAATATCGGTACGTCTTCTTCAGAACTTTCAGATGTTGGAGCATACACTTGTATAATATTTATGTTCATTGGTCGTCCTTTCAGTTGGGCTAGCAGGACTCGGTCCGAGATGTTCAAATATCCTACAATTGTCCTTGCTGTTTGTTCGTCAAATATTATTCCTACTCCTCGTTCATGTTTCTCACTTCCTGAATATATTATTGTATATTTATCAGAGTTTATCTTCCCTGCACCTGTCCATCTAACGTCACTCATTCCTAATATGTTGATCTTCATCCTTTCCATTTCCATCTTTACATTTTCTAATTTTCCAGCCTGGAATAAAATTCTAACATTCCATGTTGCTATTTTGAACTTGTTAGTTTTGCCAAGTTAACAGGCATAAAATCCTTTGTTGAGGTTGAAAGACTCGCCGAAGACAGGAAAAATTGGCGAACTACTTTGCGAGCCCTATGTGACGTCTAACGGCACGGGAAGGATATAAGATATAAGAAGTTTTGCCACCAGTAGCTTGACGACGATCTGTGGCTCGTGAGCTGCCCTACCGGACGAGGCTGTTCCAAAGGAACATCCATTAACGTCGTTCATGACAAATCTATTACTCTGAATACGCATAATTGTTCTTGGGAGCTACAACAGTGGTTTCCCGTTGCCTTCTGTCGGTTTGTGTGCGGACTCTCCGCTAGCCTTTGGACTCCCTGTCCTACCCGCAAGGCAGCGGGAGAGAGAGGTTTTAAGGCGCCTCTTACCCACCTGGTATTCCCTTCACTGAGCACCTGAGGCACTTTATAGGAGTAGTAGAGCCACCTACTACCCCACCTCGCTCTCTGAGTCTACCGCCAATTGGTCCGCGCCTGCTTATTTGGATAACTCCTTATTCACAGGGATCCTCCATATCTGGAGGACTTTCATCATCCGCCAGCTGTGATGCGCTGGGTTGGGGATGGTTGTTTCTAGTGCGTGTTCTTAATAGTTCCCCATATCTTACCATCTATAATAAGTTCACTTTTAGTATTTGTGTCTTATCTCATGTGTAACCTTGTCAAAAACGTTCGTGCAATCAATAATGAACAAGTATAAATCTTTGTTTACTTTAAGAGCTGGGCCTGTTACCGTGTTTATTATAAAAAAAATTGCACTGCCTACATTGCTTTTTTTCCTTCAGCAAACCCACATTGTTGTTCTGCGATATCAGTTGTTGTTGTTTTTTTTTTTAAACATTATTTCGTATTCTCAGGTTATTAATTCATGACTGTAGTTTTTGTGAAATGGCTCAGTGAACTGACTGTGTGATGTTGATTAGATTTCGTTGTTCCAGCTTTCTTTGGAACTGCAGCGAGAAGTGATCTAGACAAACCTGGTGGTATATGTCCTGTGACACAGATCGTATATAGGAGGCTCCCTGTGGTTTCTGCCAGGTGGGTCCACCTGGTGGTGTATCGGGGAATGGCCTCTAGGTATAGAGGTCCGCTGAGAATATCAAAACAAATATCACAACAACCGAGATTACGCATCGTAAAATGCTACATATACTCAGTATTTCTTTATGGTGTAGCAGCTTGAATCTTGAATAAGACAACAGAAAAGAAAATCGAGGTCCTTGAAATGTGGATATACAGTATAGAAAAATAGGGTTTATTCCATGGGCAGGAAAAAAAGACAATAGCAAAGAAGTGCTAAACCAGCTAAAAGTGAAAAATTGAAAATCATAAAAACAAAAAAAGATACTTTGGGCACGTCAAGAGGCATAATACTGAATTGAAGACCCTTCTTGAGGGCAAGATCGAAGGGAAGAAAACAAAAGGACTGCAGCGACATAAATGGGTGGACAACATGAAGATATGGAGAGGAACCAGTTCGGTTGAGTGCAATACGAGGACAAGAAACAGAACAGAGTGGAGATTCTTCGCAGCCAACCTTCCGTTGGGAGACGGCACGAGATGATGACGTGAATATGTGAATACACGGCGACAAACCAAAACAGGTACCCTGCTGCTTTGCGGGTTAATCTCTTTATGCAAAGGCTAGCAAAGAAAGCTGTATACAAACCGACGGAAAACAAAGGGAAACCACTGTCGTAACGTTCATTCTCTTGTCAAATCATGCTTTACAAATCAATGAGTAAGAGTAACAGCGTAACATGGGTGCTTCGGTTGCGCAGTTTCGTATAGCAGAGTTTGTTATGCAGACACTATTTATACAGTTTACACACACCAGAAGAGTTCTTCTTCTTCTTCTGCGTTCGAGGTTGTTGGTCACTTCAGATCCTGATCCCTGTCGATATGACAAAGCCCGCAGTCATCTCCAGATCCTGATAGGAGTCCAAAAACTTTCCCCCCAAGCTTGTATCCTCTGGCCATGTCTCACGCCTCAGGTCTGCATGGTTTGGGAACCCTTGTAGGATATGTTCTGGAGTCTGGACTTCACTGCCACATGGACACTCGTCTGTGTGAGACAGTTTGAGTCGATGCACGTGGCTCAGTAGTCTGCAGTGGCCTGTCCTTAGGCGAAAGAGGATGATTTGCTGATGTTTTTGTAGTTGGTGTATTGGATCTGGTTCATTGTTGCATTTCAGTTTCTTTTTCCATTCAGATCTGTACTGGTTACGGATTATGGTTTTCGCCTCTTGGTAGTTTAGACGAGCTCTGTTACAGAAGAGTCCTTCAAATATCACGGACATAAAGAGAAACCCAAATATATCCATACTACAAGCACTTAATATTGAAGAAGGTTGGCTTATAAAGAAAATTAAACAGAGAAAACTTAAATATTTGGGATATATTAAACGTAGTGATAATTTAGAGAAGACCGTCTTGGAAGGGTACATAATGGGAAAAAGAAAGAGAGGAAGACCAGTGCGAAGATGGCTGCAAGACACCGTTGATGATCTGCGAATGGACGCATCAGCAGCGGGGCATCTTGGTTACAACCGAGAGGTCTACAGGAGAGCTGTTAGGGAGGCAAAGTTCCGCAAGGGACATGCAAATGACTGACTGACATACACCAGACCTTTTCTTGCTTTCTACCATGTCTGCAGATCTGGATTCTGAGTTAGCTGCGTTCTGCTACATCTCAGCCTCAAGCTGATTCCACCATAGTCGAAGTTGTCGTGACTTCTACGAATAAAAGCAGGTTGTTCTACCTTAGGGCTGATCCCATCATAGTCGAAGTTGTCGCGACTTCTACGAATGAAAGCAGGTTGTTCTACCTTAGGGCTGATCCCATCATAGTCGAAGTTGTCGCGACTTCTACGAATGAAAGCAGGTTGTTCTACTTTAGGGCCTTCCCTGCTTATCAGAGTCCTGGAAAGTCGGCGTTTTTTTTTCTTTTGCTTCACTTGTATCCAGGTTCATTGTGTTCAGTGTGTGTTCTATTTCTGCGTTTTTCGACTTCATGCGCTTAGCAACTGAGTACTGTGTACACATTTTACCTGTGTATCAATGTGTTTATTTCTAGGTCTGTTGCACTCTCTATATAAATAATATATAGTATACACCTGTTACCAGCTTTTTATGTGCTCTAGCAAGTGAAGAAAGACTATGTTGTTTCTGCTATTTTAATTTTGCAGTGAGAGTCGAGATATTAACCCATCGTACACTGCATTCGGAAAATAACTGTGCACTAATCCATTCGATTCTGGTATCGTAGTAATATCTTAATGACTGGCAGGTAGATGTGGCTAGATGCCCCAGACACATATCACTACGATACCGGAATCGATACGAGGTTAGTGCACAGTTATTTATGGAACACTCTGTGTAAGCATAGTCTACTGTAACCTTCGGTATGCTGATGACACAGTACTGATAGCTGAGAACCAACATGACCTGCAAAATTTCTTCGATAAAGTCGCCAAAGAAAGTGAACAGAAATGCCTTACTTTGAACATAAAAAAGACAGAGACTATGGTTATATCTAAGAAACAGAATCATCCAAAATGCAGTATAAAATTAAATGGAACTATTCTAAAGCAGGTGCAGAAATTCAAATACCTTGGAGCAGTATTAACTTCAGATGGGAAATGCAGAACAGAAATTAAGAACAGAATAGGCCAAACAAAAACTACATTTCAGAGAATGAGAAACATATTATGCAACACATCCTTAATCAATGACTGTTAGTTAGAAAACAAGTCCTAAAATGCTATATTGAACCTATCTTGTTATATGGAAGTGAATCATGGACAATAATACGCAGGCCTGCACAAAAGTCATTGGAAGCAGCATAAATGTGGTTTATTAGAAGAATATTGCGAATTCCCTGGACAGCAAAAGTAACTAATGGAAAATGTTTGAGAATTGGATATAGAAAAAAAAATTGTCAAAAAAATAAGAGACAGACAATGTATTTTCTTATGACATGGGACATGCAATGAGAAGAAAAGGCATTGAAAATATTGTAACAGGAAAAATAGAAGGAAGAAGAGCCAGGGGAAGACCAAGAGAAATGGTACTGGAAAGTCTGACGAGATGGTGTGAGAGGAGGTCACCAACTGGGCTAATGGCCTGCGTGAAGGATCGTGTACTCTGGAGAAGCGTAACAGACAACGCCAGTCGGCACGGCACCTGATGATGATGACTGTAACCACGCTGAAACTGTCCTCTGGTCAAGAAAGGATTCTTGATGGCCTTGTTGCGTAAGTGCTCCAGTACTGAGATTCTCATTCCATGGAGATGATATAATCATCCATGCTCCTGTCCGGATGGCGACGACGACGACGACGACGATGATGATGATGATGACGACGATGATGATGATGATGATGATGATGATAAAAAGCAGAGAAATTATTCTTCAATGTTTTGGACGTTTCTAAATGTGACAAAACATGCAAAGTCATGGAGGGCTGTCTGAGGTGGTCTTCCTCTTGTTATACATCCCCGGAACTGTGAGCTGGTGTTCTTGCAGTCGCTGCAGAGAAGATGTTGAGGCACAGCATGGTGTCGGATTGTGAGCGGGTTATGGTGGCTATTTTCTTTTCAGTCCCTGGATGGAGCTAAAAAGCAGGGGGTGTGCAGTACTTCTTTAGCAAACTCCACCACCACCGGCCGGGAATACAGCGATCCCTGCCTAGTTAGCCGGGCTGGGTGTGTTACTAAGGAAAGGTGGGACAGGGTCTTGGTCAGGTTTGGTTCGCCAATATGTCAGATATGGGTCGCTGATTGCCAAATCGGTCAACGTCGTTAGCCTGGGGGATTATGGGGTTTATGAGATCCCTGCAGTTCGTTAGCCCGCCCAGATTATGATATCCCTTGCATTTCGTTAGCCCGCCCAGATTATGATATCCCTTGCATTTCGTTAGCCCGCCCAGATTATGATATCCTTGTAATTTGTTAGCCCGCCCAGATTATGATATCCTTGTAATTTGTTAGCCCGCCCAGATTATGATATCCCTGTAATTCGTTAGTCCGCCCAGATTATGATATCCCTTGCATTTCGTTAGCCCGCCCAGATTATGATATCCTTGTAATTTGTTAGCCCGCCCAGATTATGATATCCCTTGCATTTCGTTAGCCCGCCCAGATTATGATATCCTTGTAATTTGTTAGCCCGCCCAGATTATGATATCCTTGTAATTTGTTAGCCCGCCCAGATTATGATATCCTTGTAATTTGTTAGCCCGCCCAGATTATGATATCCCTGTAATTCGTTAGCCCGCCAAGATTATGATATCCCTTGCATTTCGTTAGCCCGCCCAGATTATGATATCCTTGTAATTTGTTAGCCCGCCCAGATTATGATATCCTTGTAATTTGTTAGCCCGCCCAGATTATGATATCCCTGTAATTCGTTAGCCCGCCCAGATTATGATATCCCTGTAATTCGTTAGCCCGCCCAGATTATGATATCCCTTGCATTTCGTTAGTCCGCTCAGATTATGATATCCTTGTAATTTGTTAGCCCGCCCAGATTATGATATCCCTTGCATTTCGTTAGCCCGCCCAGATTATGATATCCTTGTAATTTGTTAGCCCGCCCAGATTATGATATCCTTGTAATTTGTTAGCCCGCCCAGATTATGATATCCTTGTAATTTGTTAGCCCGCCCAGATTATGATATCCCTTGCATTTCGTTAGCCCGTCCAGATTATGATATCCTTGTAATTTGTTAGCCCGCCAAGATTATGATATCCTTGTAATTTGTTAGCCCGCCCAGATTATGATATCCTTGTAATTTGTTAGCCCGCCAAGATTATGATATCCCTTGCATTTCGTTAGCCCGTCCAGATTATGATATCCTTGTAATTTGTTAGCCCGCCAAGATTATGATAGCCCTTGCATTTCGTTAGCCCGCCCAGATTATGGGGTCCCCTGTAACTCTCCTAGATTTTTAGACATATGGATCTTGCCCCTTCTTTGGAGCTGAAGGGAGGGGGAAGTTAGAGCTACAGAGTACACTAAGGGTAACATAGACCTGTAAAGTACACTAAGGGTAAGTTAGAGCTGTAAAATACACTAAGGGCAATTTAGAGCTGTAAAGTACACTAAGGGTAAGTTAGAGCCGTAAAGTACACTAAGGGTAAGTTAGAGCCGTAAAGTACACTAAGGGTAAGTTAGAGCCGTAAAGTACACTAAGGGTAAGTTAGAGCCGTAAAGTACACTAAGGGTAAGTTAGAGCCGTAAAGTACACTAAGGGTAAGTTAGAGCCGTAAAGTACACTAAGGGTAAGTTAGAGCCGTAAAGTACACTAAGGGTAAGTTAGAGCTGTAAAGTACACTAAGGGTAAGTTAGAGCCGTAAAGTACACTAAGGGTAAGTTAGAGCTGTAAAGTACACTAAGGGTAAGTTAGAGCTATAAAGTACACTAAGGGTAAGTTAGAGCTGTAAAGTACACTAAGGGTAAGATTTATCCCCCCCCCCCCCCGTACCAGTTACTCAGTTGACGCAGGATGTGGAATTTGGTAAAACTCACAACCGGATTCTGCATACTTGAAAACTATCTTCGCCAAGAAAAATTTGAGGGGTGGGGGGAGTGAAGATGCGGTGAAACAGTGGTCAGTCAAAGTTGATTGGTGATGCCTCGGTTGGCGAACTAAAGCTGAACAAGATCTTGTCCCACGTCTCCATTGGTAACCAACCCCTTCCCCCCCCCCCCCCCCCCAAGTAAACATGTCTGGTCTGACTAACAGGAGCAGGGGTAAGTCCTCAAGGAGGTGAAGAATGTTGGAAAAGCCATGCACCTTTTTCTCTGCTTGTTACCTCCACTTTGGGTTTGCAAAAAACAACCGGCGTAACTCACGCCTTATCCGACGCGATGTATATGGCTCAACATCTTCACCACAGAGTTACATCCTGCTATCAGTTACAGCGAGATAGAAGCAGAACAGGATTATTATCATCATTCTTTTTTTTAAAAAGGGGGAGGGAGGGGGCGTGAAGGAAGAGGGAGTTATAGATCATATCGGCAAAATAGGTTCTAGAAAGCTGTAGGCTCTAGTAGGCTCTATGTTCTAGCAGGCTCTAGTAGGCTCTATGTTCTAGCAGGCTCTAGTAGGCTCTATGTTCTAGCAGGCTCTAGTAGGCTCTATGTTCTAGCAAGCTCTGTAGGCTCTAGTAGGCTCTATGTTCTAGTAGGCTCTATGTTCTAGCAGGCTCTAGGAGGCTCTATGTTCTAGCAGGCTCCAGTAGGCTCTATGTTCTAGCAGGCTCTAGTAGGCTCTATGTTCTAGCAGGCTCTAGTAGGCTCTATGTTCTAGCAAGCTCTAGTAGGCTCTGTGTTCCAGCAAGCTCTAGTAGGCTGTATGTTCTAGCAGGCTCTAGTAGGTTCTATGTTCTAGCAGGCTCTAGTAGGCTGTATGTTCTAGCAGGCTCTAGTAGGCTGGGTTTTTTTTTAATTCCAAAGTCTTATCGTTCCACTTTATTGTTTTAAGAATTTATGATTTCCATACATGACCATTGGCTTCATCAATCACTTCAAGCCACTGACTTCATAGAACAGAGCAGCATGGGCATTCATTTGATTTTTTGTCAAATGTCACTGATGAAATTTTGTAGTCAAGCACGAGCATCTCATCAAGTGAGGATTAACCCTACGTTAATGCTAGAGTCGCTGACGAGTGTGCCTGTGTTTGCCTTTCTGTATGCTTTGTCTTCGCTAGTTTCGTTATGTTGTGGGTTGGGAGTCCGGGGGAACGTCACTGCTAGTTGTGACTTTCAGTGGTTGCATAGATTTCCCCGCCAGTGATCGGTCATTGATAAACATGGCTGATGCCATTCCCCTGTGTACTTTGGAAGGTTGGCGCCATAGAGCTGCTTGGAGCTGGCTGTGAGTGCCTTCCAACTGAGGAAATTTGCGGAGATGTACGCATTCATCTTTCATGGATCACGTTTCGTCGTTGTGCATGGACATGGCCTGGAAGGGTTCTTGCCCATTCCTGGAGATGTCACTAGCACAAGCGGCGGAGCAGTTATGGGATGTTCTCGTTTGCTGTGGTGCCGGAACCGTCCTGAACCAGATGTCAGAGTCTAGACATGTGAACAAAAATCATTCTGGCATGTAGGGAAACAGAATCACAAGAACCTTATAAGAAATATGCGAAAACTACACGAAGCAGCAAAATTAAACCTCTTTTCTCCCTTAAGAGAGCAGGTGACAAGCCTGCCAAGTAGAAATATGAAAGACAGCGAGACCTTTTCGATTACATCCCAATAGGCATTGCATCATGCCAGTGACAGTCGGTGCATAGCGTTATATCCGGGGGGAAAAAGGTAAAGGTAAAACTCTCGTTTCCATGCCATTAAGACATATTTGGGATACGGTGTTAAGCCAGTATTTCCAAGACTTCCGGCACATGAAAGTGTGATATGGTCAGTATCACGCCTGGTCACATTTATCTTCTCAGATTTCTCTCGTACCCATTTTTAGAGGCTGGGTCGACCCTGGGGCCTTTTTTTTTTTGTTGGTGTGTACCAAGGGGAAAAAAAAAACCCACTGCTGGGACTGAACCCGACACCACCGGATAAGTAAACCGAACGCCTAGCCACTCTGCTAACTAAGCCAGCAACAACAAAACAGAGAGCATTTTATATTCGATCTGAATATATTACAGATCCTTTAGTTTACTTAAAGCTTACACCCAGCGGGGATGCACTGGTATCCAAAACACGTCGAGGTTTTCCGGTGAGAAAGTCCAAATCTAGATTAAACTGGTGCAGCGAAAGCCACAGTGTCACGCATTCCCGCTTCTGAGACCCACCAAGAATACAGGCTCAAGCCCTGCAGTACTCCAAACCTCTTGTGGTCCTCTCGTGGATCCCATGTGGTCATTTCGGGGACCACAGGAGTAAATTCAGGAGGATCACGGGGCGGTCTTGGTGGTAGAAGCCAACGAAGAAGAAGATTTAAAGTTTACAAAAAATAAACAAAGAAATATACACCAAAGATCCCATACTTGGACAATTAACTACTGAATCAGATTGGAAAACATAAGAAATGAGATTCTGAGAAAATTCTTCGAGAACAGTGAGAACGTCTCATGAAATGAGAACCTCATATCACAAAACTCCAGCTTTGGAACATATATATTTACCTTGGTTTTGGTTTTTTTTTTTAGATCTGAAATTTAATTTCGCTCAACTGAATTTGTTGTAGTACTAGTTCAACCCACAGACGGAACATATCGACTTTAGTTAAGGCGAATTAATTAAATACAGGAATGCAACACAGCAATTACAAATGATAAAAAGGTCGAAAGTTTAATAGCGGTTGTAAATACTAGAATAACTACAAGTTATACGGCCGTTTAAACAATAACAGTTGTATATAACAGAATAACTAAAGCTATATATATATATATATATGGCCCGTTCTGCCAGTGCTTCTCAACATTTTTTTCACATGTCACCTCCTTCTGACCTTGCTTTTCTTCTGTGGCTCCAGCCCACCAAGTCACATTACTGGAGCCACTTGCCAACAGATTGTACGTCTACAGCAAACAATTACATACACAGTTTTACTGTTAGTATCATTTATTACGTGGTCATTATGATCCTTGAGCTTGGTGTCAGGTTCCAATGACTACAGTGATAATCGAAGATCACTTCTGCTCACTATGACTTGGATTGTGCGCAGCAGTGCTTACAAAGAACTCACTCGACCGAAACCAGATTCTGTCCGAAATATGACGCGGGAAATGCATTGAAAAATAATTTTCTGTTCTCCCAAAGCTGTGGAAAAAAAAACCTGCAGTGTTTACCCAAGAATAATATTTTGTTCGTTTAAAACTTGCTCGGACTTTTTACATCCATATGTAGTTCAGTGATGTTACTTCAACATCAGTAGCATGCACCACAATGAATCCAATATCCACGCCGGATTATCCATATCCAGCAGACACGGAAACGAACTTCTGTATCATAATTTAACCACTTCAAATGGTCCACATTCAGGAGTATGTCATCATCTTTCAGAACTTAATGCCGGCACAGAAGAAAACAGCAAATTCCAGACGTCCAGTATTGTCTGCCCCCGTCCCGGGATCTGCAAAGAATAGAACCACTGCACCCTACCACGCATGATCGTAAAAGCGACTAAGGAGGGTTCGGCATAGGGCCAGCAACCCTGTCTGGTAAAAAAAAAAAAAAAAACTATCAGACAGCTACAGAAACAGAAGCAAGGGAAAAAACAAATACAGGTGGAAGGAGAAATGCTTATCAGGAAACTGAGCCCATGAAGGTTGTGGATGAAAGCCAGCCACTGAAAGTCCCCAGCCCGACTGCAGACCTCCTGGAACCTAAACACAAGATGCAAATAGGCAGCTGGAATGTAAGAACACTTAACCAGACTGGAAAACTAGCACAAACCATCAAGGAAATGCACAGATACAAACTAGACATACTAGGAATACAAGATGCAAGATGGACAGAACAAAGCAGAAGGAAATTAACAACACAACACACAGAAGATACAATAATATGGTCAGGTAAAGAAGATCATCACGAAGGAGGAGTAGCATTGATTATAACATAAGAAGCATCAAGAGCATTGCTGAAGTGGACCCCTATAAATGAGAGATTATTATATGCATGCTTCAACTCAAGATTCACGAAGCTGTCTATTATAGTTTGTTATTCACCAATAGAAGCAGCTGAAGAGGAATTAAAAGATGATTTTTACAACAGCCTCCAAGCCACAGTAGAAACAATACCCAAGCATGATATGCTACTCATCTTGGGCGACTTCAATGCAAAAGTAGGTGAAGGAAATGAAGATAGAAGAAGAATCATGGGAAGAGAAGGAATCGGAGAAATAAATGAAAATGGAGAAAGACTGTGCAGTTTCTGTGAAGAAAACATAAAGACCATCGGAGGGACAATTTTCCAACCTAAAAACATCCATAAAGTGACTTGGATGTCCCCAGATAAAACCACAGAAAACCAAATCGATCACATACTAATAAACAACAAGTGGAAACACTCACTACAAGATGTGAGAACAAGGAAAGGAGCAGATGTAGGAAGTGATCACAACCTTCTGGTAGCAAAAATAAAACTAAAGTTAAGGGTAGCCAAAATCGGAGAACACAGAAAGATACATTTTGATACAAGAAAACTGAAAGACCAGCAAACAAGGAATGAATTCTCAATAGTACTTAAGAACCGCTTCAGTGTCCTACAAGACGAAGCAGAAATGTCCATACTAGAGTTCAATAAAACACTACAGGAAACAGCAAAAGAGGTGCTGGGATATCGGAAACGGAGAAAAGATGAATGGATAAGCAATACCACATGGGAAAAGATAGAACAAAGAAAAGAAATCAAGGAAAAATTACTGAACACCAAATCACAACGGCTTAAAGAACAAATTTTAAGTAATTATCTACAAAAAGACAAAGAAGTGAAGTAATCATACCGTCAAGATAAACGTCAATATTATGACAACTTAGCAGAAGCAGCAGAGAAAGCAGCATATACAAATGACATGAAAACCATATACAAAATCACAAAGCAGATGACGGGTAACTTCAGCACAAGATGTGAGAGTGCAATAAGGACACATAATGGATAGCTGGTCAGTGGAGAAAGAGAAAAAATTGAAAGATGGAGGGAACACTTTAACACCCTACTAAACAGAACACAAGCAGCACAAACAATAGACATACCTGAAGCAAAAACGCAACTAAACATCAATACAGGACCAATAACAATAAGTGAAGTAAAGGAGGCGATAAAGAAGCTAAAATTAGACAGGGCACCAGGTGAAGATGAAGTGACTGCTGAGATGTTGAAAGCAGAAGAAACAGAAACACCAAAACAACTTTGCCGATACTACAACAAATTTGGAATCTAGAAAAAGCTCCAGAGGAGTGGAAAACTGTCCTTATAGTAAAACTACCAAAGAAGGGTGACCTCAGAGATTGCGGGAACTGGAGAGGCATTACCCTACTGCCACTCACCAGTATTTATTTTTGCAAAATAATCATCAATAGAATTGTAGCAGCACTTGAGGGAAAACTTCGGAAAGAGCAGTCAGGATTTAGGAAAGGAAGATCATGCATAGACCACATATTTGTACTTAGACAAATATTAGAACAGGCAAATGAGTGGCATAGCACAACATATGCATTGTTTATAGATTTTGAGAAAGCCTTTGACAGTATCAGCATATATGCACTGTGGAAAATCCTAAGATGGCATGGCCTCCCCCATAAGATAGTGAATGTAATCAAAGCCCTAACGAGGGTTTTCAGTGCAAAGTTATCTGTGGAGAACATACCTCAAGCAGCTTTAGGGTACAAACAGGAGTGAAACAGGGATGTGTACTATCACCAACATTATTTATCTTGGCAGTAGACTGGTTAATGAAGGAAGCAACATCAGACAAACGCAGGGGATTACAATGGACCCTTGACACAGTGCTGGAGGACCTTGACTTTGCAGACGACATTTGTCTACTATCAAGAAGCCACGAAGATATGCACGATAAAATAAACAAGCTAACTCAGAATGCAAACAACATAGGAAACGTAGGAAAGACAAAGTTACTGAAGCAAAATGTGAACAACAGAAATGTACTCAGAGTAGATAGCAAGTTAATGGAGGAAGTCAATGAATTTGTATACCTTGGCAGTAGAGTAGTAGAAAATGGAGACAGCACAGAGGACATCAACAGCAGACTTACTAGAGCAAACCAGGCTTTTGCAGTGCTGCAGACTATATGGAAATCTTAAAAAAAACTAAGCATAAATACGAACATCAGGATATTTAAGAGTAATGTTCCAAGTGTACTACTCTATGGAAGTGAATGCTGGAAAATCACTAAAACCATAGAAAACAAGTTGAATTCTTTCCAGATTAAATGTTTACGAAGAATTAGAAAAATATTTTGGCCAAACACCATAAGAAATAACATCTTGTTGACAGAAATGCAGATGAAACCACTGACAACAATTATTGAGGAAAGACGCTGGCGATGGTTGGGACATATGATCCGAATGACTGACAACTCACTACCAAAAATAGCACTAAGATGGACACCACAGGGGAACAGAAGTAAGAGTAGACCAAAAGAGACATGGAGAAGAACAGCAGAGAGGATGTTGAGCAATAGAGGGCTCACCTGGGCAAGAGCGGAAAAAAAGGCAAAGGACAGGCATTTGTGGAAAACCCTTGCGGAAGCTCCATGTGCCATGGGCACTTAAGGTTCAGAGAGAGAGAGAGAGAGAGAGAGAGGGAGATAGAGAGAGTATTGTCTGCGTACAGTTTCAGCTTTCCAAGAAATGGCATAATAATAATATGTTTTGCATGATAAACTGAATACTGTCGTCATTTCTTCTTCGCCGAGCTATCAGTGGGTGGTCTGATCTAAAAGAAAGTAAAATGGCAACACTAACTATTTTTATATATTGATATGTTTGCTCCTATAAAATAATGTTTGATATAAATTATCGGATAAAAAATACATTTGGAAACACGAAGATTTGCTGATCTTCAAAGAAACTATAGCACATTAAGAACACCTGTACTAGAACAAAAATAAATTTTGCAGTGATCTACTCTGTTTTCTTAACCAAGTTATTTTCAGTAACTGTAACCATGTGATTCAACTTACAAATGTTTTTAGTGTGGATAACCATGTCAGGAATGGAATCCTGTGAGGAAGACATTTCTATGAGGTCTGCTGAGCGCAGCGGTGTGACGGACCTACAGAGTTAAAGTTACCTGGAGTTAAACACTGAAAACAGAGCTGAAATGGTCTCCACAAAAGTCGAAATACACTAAAAGCACTAAGAGAAAAAAAAAGATATCGACTAGGATGAAAGGCCCCATAGACACTTGGGCAGTAGAAAAGTTGACGCCAAGGAACAGATCGGTGACGACACAAGATTCCCTGTCTCGGATACGGACAAGAGGAGGTCAACGTTCCCTGTCTTGGATACGGACAAGATGAGGTCAACGTTCCCTGTCTTGGATACGGACAAGAAGAGGTCGACGTTCCTTGTCTCGGATACGGACAAGAGGAGGTCAACGTTTCCTGTCTCGGATACGGACAAGAGGATGTAAACGTTCCCTGTCTTGGAAACGGACAAGAGGAGGTCAGCGTTCCCTGTCTTGGATACGGACAAGATGAGGTCAACGTTCCCTGTCTTGGATACGGACAAGAAGAGGTCAACGTTCCTTGTCTCGGATACGGACAAGAGGAGGTCAACGTTTCCTGTCTCGGATACGGACAAGAGGATGTAAACGTTCCCTGTCTTGGAAACGGACAAGAGGAGGTCAACGTTCCCTGTCTCGGATACGGACAAGAGGATGTAAGCGTTCCCTGTCTCGGAAACGGACAAGAGGAGGCCAACTTTCCCTGTCTCTGATACAGACAAGCGTGGACGAGGACGCGTGGCTCAGAATAGCGCGAACGAGTGGGCGTGGCGTCTCGCCCACGCAAAACTTGAGTGCTATATAATGCGGAAGGTTGCTGGCACACGAGGAGAGAATTAGAATCTATGCCGGCTAAGTCGTGTCGTCAGCCATATACCGTGATATACTAAGCCCAGCCGATTCACACTGTTGATTAGTATTGGGTCATGGAAATCATTATCATATTGTGTCCTGGAAATCACTACTATATGGTGTTATGGAATCATGTCTGTGCTGTGGAATATCGTAACTGTCGTCTTTCGTGAAGATTATCAATGATTCTGTCGAGTCCTGTCATATTTAATGGGCACATCTAGGTCCATCGAGCGTATTCCAGTCATGTGGTTATGATTGGAGTGGGATCAGGAGATGCCCGAGCCGGCAGCATGAGCTGCCCAATCAATGAGGTGCATGGCACTGGTGATTCGATAATTGGAGGAGGCATAGGAGGGCAGCCGTTTGAATATTTCAGTGCTTGGGCACCTGTGAGGATATATATATATATATATATATATATATATATATATATATATACATAATATATATAGATATATTCAGTGCAATTTGCACACCAGAAGATGTGTAGCAGTATTCCAGTGCATTGGCACAAGATGGTGATGGGCGTGTTAGGAGGGGTGGATTCGTAGCAGCAGTGGCTGTATATGTTAGTGAGTGCGTTGGCACATGTTAGTTTTATGAGAGTGTAGGCTGGGCTTGTGAGAGCCAGAGGGGCCCAGGCCAGCATCAGGCATATATATATATATATATATATGAGCTATGCTTAGAGGTGTCTATGTTACCTTGATGATATATGTCATGCTTGAATGTGTTACCTTGATGATACATGTCATGCTTGGATGTGTTCCCTTGATGATGCATTATATTTATGTCATGCTTGTTATCATGATGATACGTGTGGATGTCCTGTGTATGTCATGTCTGTGTAACGTCACGTCACATATATAGAGAGTTTAATACATTTTTGTAATTTGAATTAAGGAGTTGGAAATATGTATTTCATGTTCCTGTGAAGTATGGATGTACATGTATGTGATTTGATGCATGACTGGCATACAGTATCCTGGGAGGGGAATCCTGGGTTGTAGAGTTGGATTTAGGAATGGCCACACCAGTACGGTAGTACATTGGCCATGGATCTGTGGGTTTCAGGTGGACTTTGGTCCTGTCCCGCCCTTAACGTTCCCTGTCTCGGATACGGACAAGAGGAGGTAAAAGTTCCCTGTCTCGGATACGGACAAGAGGAGGTAAAAGTTCCCTGTCTCGGATACGGACAAGAGGAGGTAAACGTTCCCTGTCTCGGATACGGACAAGACGAGGTAAAAGTTCCCTGTCTCGGATACGGACAAGACGAGGTAAAAGTTCCCTGTCTCGGATACGGACAAGAGGAAGGCAACGGGCACGTTCTTTGACGTCAACAAGACAGTACTTGCAGTATAATACTCTTTGATTTTCTGTGGCCTCTCCCCTCAAGAAGTTCCGTGCGCTTCTTCCCCCTCTTTACCTGTGAAAAATAAAGATTATTCATTCATTCATTCTCCCGTTACAAGTTTTTCACTTGTGGCCCCTCCCCCTTTTTAAAAGTTATCATATGGCCCTGTTCGAGAACCACTGCTGTAGATAGATTAGTAGCAGCATATAAAAGAAATAACTAGATAAAAAATGAAACCTTTCAGACAATAGTGGGTCACATTTTAGAATAACTAGAAGAAAAATACTCTAGGAAAAAAATAGAGAGATCCTTAATAGAATAGATGCATCACAAAACCATTTCATATCTCACTTTCACGGGTATTATTTTAAAAATGTGTTTAAAAATTGAAACAGTGTGTGAGCATGTTTGTTTATTCTTAATTTTTAAAAGTAAAAACAAAGCAATAACTGAAGTATCTTCAAAAGCTTTCATCTAAACTCGATGACAAACGCAGGAGACCGTTACACTTTCAAATCATTTCGAACACATCTAAAAAAAAACACAATGTAACCCTGTGTCATTCTACTAAATTATGTTAGTAATATGATGTCGGGGTCCATGTTTTGTTTGCCCTGCCGGGACACTAGAGGGCAACGTGGTCAGAATCATACTTGATCGTCCCCCCTTCCTCTAGCTCCAGAATTGAGCCAGCTATACATGTTTACAGCTTTTGTGGATGAGGTCGAATCATCCGACCATTGTCATTCACTATTCACTGCGCTTTTTTTGTGCGATCAATACCTGGATAAAGCGGCATAACTTTCGCCAGCTCAAAGCCGTAAACAGGTCAGACAGCCATATAAAATATGATCACAACTGTCTCATAATCGATGATGACGATTACGATGATGATGATGATGGTGACGATGATGATGATAGGGTGAGATTTCTGTGAAATATAACTTCTGCTTGATTTTTCGAAAAATCAAGTGTATTTGAAAATCACTTGTTATTTTAGATATATTATTTATATTAAATAGTTGCGTCACTAGCAAAGATCAGAGGCAGACAAGCGAGATTTAAAGGACATTTCCTGAAAAGAGGAAAATTGGAACACACTGTGGCAACTGGAAAAAAAAATTGAGGGAAGAAGAGACAGAGGAAGACAAAGAGAGAGACGTTACTGGATGGCCTGTCGGTGTGGCTAGGAAGAGAGTCGCCGGCGGAGGTTATAATCACCTCAAAAGACAGAAAATTGTGGAGAGAAATGATCGCCTGCGGCACGGCACTTGATTGATTTATTGATACATTTTGAAAAAAAAAACACACATCGCTTGCCACAAATGTATAAAAAGCATAGTTTCTGATCAGTTAGTGCCTGTAACACAGGTTGTCATCTGTCTCACAGGTTGTCATCTGTCACACAGGTTGTCACCAGTTTTTAATAAAAGCCTTCACATCTGGCTATAACAAGATGACGATACAAGGCACTAGATCTAACAAAGCAAATGACACATCCGAAACTAAACGGTTTTACTAAGCGCTGAAAACTGAAACAACCCCAAGAGCCATACATGGCATCTGTTCCTCCATCTACCGCCAGACAGTGAACGAAAAGCTGTGCTACGCTGTGAAAAATTATTCCTTTCAGACTTTCCAAAACGGCTCCAAATCCGGCCATTCATGAAAACGTCTGTAAACTCCGAAGGACGCTTCCAGGGTTCTAATATCTCCACGCAAGCTTGATCGAATCACAGCCGCCCACGCAGTAGAACCAAAGAATCGCTGGGCTCTCGGCCAGGGCTGCGAAGGCCGGTCGAAATCCCAGACTTAATGATTGAGTTTGTTGGGAGCGGTTCCAGCGCCATCGATTTTCCTGCTGCTGTTGATTCATGACAGGACGGAAAATGGGCGGCAGGCGATGATTCGATTTTTGGGGTCCATGCAGAATAATATCGATAGGTGAATGTACCCAGGGACGGCGAGGTGAGGTGGGTTGGGGGTGGGTGGACATAAATGGAATTGGAAAAAGTAACGGTCGTCAATATCTGTCAAATGAACTTCACGAGACCTGACAAATGATATGAAGTTCACGAGACTTGTCAAATGATACGAAGTTCACAAGACTTGTCAGATTATATGAAGTTCACGAGACTTGTCAAATTATATGAAGTTCACGAGACTTGTCAAATTATATGAAGTTCACGAGACTTGTCAAATTATATGAAGTTCACGAGACTTGTCAAATGATATGAAGTTCACGAAACATGCCAAATGATATGAAGTTCACGAGACTTGTCAAATGATATGAAGTTCACGAAACATGTCAAATGATTTTAAGGTCAGGGTCTCTCGACAGTCTATATTCAAATCAAAGTTTCGTGAAAATCTGTAACTGAAGTCAAGGCTTCGTGACAGTCTAGAGTCTAGTCAAAGTTTCGCGACAAATCAGTAGTAGAAACGATAATTATGATGTTGGAGTGACAGGAGCAGATCAAGTGCAGTCGTTCCCTTTCTCGTGAGAAGTCAGCGTTCTAACAGCTACGCTTCTCTTTGCACAGTGGCACAGTAGCCATAGGCTGAACGGGCATACGCCTGTGTGCTCGATGTCAAGGAACAAAAAAAAAATTTCTAAAGTGGGCCCTTCAAAATGGAACAGAACCCGTTCCAAGAGGCAGTTCGACTTTCAAGTTGTTCGACTTTCTAGGATCCACTGTACATATGGTTTCATGTGACAGTCATTTATAACTGTTATTGCTGCATTGACATGTTTACTGTCCAAAGACAGTGACGAATCAATTGTGTTCGATATGTGTGGTACAAGCCCATATAGTAACAGTAGAGGTAGGGGTCAGAAGAAACTTGCACCCTGGTCATCCAAGGTGGGGGCTGGAGCATGGGGGCCAACGACCCCATCTCCGTAAAAAAAAGATTAGTATTAGGTAACAGATAGAGAAGCCTCGAAATTGGATGAACAAGAGATGAGGGAAACAAGACCAAGGGGTAGATCAAGACAGAGATGGAAAGATAACATAGAAGAGGATATAAAAGAAATTGGTGCCACCAACTGGAGACAGAAGATTGGTAATAGAGAGGAATGGAGGCGAACTTTCTCTGCAGCAATGAGCGTTAGAGGCTCAGAAAGCTGAAGAAGAAGAAGAAGAAGAAGAAGAAGTAGAAAGAAGAGATCACAACTAGGTCATACATTATGAGATGGATAGTATGGCCTGAAAAGGAAAGGTAGTGGTTGGGGGAGGGGGAAACTTACTATGACACATTCGCTAAGGCCCATCCTCTGATCCAGTATTCTTAAATATTAAAGAAGATATCTGTTTTCCGCATTCTCACAGGTACATGGCGAAGCTGTGGAAGATTGTCTCTGAGTTATTACAAGCTGTGGAAGATTGTCTCTGAGTTACTACAAGCTGTGGAAGATTGTCTCTGAGTTACTACAAGCTGTGGAAGATTGTCTCTGAGTTACTACAAGCTGTGGAAGATTGTCTCTGAGTTACTACAAGCTGTGGAAGATTGTCTCTGAGTTACTACAAGATGTGGAAGATTGTCTCTGAGTTACTAAAAGCTGTGGAAGATTGTCTCTGAGTTACTACCATCATCTGGAGCAAATTTGTGACCACTGAACTCCTTTTTGAGTTTGGTAATAGTCCGAAGAGGCTAAATCTGGGGAATAAGGAGGATGTTCAAGAAGCTGGAAGCCGCATTAATGGATGGCAGCCATTGCCACCGCCGACTTGTGAACTGGAGCATTGTCTTGATGAAAGATGGCTCATCTCGTCAGTTTCCCTCCACACTTTTCCTTCAGTTTGACCCACAGTTGCTTCACAAGATTAGCGTAATAAGCCGCGGTGACCGTTCTGCCCTTTTGAAAATAGTATACCAATAGCACACCTTCTGAATCCCAAAAGATGGAAGCCATCACTTTGCCTGCATACTGAACCACTTTTGCTTTCTTTGGAGGTGGGGATCCATGATGTTTCCACTGCTTTGACAGTTCTTTGGTTTCTGGTTGAAAATGATGAACCCAAGTCACAAACTGCAGAAGAAACTTTTCAGGATCTGCAGAAAAATTGCCAAGATTGTCTCTTGACATGTTGAGACGCTGTCGTTTGTGATCAGCTCCAAGACGTTTCAGGACCTACCGAGCAGAGACCTTCGTCATTTGAAGATCATTGTGAACAATGGCATGAACACATTCCTGGGAGATGCCCAGCTCAGTAGCAATGTACCGCTCAGTTAGTCGTCGATCCTCCATTATCATGTCATGGATTCTGTCGGTGGTTTCATCTGTGGTTACCGTTCTTGGTCTTCCTGGACGAGGGTCATCTTCCAGACTCTCCCTTCCATGTTTGAATTGAGCTGCCCATTTCTTCACTGTACAGTAAGAAGGGGCACTCTCCCCTAGAGTCTCCAACACATCCTCATGGATCTCCTTCGATGATAAGCCCTTGATGCAGAGGTAACGAAAGACTGCTCGATGAGAAATTTTATCCATTTTCTCAATTTATGCCACCCCTTACCACTTCAGTAGCCTGTACAAAATTTGGTTGCAGTTAATTTCTTGAAACTTGGTGTTTAATCTTATATTAACCTGATCTACAAATGCACCTAATATCAACTGCGTGCTTCAAATATTTGTACCTTATGCCGAGAACTTATCAATCACCCATCGTAAATGTCACTCTAGGCCTTGATTTACTCAGGTGTGCAAGATGTAAATATCACTCTAATCCTTGATTTACTCAGGTGTACAAGATGTAAATACCACTCTAAGTCTTGATTTATTCAGGTGTGCCAGATGTAAATACCACTCTAAGTCTTGATTTATTCAGGTGTGCCAGATGTAAATACCACCCTAAGCCTTGATTTACTCAGGTGTGCAAAATGTAAATACCACGCTAAGCCTTGATTTGCTCCGGTGTGCAAGATGTAAATACCACGCTAAGCTTTGATTTACTCTGGTGTGCAAGATGTAAATACCACCCTAAGCCTTGATTTACTCAGCTGTGCAAGATGTAAATATCACTCTTATCCTTGATTTACTCATTTGTGCAAGATATAAATACCACCCTAAGCCTTGATTTACTCGGGTGTGCAAGATCTACCAACCCTGCCAGTGTTGTTTTGGATCAATCGAGTTAGAATTGATGGATAAAATCAAACAATATTGTATACGCTGTGATTTTAGCACTATGGCTAATCATATATTCTTTGCTGTAACATTTATAAACAGTATTGTATTAGGTACAGTGACGGATTAGTCATTAGGCTGAACAAGATTACGCTTAGGGGGCCCATGAAGGGCAAGGGGCCCAGCTTGAAGGAAAAGAAAAACTCTGCAAACAGACAGTATTGTTTTATGTGAAACATATTACTGCTGCACTGGAAATCTGGGAAGGTAAATGCGGCCGTGCGTGATACTGGCCTCATCACGATTTCATGTACCGAAGGTTTAGGAAAATACGAGTCTAACACCGTATTCCCCAATATGGCTTAATGGCATAGAAACAGGAATTTTACCTTTTACTGCTACACAAGCGCGTTGTGTTATCCGAGAAAAAGAAAAACGTACCAGTTCGTGTTTGGCTTGTGTAATACAAAACCATAAAGTACAAGTAGAGGTCACGACTAGACGAGAGCAGGCCCTATATCTGGAAATGGACAGTATAGTTTAGAGATGGACAGTATAGGTTAGAGACTGACAATATATGCTAGCGATGGACAGTATATGTTGAAGTGTGCAGAGGTCCTTACTAAGTTTGGTCTACGGGCCTGGGTAATGGTTAATCCAGATTAGGTACAGCTCTAGAAAGCTGGCTAATCACTCATTCTTTGTTGTAACACTCAGAAATGAGCGCTGGATCTTACATTAAGTACTTCGCTTTCCTGGAGGTAAAGGCCCCTGGCCACATCCAGCCGATAAAAATGGGTGCCAGAGAAATCTGGAAAAGTAAATGCAACCAGGCGTGATACTGACCATCTGGGAAGGTAACTGCAACCAGGCGTGATACTAACCATCTGGGAAGGTAAATGCAACCAGGCGTGATACTGACCATCTGGGAAGGTAAATGCAACCAGGCGTGATACTGACCATCTGGGAAGGTAAATGCAACCAGGCGTGATACTGACCATCTGGGAAGGTAAATGCAACTAAGCGTGATACTGACCATCTGGGAAGGTAAATACAATCAGGTGTGATACTGACCATCTGGGAAGGTAAATGCAATCAAGCGTGATACTGACCACATCACACTTTCACGCGCCGAAGGTCGTGGATATATGGGCCTAACACCCTATCCCTAATATGCCTTAATGGCATGGAAACAGGAATTCTACTTTACCTACCTACCTACTTACACTTCGTGGAGGTCATATGTGGAATTGCATTGTTTGAAAACAACATTTACACAACCGAATAGACACTTTCTGGTGTCTTAGATTTGCCAAGAGCAATCGAATTTTGACTCTGTTCTAGTGTACAGCGGAACGCGGAGACATTCTTTTTTACAAAAAATGAGGGTCATATTCTTTACAATAGTGTGACCAGACAAAACAAACACATACATTTTTCATTTCTTCTGTTCATTAAATTAACTCCACCACAATATCTTGCTGAAGTTTCCATGTTTTGTTTCGCTTTGTTTTCAGACAACCAGCAGCATGGCGATATCGACAGTGGTATCTGTCAGATCCCAGATCAAACTGGTTCTAATGCTGGGATGAACAGTTAGCAAACTTCGGAGGTAATCGATATATTGCAACAGAAATACAAAGAGAATTTGTTTGTCCATACACACAGCAATTTGTGATAAATTTGCATCGATTCTTTTGTCTTGACTGATTTGATCCCTCTTATTGGTTCTCCTTCCTTTCTTTTTTTTTTTTTTAGAAAACAGTTTTGATGATATCTCAGTATTTGTGAGGCTATTTCTGAAACTGGAATAATCATAGCTATCACATGTGTAGTTCTTCGTGATACAAACAGATTCATTATGGCTTCCGGTTTCTGAACATGAAATTATTTGTCCGAGTGCCAAAAAATTACAAGATCTACAGCTGTGATGATCTTCTTCTCCTCCTGAATTCACCTTCACAAGAGCGTTGGTGTCGCAGTTGTGCACCTTTCACCCCCACACATCCGACTTCGGTTCGGAGTATTTTTAAGAACTGGTTTTCCTTTCCCGTTTCAGTCCCTGTTTTCTTGGCCAGACTGTTTCCAGGGTGGTCCACTGTGAGACAGGATAAGATCTTTTCCTCCACTGGTTCACCAACCCTCTCGCAAGCAGCCACCTACGGGTTGTTGATCGTTGTCTCATTAAGCTTGAGTACTGCCTGTCCGGTCAAGGTGGCTGAGTAGTCAGGCCCTCTGTCTAATAATCCGGTGGTACAGGGTTCAAGTTTCGGCAATGGGGATTTTTTTTTTCCCTGGTACCATCACACTAAAAAGCCCCCGGGGTCCACCTAGCCTCTAAAAATGGGTACCAGAGAAATCTAGGAAGGTAAATCCGGCCAGGCGTGATACTGACCACATCACACTTTCATGTGCCGACAGTCTAGGAAATACGGACCTAACACCGTATCCCTGGTATGTCTTAATGGCATGGAAACCCGGATTTTACTTTTACCTTTACTGCATCTTCGGCTCCATTTGTGATCTGAAGTTCATGACGAAAACAAATAATTCAGCTAATGACTGTTTAAAACCGAACCGTGAACTGGAAAATACAAACTTGATCTTTTTTTCCCATCAGTTTATTTATCATTTTCCGAAAGAAAAAATCGACCCTTTCCTCTTCGTCCTCAAAAGTAACAAAGAACTTTACTACGTAAAGCTGATGTGTCGGCTTCTAGCTCAAAACACAAAGAAAAACTTTCTATAATTAAGTGAGTTGGGGAGTCATACCTTAGACCAGGGGTTCTTAAGCCTTTTGCGATTTACAGATTCCCCCTATCCCCTTTGGTTTGCCCAGTTTGTCGCTATACCTCCTTCGTTAGACTGTCGAAACCATCATCACTAGCCCCATAAGGTGTCCGCATAGTTTCAAAAGATGTCAGAAGCTTGGTTATACTTTACATATGAATAGCCAGGAGCAGAACAGCTGAAAGAAAGTTCTAATCCAACTTTTTTTTTCGCAGCTCTTGTCTATAGATGGGTCCCCATACCTCAGTGATTTCATTCCTATATCCCCTTGGGGTATGGATATAACAGGTTTAGAACCCCTGGCTTTGACCTAAGTCCTGTCTTGCATTGTGAAGATGCTTTAACAAAAAAGTTTTATAGTTCTCAGCCTGGAAAACGGGACGTGTTCTCCACGGGGACTGATTTCTATATCATTTCCCGGAATTACATAAATACCCCTCCCTCCCTCCCTTTCCCATCCTACTTCATATCCTGTTTCACACACAATAAAACAGGGCAGACGTCACCTGAAAACTGCTTAAACTCCTGGCTACTTGGGGATCGTGAATCCCTGCGGTGACACGATGAACTAAAGCTGTGGAGCCAGCACGCCAGACACGATACACTAAAGCTGTGGAGCCAGCTCGCCAGACACGATACACTAAAGCTGTGGAGCCAGCACGCCAGACACGATACACTAAATCTGTGGAGCCAGCTCGCCAGACACGATACACTAAAGCTGTGGAGCCAGCTCGCCAGACACGATACACTAAAGCTGTGGAGGTAGCACGCCAGACACGATACACTAAAGCTGTGGAGCCAGCTCGCCAGACACGATACACTAAAGCTGTGGAGGTAGCACGCCAGACACGATACACTAAAGCTGTGGAGCCAGCTCGCCAGACACGATACACTAAAGCTGTGGAGGTAGCACGCCAGACACGATACACTAAAGCTGTGGAGCCAGCTCGCCAGACACGATACACTAAAGCTGTGGAGGTAGCACGCCAGACACGATACACTAAAGCTGTGGAGGTAGCACGCCAGACACGATACACTAAAGCTGTGGAGGTAGCACGCCAGACACGATACACTAAAGCTGTGGAGGTAGCACGCCAGATATTCCACTTCTGCACTTCTTTGTTTCTAAATCCCGTTCTCTATTCCCAGCTCTTCATAAATGTTACATTTTACACAAGCTCTCACTCCACCCAAAGTTACTTCTAACTCATTCTTTTCTCCACTGCCCAACACTGACTCTTTCACAGACATCCTACATTTCTATCGACCTCGACTCCACAGATCTTTCACGCTCACTGTACCCCCAGGGGAAAGTGACATCTTTTTTTAAAAAATATTTTTAAAATAAAATACTCTCGTGACAAGAACGTAGAGACTCAGTCATCGTTGGAGATACTAGCTCCGGATGAATAGAGTATCAACTTTAGGGTCTGGAAGAATGGAGTATCAACTTTAGGGTCTGGATGAATGGAGTATCAACTTTAGGGTCTGGATGAATGGAGTATCAACTTTAGGGTCTGGAAGAATGGAGTATCAACTTTAGGGTCTGGATGAATGGAGTATCAACTTTAGCGTCTGGATGAATGGAGTATCAACTTTAGGGTCTGGAAGAATGGAGTATCAACTTTAGGGTCTGGATGAATGGAGTATCAACTTTAGGGTCTGGAAGAATGGAGTATCAACTTTAGGGTCTGGAAGAATGGAGTATCAACTTTAGGGTCTGGAAGAATGGAGTATCAACTTTAGGGTCTGGATGAATGGAGTATCAACTTTAGGGTCTGGAAAGAAGTATTGAACACTCCATGCCTGTACCCAAGGAATAAAGAAGTATTGAACACTCCATGCCTGTACCCAAGGAATAAAGAAGTATTGAACACTCCATGCCTGTATCCAAGGAATAAAGAAGTATTGAACACTCCATGCCTGTACACAAGGACTAAAGAAGTATTGAACACTCCATGCCTGTACACAAGGACTAAAGAAGTATTGAACACTCCATGCCTGTACACAAGGACTAAAGAAGTATTGAACACTCCATGCCTGTACCCAAGGAATAAAGAAGTATTGAACACTCCATGCCTGTACCCAAGGAATAAAGAAGTATTGAACACTCCATGCCTGTACCCAAGGAATAAAGAAGTATTGAACACTCTGTGCCTGTACCCAAGGAATAAAGAAGTATTGAACACTCCATGCCTGTACCCAAGGACTAAAGAAGTATTGAACACTCCATGCCTGTACCCAAGGAATAAAGAAGTATTGAACACTCCATGCCTGTACCCAAGGAATAAAGAAGTATTGAACACTCTATGCCTGTACCCAAGGACTAAAGAAGTATTGAACACTCTGTGCCTGTACACAAGGACTAAAAAAAAGCAGCTTCCCTAACGCGCTCCTAATCCGATACGATGCTGTGCCTTAACATCTTCACCACATCGACTGCAAAGAGCATAACGCTCGCAGATCAAGAGAGAAAGGAGAAGCTCCCATTGAATACGGTGAAAGCGATATGAGGGCTATAACGGAGTTTTTATAGTCAAAGAGACTGCCAAATAAGTGTAAGTCCCCCAGATGTTAGACCATTCAAACAGCAGAAAATCCACTTCCCACCAAAACTTATCTTCACAACAGAACCAGAATCCCAGTAACACAAAACGATATTTTAGCAAGATTCAGATCACAGTAAAGTAGCTGAGCTCATATCACATTAAAATCACAATCTTCTTGATCTCTGGCTGAGAGAGGAGTAAGAGAAATTGGCATCTTTAGATGGTTATTGTTAGTTTTGGTATGTGTGTGTGTGTGTGTTTCCCTGGCATTTATATGGTGCTAATTTCGAGTCTTACGAGACCATCGTTAAAAAAAAAAATCTCAGTTTCTCTGAATGGACGTACACTGCACAGACACTTCACGGAGTTATCATTGATCCTTGGCGTATACAAGTCCAGGCAAGTCAGAAGTGGCACAAAAGCTCTCCGTGCTACGATCATCAGCATCGACACCACTATTCCTGTCAGCACTGTATAATCCGATAAATGACATCTAATGACTTCAGCAACTTTGTCTTAGAATATAAACCAGAGAAATTAATCATTCTAAATGTAATAAGTAAATGTGAAATTAAAAAAAAAAATATGCATAACATTAACCCAGGCAAAAAAAAAGTTCCAAAATATTTTGATATCTATATTGATCCATAGAACATTCTGTGTAATTCCAGCCCTGGAAACGTATTAGTCAGCATGTGAACTCGTGCTGGCCATCACACAAAATTAACAATTAATAACACTTGTACATACAATCAGAATTATCACTGTAACGTTCTCGACACTTCTTTGTGGCGGAAGTTCATTCAGAAATAGAAAATATCCACGCGCATGCGCCGGCTCAGGATAAAAATAGCCGCCTCCTACGCAGTTTGTACGATCAATAAAAAAAATGAAAAAAAGAAAAGGTTTTTTTTTTTTGGGGGGGGGGTGTAATCCATTATTGGAACGTCCATTTATACCCGATCGCCCTTGAGGCCGACCTCCCAGACTGTTTGGCAAGCAGCTGATGGATCAATGGAAGCTCAGATAAATCCGGGCATTTTCTCGCGGCTTCCAAAACGAGGCAAGCTGAGAATGAACTGAACGTTGCATCAAATAAAGCTCCGACTGGCTGAGGCCAGTTCGAGGTTTCTGCAGGGACATGCTGAGACCAGGAGTTGCGTTCATAAATTATGTGCATGATATACATCTGTGTGTGTGTGTGACAAGGTGTCTCTCTTTGTTGTTGTCATGCAGAGAGTGATTAGATCTTGTTTGTTCTCGCTGATTCTTTTCTGTTTTCTTGACACACACACATTCAAAGACGATATTTGTAGAAGGATATTGTCAGTAATGTGTAACTTCGTTGTTGGAATAACTGATTGACCTTATATGGGAGAAAGAAGAAGAGGAGGAGGAGGGAGAGTAATGTGTCTGTTGTTTTTATTATGCCTAGAAAAACGTGTCTTTTATGTTATTTTTGCCTAGAAAAAGTGTCTTACGCTATTTTTCCCTGAAAGTGTCTTTTATGTTTAAGACATATCTCAGGGGAAAAAAAACAAAACAAAAAACGGAAATTAGAGAACTGAAATCATTGGAAAACTCAAAGGAGAGAGAGAGAGAGAGAGAGAGATCAAAATTGGATGTACTTCCTAAGTGGCACACGAAAGACACAGATCTGATTAGATAGATCATGGACCAGGCAAGGTGGAGAATCATGATCGTCAGCGCATATTGTATGTTGTCCAGATGATCAGTTTCCAAACAGTCCCTGGCTTTAGTTTCGATCTGGTTCATAAGGCTGAAGCCTTTCACAGTCTGCACTAGAAGCCTGAAATGTTCCACAAATGTCCAGAAGGAGAGACAATTCTCTGAATTGTGTCCGTTTAAATGAGTAGGAAATAATATCTCCGAAAGTTTGCATTGCACCTGTCTTTATTTTCTCACTGACAGTTAATTTGAACTCTACAAACTGATTTAGCAAATCTTTTACGATGGTGTCTTGTGCCTTATTAAGTACTGAACTGTATCGTGCGGCCAAGGTTTCCACTTGCTGTCTACCAAAAGTGAACTCCTCTAAATTCTGAATAGATGAAGATGAATCTTTATCAAATATATACCACTCTTTAAGCTCGTCCTCTGGAAAACGACTATCAAAATGATCGCATACTCCTTCAATAAAGAGAACTACCGCAGCTGTGTAAACAGGAATTTAGTATGATGTTATGAGATCTTGAATTCATGACTCTAAAGAATAATCCCCAGCGAATTCATTATTCACAAGATTGTATAAACCTTTCCATATTATACTATATTATAATATATCCAAGGTGGAATTATTATTCATAAATTCTTGTTTATATAAAATTTATTTCTCATGGTTTTTGTTTCAAACTTTGACATTGTTATGAAAAGTAGTGCGTCTGTATCACTTGACCAGTCATTCGATGGTAGAAGTAGAATAAGGTCTAAAGCAGTCGTATTTATTCGAAAAAATCACATGAGTGTATCACTTGATTTATTATTCGATGTTAGAAGTAGAATAAGGTCCAAAACAGTCGTATTTAGTTGGCAAAATCACTTGAGTGCATCACTTGCTAGTAAATCAGACCAGTACTTAGGCGATAGTTAGTTTTGTTTATCTCTGATCATTACTAACTAATAATAGATATACAGTGAAGGGAATTAAAAAGAGGACATCTATCGCTCTTCAGAAAGTAAAACAACTAAAGAAGCTGTGGAGAGAAACAGGCAGAACTACAACAACAACAAAAATAAGATTTTTACGCGCATGAATATTTCCACCGCAACATATGCCTGTGAGACCTGGACACTTAACAAAATAGATGAGAAACACATAAGTGCCTTTGAATGTAAATGCTACAGAAGATTTCTTCAAATATCATGGGCGCGCACGCGCGCGCACACACACACACACACACACACAAATAACAAATATATCCATGCTACGAGAGCTTAATATTGAAGAAGGCTGGCTAGTAAAGAGGATTGCACAGGGAAAACTTAAATATTTTGGACACATTAAACGTCATGAGAATCTAGAGAACACCGTCTTGGAAGGATACATAATGGGAAAAGAAACAGAGGAAGAACAAGGTCAATGTGGCTGCAATACATCGCTGATAATCTGCAAAAAGATGCATTAGCAGAAGGACATCTTGCTTACAACCGTGAGGCATACAGGAGAGCTGTTGTGGAGACAAAGTTCCTCGAGGGACATGGAAAATGACTGACAGCCGGTAAAAACAAAGTTCTAGTTGTACTTTGACTGGCGATGATGTGCAAGATTAATCTAAGTGGCTTGTTACTAAAGACTCGTTCAAACCTCTAACCTATTTTCTAGTGTGGTCCTGCTAGTGCTTGTCTCTCTGCTCCACTACCTGAAGAAGTTTAGTCAGCGTGTCCTGTAGAAGGTTAAACCCTTCAGTATAATAATACGAAATACAAACGTAGGATCATGAGAGCCGGTGTTGTGATGGCGAGTTTCCTAAAATAAGTTCTTACTTAACTTATGTTCAAGCTTGTAAAAATAACTTTGTTCCTAGCCTGTCTTCTCTTTGTGTCTACGTGTATACATGTATGATTATTGTATGTATCTATATATCTGTATGTGTGGGTATACATATATACCTATATATATGTGTATGTTTGTGTATATAATATATGCATATGTTTATGTGTATACATATGAATGTATGTGTATATATGTTTTTTTGTGTTCGTATATGTATGATGTGTATTTGTATGTATGTATGTATATATGCGTGTGTGAATATATGGGTCTGTACGTACTTGCATATATGAAAAGTATGGCTATCAAAGGTCTAAATTAGTTTAATCTAAAGTATGGCTTGATTGTTGTATTTCTTATACTCCTTTTCTATAAATGTGTTACTTTAGAATGAATGTGAAAATGTAATTAAGTTTATTTCGCTTAGTTACATAAATAAGAATGTGGAGTGTATGGACAAGAACTGGTTCATTATTTATTTCTTTATGTCTGGCGTGACCGCACTTTACCCTTAACTTTCATTATCCAGGACAGATACACTATACAGAAGTTCATGACATTTGTTGATGAAGCGTATCTTTTGGTACTTGTATAATGTATTCATTGAGGACAACAATTTTAAAGCAATGGGCTCAAGCGACAAACGTTGTAGGAAATGTTATGACTTTTTTTTATGTAATCTGCCTGGAACTTGTTGATGGTTTTATAAGAATATCTCCATGATGTACATCGCTGGGATTTTCTGAACTCCGTCTACCAAACGTCGGACTCCATAATCCAGAAAGACCATCTGAAAGGAAAGGGATTAAGGCACGTATTGTGCGAAATTTAATCTCTTTGTAGGCACACACAAGGGGAGAGAACCCTTTGAAAAGAAAGAACAGTTTGCAGGCGCACAGTGTCTCATATTTTTTGTGCCTTTAAAACGATTGCAAATGTTGGAAGAATTTCGATTCTAAAAGAAAAAGAGAAGGAAAAAAAAAAGAATGCTGGAAACAGATCTTCTGTACTTTCACTTAAACATTTGCACATGCTGTGAATAAACACTGTTTTATGTTCTTTATTAACTCTGTCAACTAGTAGTAACGTTATACACACACACACACACACACACTCTCTCTCTCTCTCTCTCTCTCTCTCTCTCTCTCTCTCTCTCTCATGAGATCCACGAAAACAATGAGATCCACGAAAACAAATTAATGTTTTTGTTCTTCGTGAAAATTTCGTGGTGTCACATGTTACTAAACTGTTAGCTTCCATTATTCTTAACATTTGTTAACTCCAGTACTTTCTCCAATGTTACTACAGCAACTATGCGTGTGTGTATATATATAAATATATATATATGTGTGTGTGTGTGTATGTTCCAACTCAGTGTTTCCTCTAAGGGTTTGCGATCTGTTGCAAAATGTTCAGCTCATGTGCAAAAAATATTGTGTGTGCATATATATATATATCTGAACCTTAAGTGCCCAGGACACATGAGGCTTCCGCAAGGGTTTTCCACAAATGCCTGTCCTTTGCCTTTTTTTTCTGCTCTTGTCCAGGTAAGCCCTCTATTGCTCAACATCCTCTCTGTTGTTCTTCTCCGTGTCTCGTTTGGTCTACCCTTACTTCTGTTCCCCTGTGGTGTCCATCTTAGTACTATTTTTGGTAGTGAGTTGTCAGTCATTCATAGCACATGTCCCAACCATCGTATATATATATATATATACACACACACATACTGTACACGTACTCACCATTAATGTTATCCTCTGATCCTGAAGAATGTTGTGAAGCAAAAGACTAGTATTAATTGCTGGAAGATGATGCTGGCGAGGAGCTTGCAAGTAGCAGTGCCATCAATTACTCTTTCTGTGTTGGCTACCAGAGCTTGCATTCAAATTAAGCACAGACTCAGATGTAGACGGTCAAAACAAAGACGTGTCGGAAAAATATCTTTTCACTTTCACGCATTTATTCTGTTCGGCAGAGTTCAGAAATGGGAGTTCAGTCATTTTTAGTGCCTCGTAGAAACTGCTCTTCGCCCTTTGTCATTTTTCCAAAATGTGTAAACAGTGTCCAAGTTGATTAAGTTGCTTGAAGCTAAGAAGAGTTTGATTCTCATAATGTTGTCCAAATGATCAGTTTCCAAACAGTCCCTGGCTTTAGTTTCGATCTGGTTCATAAGGCTGAAGCCTTTCACAGTCTGCACTAGAAGCCTGAAGTGTTCCACAAATGTCCAGAAGGAGTGACAATTCTCTGAATTGTGTCCGTTTAAATGAGTAGGAAATAATATTTCCGAAAGTTTGCATTGCACCTGTCTTTATTTTCTCACTGACAGTTAAATTTGAAATCTACAAACTGATTTAGCAAATCTTTTACGAAGATATATTGTACCTTATTAAGTACTGAACTGTATCGTGTGGCCAAGGTTTCCAATTGCTGTCTACCAAAAGTGAACTCCTCTAAATTCTGAATAGATGAAAATGAATCTTTATATATCACTCTTTAAGCTCGTCCTCTGGAAAACGGCTATCAAAATTATCACATGCTCCTTCAGTAAAGAGAACTACCGCAGCTGTGTAAACAGGAATTTAGTATGATGTTATGAGATCTTGAATTTCTGCTGAGAAATGGGCCGTTGAACCAAGATACTATGTTCGTAGTTTTCTAATCTTGGCTTTTATAAATTGGTAGGCCTCTAATGTGGCTAGTGTACTGCGTTGAAGAAGTCGACACAAGTCTGCCAGTTCTTGTAACATATCACTTAAAAAAGCAGTAGCAACATGATACTCAGGCTTGGTCAGTTTATCCAGACAGTATTTATGAACTGGGTCATTGTCTTGTTCAACCTGATCTTTACAGTACTGTATCAATGATGTGTAGTTATTCATCGAAGCTTTAACAGCAAAATGTCTAGAAAGCCATCTAACAGCAAAATGTCTAGAAAGCCATATAACAGCAAATTGTCTAGAAAGCCATCTAACAGCAAAATGTCTAGAAAGCAATCTAACAGCAAAATGTCTAGAAAGCCATCTAACAGCAAAATGACTAGAAAGCCATCTGACAGCAAAATGACTAGAAAGCCATCTGATAGCAAAATGACTAGAAAGCAATCTAACAGCAAAATGTCTAGAAAGCCATCTGACAGCAAAATGTCTAGAAAGCAATCTAACAGCAAAATGTCTTGAAAGCCAACTAACAGCAAAATGTCTAGAAAGCCACCTAACAGCAAAATGACTAGAAAGCCACCTGACATCAAAGCTCTAACAGCAAAATGTCTATAAAGCCACCTGACATCGAAGCTCTAATAGCAAAATGTCTAGAAAGCCATCTAACAGCAAAATGTCTAGAAAGCCACCTAACAGCAAAATGACTAGAAAGCCATCTGACATCAAAGCTCTAACAGCAAAATGTCTATAAAGCCACCTGACATCAGAGCTCTAACAGCAAAATGTCTAGAAAGCCATCTAACAGCAAAATGTCTAGAAAGCCATATAACAGCAAATTGTCTAGAAAGCCATCTAACAGCAAAATGTCTAGAAAGCAATCTAACAGCAAAATGTCTAGAAAGCCATCTAACAGCAAAATGACTAGAAAGCCATCTGACAGCAAAATGACTAGAAAGCCATCTGATAGCAAAATGACTAGAAAGCAATCTAACAGCAAAATGTCTAGAAAGCCATCTGACAGCAAAATGTCTAGAAAGCAATCTAACAGCAAAATGTCTTGAAAGCCAACTAACAGCAAAATGTCTAGAAAGCCACCTAACAGCAAAATGACTAGAAAGCCACCTGACATCAAAGCTCTAACAGCAAAATGTCTATAAAGCCACCTGACATCGAAGCTCTAATAGCAAAATGTCTAGAAAGCCATCTAACAGCAAAATGTCTAGAAAGCCACCTAACAGCAAAATGACTAGAAAGCCATCTGACATCAAAGCTCTAACAGCAAAATGTCTATAAAGCCACCTGACATCAGAGCTCTAACAGCAAAATGTCTAGAAAGCCATCTAACAGCAAAATGTCTAGAAAGCCATATAACAGCAAATTGTCTAGAAAGCCATCTAACAGCAAAATGTCTAAAAAGCAGTCTAACAGCAAAATGTCTAGAAAGCCATCTAACAGCAAAATGACTAGAAAGCCATCTGACAGCAAAATGACTAGAAAGCCATCTGATAGCAAAATGACTAGAAAGCAATCTAACAGCAAAATGTCTAGAAAGCCATCTGACAGCAAAATGTCTAGAAAGCAATCTAACAGCAAAATGTCTTGAAAGCCAACTAACAGCAAAATGTCTAGAAAGCCACCTAACAGCAAAATGACTAGAAAGCCACCTGACATCAAAGCTCTAACAGCAAAATGTCTATAAAGCCACCTGACATCGAAGCTCTAATAGCAAAATGTCTAGAAAGCCACCTAACAGCAAAATGACTAGAAAGCCATCTGACATCAAAGCTCTAACAGCAAAATGTCTATAAAGCCACCTGACATCAGAGCTCTAACAGCAAAATGTCTAGAAAGCCACCTAACAGCAAAATGTCTAGAAAGCCACCTAACAACAACAAAAAAAAAAAAGCCACCTGACTTCATTCAAAGGACGGAACGAAACAACTTCACAATGTCCAGCCTGACAAAGTTCTTCAAATTCTTGTTTCCTCACCGATGATGAACATTTCATAAACTGTTCTGACAAGTGTTTCGATATATTTCATTAATGATACGTTTTTCCAAGCATCGCCCAGACCTAAGTCTTCTCTCTGTGTGCCACAATGTTGTTCTAGTAAATGTGGTATGTCATTCATTCATTCATTCATTTGCATGTCCCTTGCGGAACTTTGCTTTCCTAACAGCACTCCTGTAGGCCTCTCGGTTGTGAGCAAGATGGCCTGCCGCTGATGCATCCATTTGAAGATCCCCAACGATGTCCTGCAGCCATCTTCGCTTTGGTCTTCCTCTCTTTCTTTTCCAATTATGTACCCTTCTAAGATAGTCTTCTCTAGATTATCATGACGTTTAATGTGTCCAAAATATTTAAGTTTTCTCTCTTTAATCTTTTTTACTAGCCAGCCTTCTTCAATATTAAGCTCTTGTAGTATAGATATATTTGTTCTTTTTTGTGTATGTATCTGTGCAAACCCCCGTGTGGTACCCGGGATCTGCAAAGAATAGGACCACTGTACCCTACCATGCATGATCGTAAAAGGCGACTAAGGAGGGTTCAGCATAGGGCCAGCAACCCTATCTGGTAAAAAACTATCAGACTGCTACAGAAACAGAAGCAAGGGAAAAAGCAAATGCAGGTGGAAGGAGAAATGCGTATCAGGAAACTGAGCCCATGAAGGTTGTGGATGAAAGCCAGCCACTGGAAGTCCCCAGCCCGACTGCAGACCTCCTGGAACCTAAACAAAAGATGCAAATAGGCAGCTGGAATGTAAGAACACTAAACCAGACTGGAAAACTAGCACAAACCATCAAGGAAATGCACAGATACAAACTAGACATACTAGGAATACAAGAAGCAAGATGGACAGGACAAGGCAGAAGGAAATTAACAACACAGCACACAGAAGATACAATAATATGGTCAGGTAAAGAAGATCTTCATGAAGGAGGAGTAGCATTGATTATAACAAAAGAAGCATCAAGAGCATTGCTGAAATGGACCCCAATAAATGAGAGATTATTATATGCACGGTTCAACTCAAGATTCACGAAGCTGTCTATTATAGTTTGTTATGCACCAACAGAAGCAGCTGAAGAGGAATTAAAAGAAGATTTTTACAACAGCCTCCAAGCCACAGTAGAAACAATACCCAAGCATGATATGCTACTCATCTTGGGCGACTTCAATGCAAAAGTAGGTGAAGGAAATGAAGATAGAAGAAGAATCATGGGAAGAGAAGGAATCGGAGAAATAAATGAAAATGGAGAAAGACTGTGCAGTTTCTGTGAAGAAAACATGATGACCATCGGAGGGACAATTTTCCAACACAAAAACATCCATAAGGTGACTTGGAGGTCACCAGATAAAACCACAGAAAACCAAATCGATCACATACTAATAAACAACAAGTGGAAACGGTCACTACAAGATGTGCGAGCAAGGAAAGGAGCAGATATAGGAAGTGATCACAACCTTCTGGTAGCAAAAATAAAACTAAAATTAAGGAAAGCCAGAATCGGAGAACACAGAAAGATACATTTTGATACAAGAAAACTGATAGACCAGCAAACAAGAAATGAATTCTCAATAATACTTAAGAACCGCTTCAGTGTCCTACAAGACGAAGCAGAAATGTCCATATTAGAGTTCAATAAAACACTACAGGAAACAGCAAAAGAGGTGCTGGGATATCGGAAAAGGAGAAAAGAGGAATGGATAAGTGAGACCACATGGGAAAAGATAGAGCAAAGAAAAGAAATCAAGAAAAAATTACTGAACACCAAATCACAACGGCTTAAAGAACGAGTTTTAAGTAATTATGCACAAAAAGACAAAGAAGTGAAGGAATCATGCCGTCAAGATAAACGTCAGTATTATGACAACTTAGCAGAGACAGCAGAGAAAGCAGCATATACAAATGACATGAAAACCATATATAAAATCACAAAGCAGATGACAGGTAACTTCAATACAAGATGTGAAAGTGCAGTAAGAACACAAAATGGACAACTGGTCAGTGGAGAAAGAGAAAAAATTGAAAGATGGAGGGAACACTTTAACACCCTACTAAACAGAACACAAGCAGCACAAGCAATAGATATACCTGAAGCAAAAGCGGAACTAAACATCAATACAGGACCAATAACAATAAATGAAGTAAAAGAGGCGATAAAGATGCTAAAATCAGACAGGGCACCAGGTGAAGATGAAGTGACTGCTGAGATGTTGAAAGCAGAAGAAACAGAAACACCAAAACAACTTTGCCGGATATTACAACAAATTTGGGATTTAGAAAAAGCCCCAGAGGAGTGGAAAACGGGTCTTATAGTAAAACTACCAAAGAAGGGTGACCTCAGAGATTGCGGGAACTGGAGAGGCATTACCCTACTGCCACTCACTAGTAAAGTATTTTGCAGAATAATCATCAACAGAATTATACCAATACTTGAGGAAAAACTTCGGAAAGAGCAGGCAGGATTTAGGAAAGGAAGATCATGCATAGACCACATATTTGTACTTAGACAAATATTAGAACAGGCAAATGAGTGGCATAGCACAACATATGCATTATTCATAGATTTTGAGAAAGCCTTTGACAGTGTCAACAGAGATGCACTGTGGAAAATCCTAAGATGGCATGGCCTCCCCCATAAAATAGTTAATGTAATCAAAGCCCTATACGAGGGTTTTCAGTGCAAAGTTATCTGTGGAGAACATACCTCCAGCAGCTTTAGGGTACAAACAGGAGTGAAACAGGGATGTGTACTATCACCAACATTATTTATCTTGGCAGTAGACTGGTTAATGAAGGAGGCAACATCAGACAAACGCAGAGGATTACAATGGACCCTTAACACAGTGCTGGAGGACCTTGACTTTGCGGACGACATTTGTCTATTATCAAGCAGTCACAAAGATATGCAAGATAAAATAAACAAGTTAACCCAGAATGCAAACAACATAGGACTAAAGATCAACGTAGGAAAGACAAAATTAATGAAGCAAAATGTGAACAACAGAAATGTACTCAGAGTAGATAACAAGTTAGTGGAGGAGGTCAACGAATTTGTATACCTTGGCAGCAGAGTAGTAGAAAATGGAGACAGCACAGAGGACATCAACAGCAGACTTACTAGAGCAAACCAGGCTTTTGCAATGCTACAGAATATATGGAAATCAAATAAACTAAGCATAAATACGAAAATCAGGATATTTAAGAGTAATGTTCTAAGTGTACTACTCTATGGTAGTGAAAGCTGGAAAATCACCAAAACCATAGAAAACAAGTTGAATTCTTTCCAGACTAAATGTTTACGTAGAATTAAAAAAATATTTTGGCCAAACACCATAAGAAATAACATCTTATTGGCAGAAATGCAGATGAAACCACTGACAACAATTATTGAGGAAAGACGCTGGCGATGGTTGGGACATGTGCTCAGAATGACTGACAACTCAATACCAAAAATAGCACTAAGATGGACACCACAGGGGAACAGAAGTAAGGGTAGACCAAAAGAGACATGGAGAAGAACAACAGAAAGGATGTTGAGCAATAGAGGGCTCACCTGGGCAAGAGCAGAAAAAAAGGCGAAAGACAGGCATTTGTGGAAAACCCTTGCGGAAGCCCCATGTGCCCTGGGCACTTAAGGTTCAGAGAGAGAGAGAGATCTGTGCAAAATTGCTGCAACACCATTTCGCATTCCTAACATAACTGAAGCACAGTCAGATGTAAACATAACCATTTTCTGCAAATCTATATTGTTTTCCGCATAAAACTCTTTAATTGCTTCAACTATGCTTGACCTGTCACATGATGTTAGTTTTATAATTCCTCCAAACATCGTGTGGTATGATAATTCATCACGTTTTTTTTTATACTTCGCATAAATATTTAACATCTTGCTGACAGAAATGTCGGTACTCTCATCAACAATGAGTGTGTGAATTTCTCCAGTCATTTAGCCTTTCCTCTTTTATAACTGAATTTATGTATTGAACAAATTCGAACACATAATTCTTACTTCTCCAATGATCTGGAATCGAAATATATTTGGAAACATGCTCATGAATCTCCTGCACTGATAGCATCTTATCTTATATCCTTCCCGTGCCGTTAAACGTCACATAGGGCTCGCAAAGTAGTTCGCCAATTTTTCCTGTCTTCGGCGAGTCTTTCAACCTCATCAAAGGATTTTATGCCTGTTAATTTCTTCAGAGTTTCACGTGGTCTGCCTCTTTTTCTTCGGCCTGTTGTGTTCCACTTGATAGCTTGTTTTGGGATTCTCTGATCATTTCTTCTCATCAAGTGACCAACTGATAGCATAGATGTATTTAATTTAATTGCCAATAGAAAATTGTCGATTAAAATGTTTATTTCATCCGAATTTGCTTCATTTCTTTTAGACATTTCAAGTTTATTTTCCCTGTCATCACGTGTCCCTGTCAAACAGAGTTTTTAATGTGCCCTTATGCTGGTCTTGTAACACCAGGACGGCACAGTGACTCTTTTGAGACAGATGCCATGAATGTCTTTTTTCCATTCACCCCAAAATTTCCATGTAGCCCATTCGTTACCAGTTCTCGCTTTTTCCAAATTGTGCAAACTGCTTCATCGTTTCCATTGTTACACACGTAAATGTCTCTTAAAACAACAGGCAGCTTACCAGGATCGGATGGCATGTCAGTTTCTATAAATTCTCGCAGCCATTCTTCCTTAAATCTGTAGCATACTTTCTTCCTTAAATCTGTAGCATACTTTCTTCCTTAGATCTGTAGCATACTTCCTTCCTTAAATCTGTAGCATACTTTCTTCCTTAAATCTGTAGCATACTTCCTTCCTTAAATCTGTAGCATACATTCTTCCTTAAATATGTAGCATACTTCCTTCCTTAAATCTGTAGCATACTTTCTTCCTTAAATCTGTAGCATACTTCCTTCCTTAAATCTGTAGCATACTTCCTTCCTTAAATCTATAGCATACATTCTTCCTTAAATCTGTAGCATACTTCCTTCCTTAAATCTGTAGCATACATTCTTCCTTAAATCTGTAGCATACTTCCTTCCTTAAATCTGTAGCATACATTCTTCCTTAAATCTGTAGCATACATTCTTCCTTAAATCTGTAGCATACTTCCTTCCTTAAATCTGTAGCATACTTCCTTCCTTAAATCTGTAGCATACTTCCTTCCTTAAATCTGTAGCATACTTCCTTCCTTAAATCTGTAGCATACTTTCTTTCTTGGACACTGATCGTTCTTGCTTTCTTTTAAATTACGCTTCGACATATCTATAGAGTATATTTCACTATCCCAACAGACTTACGAATATAATCCAGTAATCCAGTACTCCAGCTGTCTGTAAGAATACAATGGAACATTATGGTTCCAACAGTACAAATAGTATACTGTGTAATAATCACCTCTAGAAGTTAGCGTGCAGCACAGTGTGAACTTAAGACTCTAGATTCTACCTCCACTCTTGTCTGACAACATCTCTACTGCAAATCTGACAACCCGTTTGAACTCATATGTAGAAAACTCTGTACTGTAGAGAGCGGAACAACAACACAACTCCTTCAGATCATCAGAGGAAGTATCCCCCCTCAGACAAGTGTTTCGGCCCTATTAAACTCCTGACACTCTAAGGGCGGTCGGCCCCTCTGGGTCATGACTCCCAGAGGTCTTGTGAGTTTTTTTTTTTCCTTTCCGGTCCCGGGATTGAACCCGTGATCTTCCAGTTGGCACTGCACTTTTGAAGTGGGTCTTTAGCGATTTAGCTACGGAGGACTGGTATTGGTTCTGGCAAATGAACTTACTTATGTTCCCAATGCTTGTTTCACATACTCCACAGCCAGCATGAGGCCTTTTCTGCTGTTTCTGAAAGGCTTCTCAATGCCTTTGCTCTTGCTTGTCTCTTTATGCCCAGTTGCATACATAGGTCATATGCTGATGTTGCTACGAATCCTCTTGCTCCCACTTCTACATCTATCACTTTTGCCCTGATTCCTGCCCCCTGCCTCAGTTGCTTGACCAGAGCATTGTACTTTTCAAATTTGAATAAATGCTGTTCCTCTATTCTAGTTTTGTACGGAACCGTAAGCTTAATCATTATTAATTCCTGTTTTTCTGTGGAGTACACTACAATGTCCGGTCGCATTCCTGTGTTCTTGATGGCAGTCGGGTATTCTCTTCTTCCTGGAAGGTCCGCTATCACATCCCAGTCATTTGTATCATCTAACAGTGATGGTAAGGGAATGTCCCTGATTTCAATATTTGATATCGTACCAGCGCCTATGAAGTATTTAGGTGGGACCTCAACTCTTTTGCTGTTATTTGCTTTATCTTTTGCCCTGTCTACAATGGCTACTAGTTCCTGCAGCACTCTGTTGTGCCGCCAGGTGTACCGTCCTTGCCCTAAACACACTCTACATGCTGACAGCACATGTTCCAATGTTTGCCTTTCGTTGCAGAGAGGGCACTTTGTATCTTCTGATACATCCCATTTATGTAGGTTGGAGCCTGTAGGCAGAAGGTCATAAGTAGCTATGATGATGAAGCTGAGCCTCAAGGATGCCATATAGTCTCGATCCCATCCTTACTTGTATCCCTCTCTCCTGAAATACCCTTCTAGAACAGAAAAAAAATCTCTTGAACAAAGAAATTCTGGACGTCCTGGTTGTCTGAAGGTCGGTTTACCCATCAAGAATAATTTACAAACACTGTTTAAAAAAAAAGACTTCAGTTTACCAAACAATATAAGATTAAATTAAGGTGATACCAGAACAGAACTAATATACCAATCCCACACTTTGCTGTCTGGCCATTTAATTATGGATTAGAACAGAGTTACTTTCAAAGGTGACATTCTCATTAAAACTTCTAGCCACCCAAATTTATGCTTGAAAAGTTTAGGGCACAGAATCCAAGAGTCTTTGTATGTACCAGTTTGAACACCACAGAAACTTGAGTTACACACAATTTTGCACGTTTCCATGGCTATAATAAATCTACTGCTATTTAAAAAAAAATACAAGACAGCTCTATGTTGGTGGTCACGATGTCTGGTGTTAGTTACCAAGATCACTTTGCATACCTGAGCAGTTCAATGGACATTCTCCTTTCAGACGAAATTAGACGCAGCGGAAATTCATCTGCTCGTTTAATGACCCTCTACTCTGTGTGGCCACTTGCCTCATCGCGGTTCCGCTGCAGTATTACTGAAACTACGCGATAAAAGACCAGTTGAAACATCCCACCCGAAAGTCATTTCTCAACAAAAAAAAAGAAACACTAGCGGAACAACGTGTACCATCGTTGTATTTTTCTTAATCGCAATTATATCACGGACTAACATCTGGAAGCTGGAAAATAAAAGCAGCAGTTTTTGCGTGGCTCCAAAAATTTTGTGTTTTAGAGGGAAGAGTGGTTCCAACATCACTCTGGAACGCCTGGAGCAATTTCAACCAAACTTGATAACATAAGACTTACAATCTGGAAATGTATAATGTGGGGTTAAGACACCCCTATCTCCCATAGGGATCGGGGTACGAAGGGGTAACATACTTTTCACTAAATTGAAGCAGAACAAAGGAATGGTCTGAGGGAGATAATCGTGAAACAGAGCGGTGCTGGTCTAAGAGCAAGTCCAAATAATTTTGATGATCTCTTTTTGTTTTAATTATATATGTAAAAATAAATTATAACTTTTTTCCCTTATATTTACATTAGCTTTTTATTGTATTCTATAGTAGATTTCATTGCTCAATGACAGTGTGACGTTTTATTATCTTTTTAAATTAGATTTTCAAATTATGGAGAGAGAGGGAGAGAGAGGTAGGAAGAGAGGGGAGAGAGACTGAGAAAGAGATAGAGAGGGGGGAGAGAGTGAAAGAGGGAGAGAGGGGGCTGTATAACTGGAACATCTGGAGCAATTTCAACCAAATTTGGTACACATATGACTTACAATCTGAAAACAAAATACTGGGGGGGGGGGGGTAAGACACCCTAGCACCCCTAGGGGTGTCTGTGGGATAATCGAAAACGACTGATAGTAAAAAGAGACCAGTGAAAACACGGTGACGTGTTAGATTTAGAGTTAAACAAATAATGGCATAATTATATCTCATTTGTCCTGTTATGTATCACTTTCATCTCGAACGAATAGTGCAGGCAAATTAGTTTATATAGTTTAAACGATTCACTGACATAAATTTATAGAGGCCAATAAATGTAGCGCCCCAGTCATCTAGATGTAGAAACTGGTACCTGATTTCTTCTGTAGTTGAGGAAGGAAAGGTGGCCAGGAAATCACTTTCCTTACCCAGTGATACATAACAGGGCAAATGATAGATAATTATGCAAGTGTTTGTTTAACATTAAATCTAACAAACAATATTCATGACACACGCAAACTATCTTCTATTAGACAGGAAAAGGAATAATTTCTGTCTATAGTGTAAAGTAATTTTTTACAGGTATTACGTATAAGCACAGTTTACAAATTATAAAGTAAAGTCATTTACAAATTCACTATAATGTTAATTTAATTCAAAACTTGATTTTAAACAACATTTTTAGTTTCATTTCCAGGAGCAAGAATAAATAAATTCTTGAATGACCCCACCCTTGAGCAAGCAACATAAATTTTTCCGTGGGAGAAACATGGTGATATCAAATCCACATTGCGGTAATTAACAGACTGCCCCTGTGACTTGTTGATCGTGATCGAGAAGGCAAGTCTCATTGGAAATTGCAATCTCTTAAAGTTAAAATGGAGATCCGTCGGAATGATTGGTATCCGTGTAGTAAACACTGTGATACAATCCACTAAAAGAGTGAAATGAAACGATTACATTCACTGAAAAATGATAAACTGGAAAAGTTGCCGAGATAGCTTACTTTAGATACAACCATCTAAGATTCGGGTGGGTGCTGAAATTTTCTCGAACATCATGAATCCAAAACCGGGGCATAATGATTTCTACAAATTTCTGGAGGGTTCTACTCATTTTAACGTATCCGGCACGGGACACAACCTGAGGTTGCGCATAAATATAACGGGAGTTACATCCCTTCCTTCACTAGTCTATTTTTACTATCAGTCGTTTTCGATTATCCTACAGACACCCCTAGGGGTGTTAGGTTTTCTTACCCAGGGGTGCTAAGGTGTCTTACCCACACGGTATTTTTTTCAGACTGTAAGTAACATATGTACCAAGTTTGGTTGAAATTCCTCCAGGCATTCCGGAGTTATGCTGCCCCCTCTCTCCCTCTCACTCTCTCCCTGTCTCCGTCTCTTTCCCCCTCTCCCTACCTCTCTCTCCCTTTCCCCCCTCTCTCTCTCTCTCCCTCTCACTCTCTCCCTAATTTGAAAATCTAATTTGAAAAGATAAGAAAATGTCACACTGTCACTGAGCAATGAAATCTACTATAAGATACAATAAAAAGTTAATGTAAACAAGGAAAAAACAAATTTAAACTTTATTTTTACAAATATAATTAAAAGAAACAAGAAACCATCAAAATTATTTCTCTCTCTCTCTCTCTGAACCTTAAGTGCCCAGGGCACATGGGGCTTCCGCAAATGTCTGTCCTTCGCCTTTTTTTCTGCTCTTGCCCAGGTGAGCCCTCTATCAAAATTATTTAAGCCATCAAAATTATTTGGACTTGCCATGGGAGTCTACACATGTTGCTCTTAGACCAGCACCGCTCTATTTCACGATTATCTCCCTTAGACCATTCCTTTGTTCTGCTTCAATTTAGTGGAAAGTATGTTACCCCCTTCGTACCCCTATCCCTATGGGAGATAGGGGTGTCTTAACCCCACATTATACATTTCCAGATTGTAAGTCATATGTTTACCAAGTTTGGTTGAAATTTCTCCAGGCGTTCCAGAGTGATGTTGGAACGAACATACATAAATACATACATGCATGCATACATACATACACACATGCACATGTTTTTAACTGTATAAAAATCATATCTGCGCTGGTTATTTATTATTCTCAGTTCAGCCAATGTTACTAGTTCGTTACTTTATTATTTCTTAAAATTGTACTGTTATAATTTTTCAGCAATATACTAAAACTGTTTTGTTTATTTTACTGGTTGTATGTTTGCATTTTTTTTCTTTTGGTCATATTTTGGGCATCGTTGTCCGGGTTACAAGAAGTATCACTTTATTGTCTGGAGAGAGCGAGAGTTACAAGAAATATCACTTCCTTGTCTGCAGAAAGTGAAGGTTACAAGAAATATCACTTCCTTGTCTGCAGAAAGCGAGAGTACGAGAAATATCACTTCCTTTTATGGAGAAAGCGAGAATTATAAGAAATAGCAGATCTTTATCTTGATTGCAGACCGACAATTCTCCGAACATGTTCATATTTTATGCATTTTAGAAAACTAGGACAAAAATGAAGATTATACAGTTGTTGTATTTTTTAAACAGATAAACAAATAGTGAAGTTACAAATAAATGTTGATTAGTTTTCTTATACATTCTTTATTGTTAATATACTGATGTCTTACGAAAATATTTATTGACAATTTGTAATCAACAAAATTATGTCAATGTTCGTCTATATTTTATGGTCAGTGAACATATAATACGTAAGAATAGTGAAGAACAAAACCTCTATCTTAATGCGAAGAAAATTAAATTGATGACAACTGACAAAACAAATAAGGCAGATGAATTATATATCAATAAGGAAAAATTGGAAGAGGTGGAGAGTTTTGAATATCTTGGATCATTACTAACTAATAATGGAGATACAATGAGGGAAATTAAAAGGAAGACATCTATCACTCTTCAGAAAGTAAAACAACTAAAGAATCTGTGGAGAGGAACAGACAGAACTACAAAAATAAGATTTTTAATGGCATGCATCTTTCCCATTGCAACATATGCATGTGAGACCTGGACACTTAACAAAACGTCTGAGAAACACATAAATGCCCTTGAATGTAAATGCTACAGAAGCGTTCTTATACACTAATTATTCTTTTGCTATAAAAAGGGTGCTCGATAGAATTGATTTTACCTTCTTGTATCTAGACAACTGCTCATTGTACTGGATCCTACAGCTAGTCTTACTATTTTTGTTTCAATCGTCTAAGATACTTCTACTTTTCTTTCTCTTATATCTAAAGTGTTTCGTCTCACACCTAAAGTGCTTTGTGTACTATACTATTTTTGTTCGAGGCAAACAATATACAGAGTACTTTGCCCTAACACTTCATTGTGCCAAAGCCTTATTTTCAGCTTGCTAAAAAAACTCTCTCTCTCTCTCTCTCTCTCTCTCTCTCTCTCTCTCTCTCTCTCTCTCTCTCTCACTCACTCTCGTACACTCAATGCTCAAGACTCATGGGGCGTTGATAGCAAGAGATTTCCACTTCTGTCAGTCCTTCGTTCCCACGTCAGTCCTTTGTTTACCAACATTTTTTCTGCCGTATGTCTCCATGTTTCTTTGGGTTATCCATCCTACGCTTCTTTTACTCTGTGTCGCTCAGACCAAAGCTGTTCATGGTAGTGATTCGTCTGTCCTGCTCATAATGTGACCAATCCATTGCCATCTTCTCCTTTCAGTCACTGCAGACAGTTGTGTCATGTCTGTCTCTCGTAAGAGGTCATTACTTACGGTATTTGGCCAGAGCAATCCTTTGATCTTATGTAGACGCTTGGTTTGGAAGGTGTCAAGTGTACGTTGTCCGTGTCATTTTCCAATATTCGCTCCCAGATGGTATGACACTTAAAACGCTTTTAAATATTCTGTATTTGATTTTGTGGCTTATCTTTTCGGATCTTCAGATATGATTGAGTGCAGCCGAAGTTTATCGGGCTTTCATTATTCTTATTTCGGCTTCTTTACTGCTGTCTGTACAACTAAGGTCTACTGCTGTCTCTACCTGCTGTTACTGTACTACCAAAGTTTACTTCTGTCTCTACTTGCTGTTACTGTACTACCAAAGTTTCCTGCTGTCTCCATCTTCTGTTACTGTACTACCAAGGTTTACTACTGTCTCTATCTGGTGTTACTGTACTACAAAGGTTTACTGCTGTCTCTATCTGCTGTTACTGTACTACCAGGGTTTGCTGCTATCTGCTGTTACCGTACTACCAAGGTTTACTGTTGTCTCCTTCTGCTGTTACTGTACTACCAAGGTTTACTGTTGTCTCCTTCTGCTGTTACTGTACTACCAAGGTTTGCTGCTATCTGCTGTTACCGTACTACCAAGGTTTACTGTTGTCTCCTTCTGCTGTTACTGTACTACCAAGGTTTACTGCTTTCTCTATCCGCTGTTACTGTACTACCAAGGTTTACTGCTTTCTCTATCCGCTGTTACTGTACTACCAAGGTTTGCTGCTGTCTCTATCCGCTGTTATTGTACTACCAAGGTTTACTACTGTCTCTATCTGCTGTTACTGTACTACCAAGATATGTGAATTCCTTGACCTCTTCGACTGGTAAATATTTCATTGTGATTGATCTAATGATTTCAGCATTTTGTTTCAATAATTTGGTATTCTTTGTGTTCACCGTAGCCCCATAGTGCTTGCTTGTGTTGTCTGCCCATCTTCTCTTGCATGTCCTTGTGACTGTCTGAGAGTAATGTTATAATGTCACTGAAGTCCAGATCTAGTGTTGGTGTTTATGACCATGGGATACCTCTGTGCCTGTCTGTTATTGGTTATCTCATCATCCAGTCAGTGGCAAGGATGAGCAGTGCTGGCGATGGAACGATTCCCTGTTTCACCCCAGTTTGGACATCAAAATGGTCTGAGAGATGATTTCCACAGATTACTTTGCAGTGAAATACTTAATATAATAATTTGATAACACTGACAATTTTTAGTGGGAATCCATGTCACTTGAGGATTCGCCACTGAGTATTTCGTTACTTTTAAATGCTTTTTTTTCAGGGTCTATGTGTAGTACATACAATGAGATATTCCACTCACTGATTGTTCTCGGCTATAAGTAGTACATACAATGAGATTTTCCACTCACTGATTGTTCTCGGCTATGAGTAGTACATATAATGAGATATTCCACTCACTGATTGTTCTCGGCTATAAGTAGTACATATAATGAGATATTCCACTCACTGATTGTTCTCGGCTATGAGTAGTACATATAATGAGATATTCCACTCATTGATTGTTCTCGGCTATGAGTAGTACATATAATGAGATATTCCACTCACTGATTGTTCTCGGCTATGAGTAGTACATAGAATGAGATAAAGTAAGAGAACAAATATTGTAGGATTAAACCTCGAAAAAATCGTAGACAAAGCACTTTAGTGAGACGTGAGAGAAAGAAAAATCACAAGAGAATTACCTGGGATTCGAACACGGACTCCGGTAGGACGAGCAGCCGTCTAGCCACGAGAGAACAGCGTACTATCGACTTAGCCAACTAGCACCCCTATTCCACTCACTGATTGTTCTCGGCTATGTGTAGTACATAGAATGAGATATCCCACTCATTGATTGTTCTCAGGGTGAATATCTGAGCTATAAATGTTTTGTTTCTCCTGAAGTCTGCTTGTTCTTTCCTTGTTCTGTTTTCTGTCTATGTTTTCCTCCAGTTTCGGCTGAAACATTTTCAGCTGAGTAACGATAAAAGGTAAAATCCCCGTTTCCATGCCATTAAGGCATGTAGGGATTCTGTGTTAGGCCCGTATTTCCACGACCTTCGACACGTGAAAGTCTGATGTGGTCATTATCACTCCTGGCCGAAATCACACCTTCTCGGGTTTCTCCTGTCCCCATTCTTAGAGGCGAGGTGGACCCCAGAGGCAAGAAAAAAAAATCCCACTGCTGGGACTTGAAGCCGGTATTTCTGGATTAGTAGACCGAGTATCTAACCACTTAAGCCAAGCAGGCCCCTTTTACTGGTGAATGAAAGGACTATATATATATATATATATATATATATATATATATATATATATATATATATATATATATATATAATTCATTTGCATGTCCCTTGCGGAACTTTGCCTCCCTAACAGCATTCTTGTAGGCCTCTCGGATATATATGAACATATATGAACCTTAAGTGCCCAGGGCACATGGGGCTTCCGCAAGGGTTTTCCACAAATGCCTGTCCTTTGCCTTTTTTTCCACTCTTGATCTATTGCTCAACATCCTCTCTGTTGTTCTTCTCCATGCCTCTTTTGGTCTACCCTTACTTCTGTTCCCCTGTGGTGTCCATCTTTGTGCTATTTTTGGTAGTGAGTTGTCAGTCATTCGGAACACATGTCCCAACCATCGCCAGCGTCTTTCCTCAATAATTGTTGTCAGTGTCAGACTATATATAGAGGGGAAAAAAGTATTTTGTTGTTTTTGTTGCTTTTTAACAATCCACTGAGCCACATCGGAGACATGTTAACATTCACAATTTCCTTCACATGTCGCACTAGAGAGTGGCCAGTTTCATGCCTACTCCTTTGTTGTTCCCCAGCTCTAGAAACAGTCAGGTACAGTAACTTACGGTTTAGCTGACTTGAGTATAGGGACGAAACCATACATCCCTGACTTGGTTTACTAGTGCAGTGGTTTTCAACTTGTACTTCGCGAAAGACAAGTGATCCTCTTGAGCATTTATCAGGTGGTCTGAGGCTGTTATCAAGTGGTCTGTAGCTGTGTTATCAGGTGGTCTGTAGCTGTGCTATCAAGTGGTCTGTATCTGTGTTATCAGGTGGTCTGTAGCTGTGTTATCAGGTGGTCTGTAGCTGTTATCAGGTGGTATGTGTCTGGTATCGGGTGGTCTGTGTCTGTGTTATCAGCCTGTCTGTGGCTGTTACCGGGTGGTCTGTGTCTGTGTTATCAGCCTGTCTGTGGCTGTTACCGGGTGGTCTGTGTCTGTGTTATCAGCCTGTCTGTGGCTGTTACCGGGTGGTCTGTGTCTGTGTTATCAGCCTGTCTGTGGCTGTTACCGGGTGGTCTGTGTCTGTGTTATCAGCCTGTCTGTGGCTGTTACCGGGTGGTCTGTGTCTGTGTTATCAGCCTGTCTGTGGCTGTTACCGGGTGGTCTGTGTCTGTGTTATCAGCCTGTCTGTGGCTGTTACCGGGTGGTCTGTGTCTGTGTTATCAGCCTGTCTGTGGCTGTTACCGGGTGGTCTGTGTCTGTGTTATCAGCCTGTCTGTGGCTGTTACCGGGTGGTCTGTGTCTGTGTTATCAGCCTGTCTGTGGCTGTTACCGGGTGGTCTGTGTCTGTGTTATCAGCCTGTCTGTGGCTGTTACCGGGTGGTCTGTGTCTGTGTTATCAGCCTGTCTGTGGCTGTTACCGGGTGGTCTGTGTCTGTGTTATCAGCCTGTCTGTGGCTGTTACCAGGTGGTCTGTGTCTGTGTTATCAGCCTGTCTGTGGCTGTTACCAGGTGGTCTGCGTCTGTGTTATCAGGTGGTCTGTGGCTGTTACCAGGTGGTCTGCGTCTGTGTTATCGAATTGATATAAGTGTCATCTTTTGAATAATAAAAAGGTAGTGGGTTTTAATCTGTGACCTATGTGTCCCCAGCAAATCCAGTGAATGATTTATGGGTCAGGGGACAAACAGACAGATTAGTAAAGGGAAAATCCCTGTTTCCAAGTCTTTAAGACGTAATGGCGATACGGTGTTAGGTCCGTATTTCCAGGATCTTATCTTTGGCACATGTAAGCGTGATGTAGTCAGTATCAAACCTGGCTCGATTTTTTAAAAAATCTTAGCATCATGTAGGTTATCTTTATTGCTTTATTTATTATTTTTTATGAGGAGTTCACATAGCTGTTCTCTCCTGCCAGAAAAGGATCCATGGCCAAAAAAAAAAAAAAAATTAAGAACCACTGATTTGAGGGTTCTTGGATTGCAATATTACGTATGTAAAGTGGTCCCTGGATGTAAACAAATTGGGAACCACTGTACTAGTGCAGTAAGCACTTGACAACCTAGATTCCACATTGTTGTAAGTGGTCGGGAAAATATTGCTGCTACGCCTGCTTATGAAGTGAACATCAACACTAAAATCTGTGAACTTTGATTAAAGTAAGATTACAGAAGATAAAATAATAAAAAAATTTACGTTGTTTTTTTCGTTTTAATACAGAGCTGTTGGGTATATTTCTAACAGCAATAACACATGTTCAGTATATCTAGAAGAACAAGTATCAAATGATGTAAATATATATTAACAGAAACGCGTGGAAAACATATAATGATTACTGTAAATCATAGGGAAACAAAATTATCTGTAGTAATGTAACAATGTATTTTCAAAACTCATATTCGGTCTAAAAACTGATGGACGTCAGCGGCCTTGTTATGCCCCTCTTATAAGTATGTATATGAGTAACTTTCTATGTTTGAAATGGGGGGGGGGGGGGCTGATAGTAACGGATTCCGGGGCCCAACTGGTTCTATATAGATGTGAACACTTTGATGGCATATTTTGGTTCATTTAAATGATGGTATAAAACAAGCTATCAAGTGCAACACAACAGGCCGAAGAAAAAGAGGTCGACAATGTGAAACCCTGAAGAGGACATTGTTAACAGAGGCCAAATTAGTAGGCATAAAATCCCTTGATGAGGTTAAAAAGCTCGCGGAAAACAGGAAAATTTGGCGAGCTACTATGCGAGCCCTGTGTTGTGTAAGATGTGAGAAATGAAGTTATGACACCTCCTGTTTTATATTTTATCAAAGATAATTTAATACGTGAACTGATGCCTTCTATAATTTGAAACTCAAACGTCAGTACATAGAAAGCTATAAAAATTATATATATATATATATATATATATATATATATATATATATATATATATACAAGAAAACAAGGAGAGAGAACCGAGTATAATAATAATGTTAGTAATGCCTTATTGTGTATAATTCATCAATTACATTTTTATCATAGGTGTGTATGTAAGCGGAGAACGCCTTATATTTAGCGTTCGCTACTATCCGCGGTTTCAGGCATCCACGGTAGGTTTTAGAGAGTAACAAATTGTGGATACGGGGATTCTACTGTATTACGTTATTGTCTTTTGCAGAATTTATTTTTATCACAATTTAGGGGATAGGAGAAAACAGAGGATACGTCTGTACATGTGTCTGTTTCTGTCTCTCCATTTGCCTGTCTGTCTGTCTGTTTATCTGTCTATCTATCGCTTTATAAAGATAAATAAAAATGGCACTCTTCTCTTGAAATGTTGACAATTACCGAAACTTGACTTTGAAGAAAGAATTCTAATACAAAAAATTTTTCATGATTAAAAAGTGAATGTGGACTTATGTTTGTGGTCCGACATAAAGTCCCAAAGCCCACAGTTTTAAAACCACTGCAGCTGACTACTAACACATCGTTTCTACATTTTAAAAAAATTTCATCAGAAGTCCTCTTAAAGTTTTACCAAGTGGAATAGCTAAAGTATCAGATGATGATATAATTATCAAAACTTATCCCTGTACAGAAATCTTCCACGCCTTCGTTTTTCCTCTAAGAACTGACAGAACCAACGCACTTCAGATTGTGCTGTCTCCATTGACAGAGCTTGGGTTGTCAATCTTAATACTGGTGACAACAGTTTTTGATGATGATGCTGCTGTAGCTACACTTTTGCTGCTTGAGGCTTGTTCTTCTTCAGATTTGGCAGGATCACTGAACACCGAGGCCTTATTTGAAGATATGAGAAACACTGATGGTTTACATTGTGCTAGTTTGTGGAGGTAGACAGACAGAAATACAGACACAGACGGACAAAAAAATATATGCTGTGAACGAAACCATACATTCTAATTTGATGCTTGATGTCTTTGTTGCTTTATTTTTCATGTTCTTTGCAGCTGATGCTGTAAAAAGCTCTTATAACACAAGCATAATATCAGACAGGGAGTGGGCCAAGGCTGACTTTTTTTTTCAAGAGTAGACACGTGGACATCTCAGCTAACTTGACGGGACTGTGAAAAAGGTTAATTTCTACTCCAGTGACCAGATGAAACAACCAGATCAGACTGGAGACAGCTATAAATAACTAGATCAGTTGGAATAATTAGACCGAACTGGAAAAAAGTGGAAATAACTAGAACATACTGGAAATAGCTGGAAATAGTTAGACCAGACTGGAAATAACCAGACCAGACTGGAAACACTAAACTAGACAGGAAACAACTAGTTTGATTGGTTGGGTGTTATGGCGGTGTTTTAAAACAAAATTCCTGTGGCACAGAATATCTTTATGTTTTGATTCTGTGGTCAACAGAAATGTTTTGTGTTGTGACTGTGGTCAACAGAAATGTTTTATGTTGTGACTGTGGTCAACAGAAATGTTTTATGTTATGACAGTGTGGTCAACAGAAATGTTTTATGTTGTGACAGTGTGGTCAACAGAAATGTTTTATGTTGTGACAGTGTGGTCAACAGAAATGTTTTATGTTGTGACAGTGTGGTCAACAGAAATGTTTTATGTTGTGACAGTGTGGTCAACAGAAATGTTTTATGTTGTGACAGTGTGGTCAACAGAAATGTTTTATGTTGTGACAGGGTTGTCGGTGGAGAAGATTTTGTACTGCAAGTAAAGACAATAAAAAATGCTTATATTATGAGCCAATAAAGTCAAACAGGAACCAACTTTTTTACCTTCTTTCATATTATTAATTTCTTTTCCTTATCTTCTGGTTTATGAACTTGAAACTCGAGTTTCAGTGACTTGACTACCAGTCACAGAAAATATTTCTCAGAAAAAGTAAGAATTCTGAATTGTTTTTAAAAAAAATGAATACTGCTTGACTATTTTACATACAAACTGAATACTGCTTGACTATTTTACATACAAACTGAATACTGCTTGATTATTTTACACACAAACTGAATACTGCTTGACTATTTCACACACAAATTAACGAAATTTCTGACTGGGACCTCAGTACTTACTCCACTTGTCCCGAACAGAGGGTTGTAGAAACCTCGGTCAGAGACATCGAAGGTTGGTTGCTGCTCTGCTGATGCCTGAATCAGTTCCATCTCCTTAATAACAAACTGAAAGAGCAAATGGGAAAGAGTCAGGAAGAGTTTTGGGAGAAAAGGAAACAAAATCTTAGAATGTGCAGAAGAAAAAGGAAACAAAATCTTAGAATGTACAGAAGAAAAAGGAAACAAAATCTTAGAATGTACAGGAGAAAAAGGAAACAAAATCTTAGAATGTGCAGAAGAAAAAGGAAACAAAATCTTAGAATGTACAGAAGAAAAAGGAAACAAAATCTTAGAATGTACAGGAGAAAAAGGAAACAAAATCTTAGAACGTACAGAAGAAAAAGTGATCACAAAGCTCCTTTAAGTTGCACACATGCACTCTCTTATCCTTTCATCTGTATGTTCTGGTTTGCTGTTGGTTGGGTCATGACAGTTTTGTAACTGAGGGCATGAGTTCTGGCAGTTTGCTGCTGCAAGGTTCTCTGCTATCAATGTATATATAGTAACAATCACTGAACAACACTTTGTTGAGAGGGGATGGACTGTCATTTGCTGATGATATTCTAGTATATCAACAGGGAAGAGACAGATAGGAGACTGCCAGTGTGCTGTAGAGCGAACTTGATCATATTTCCTCCTTGGTGTGATGTTTCTAATCCCCCTTGTCAACCCTACAAAAAGCATCAGTGAGATGGTTCAGCATCACTGAACAAACATACTGTTAGCACTGATATGCCTGTTGTGAGACTGGGTGGTGAGGATACAACTAGAACCAACCTTATGACATACTTGGGAGTGAAGTTTGATGGCAGTCTGTGCTTCCAAGAACATGCTGACCACATCATAACAAAAGCTTGTGACCAGGTGATGACAAAAGCTTGTGACCAGGTGATGACAAAAGCTTGTGACCTTGTGATAACAAAAGCTTGTGAAGGTCTATTGGCAATGAAGGTCATGGCGGCCACCAACACTGAGCGAGGCTTCTAATACTTCTATAACAGGGACTGGTCTTTGAACCATTATTCCATTTTTCATCAAGTCCATGCATTAAATATCTTTACTGAAATGTTTATGCCAAGTTGTTGAGTTGTTGTAAGGTGTGTTGTGCCAGCTAGTAGTTGTTGCCGAGCTTGGGTCATGTCTGAGAGCTGAAGGAAGTGTTTATCTACTTCAGGGAAACTTTCAGATGAAAGATCTTCAGAATAATTTGAAATTAACATCAGACTGAGTTCAGTTGCTGTCATGTAGATACCATTTCAGTTAACTGCATTCAGTTTTGTATACCAGTTTAAGGCACAGATATGCCTTTAGTTGGTGCCCCAGTTTGCTGCATCAGCATACTCCTTCAGTTTTACTGCTTGTCTTCTTCTTCTTCGTTCACATACTGCTTGTGATTACTGTATCAGTTTACTACTTTCAGTTTACGGCACAGTAATTCTGCTTTAGTACACCCTAGCCATCCTCACTGTCACCTCCACACAGACTGAAAAACTCGAAAAGGTGCAAAATGAAGCTATGCATATTATCTTAGGGTGTACGAGAGACACTTCCTGGGTAGCGATGAGAGATCTCCTTGTTTTCCCCACCATGAATTACAGGATCAAGATCTGGAGGGCACGTGGTTACCTCGAGATAAGTGCGGACAAGGGGCATCCGTTACACCAAGAGCTCCACAAAGAAAAGGGCGACAGGGTGAAGAGGGGCAAATCATGGATGGGTCATGTCGAACATGTCATCAAGCAGGTCTGTGAGCCCAACAACATCAACCCCGGCGAGGAATGGGTACCTGTGCCTCCAGTGTTCAGGGGCACCTTCTCTTGCATTGTCGAGTTTGAGAAGAGGAGCAAGGAGCAGAATCCACTTGCCGTGAATAAAGTGAAGTCAATGCCCTCATCAGTGAAAACTCCAATGAGGCACATGTTATTTACATAGATGGGTCCATTTTACAACATCAAAGGAGTGCATGGGCATTCACAGCGAGCTCAGTGAGCAGAACAATCCAGGAAGCCAGTGGTGCCTTTGCTGTGACCAGATCAGCATGTCGATGGAGGTGATAGTAGTGTCACTTTGCTGTGACCAGATCAGCATGTCGATGGAGGTGATAGCAGTGTCACTTTGCTATGACCAGATCAGCATGATGATGGAGGTGATAGCAGTGTCACTTTGCTGTGACCAGATCAGCATGATGATGGAGGTGATAGCAGTGTCACTTTGCTGTGACCAGATCACCATGTAGATGGAGGTGATAGTAGTGTCACTTTGCTGTGACCAGATCAGCATGTCGATGGAGGTGATAGCAGTGTCACTTTGCTATGACCAGATCAGCATGATGATGGAGGTGATAGCAGTGTCACTTTGCTGTGACCAGATCAGCATGATGATGGAGGTGATAGTAGTGTCACTTTGCTGTGACCAGATCAGCATGTCGATGGAGGTGATAGCAGTGTCACTTTGCTATGACCAGATCAGCATGATGATGGAGGTGATAGCAGTGTCACTTTGTTATGACCAGATCAGCATGATGATGGAGGTGATAGTAGTGTCACTTTGCTGTGACCAGATCAGCATGATAATGGAGGTGATAGTAGTGTCACTTTGCTGTGACCAGATCAGCATGTCGATGGAGGTGATAGTAGTGTCACTTTGCTATGACCAGATCAGCATGATGATGGAGGTGATAGTAGTGTCACTTTGCTGTGACCAGATCAGCATGATGATGGAGGTGATAGCAGTGTCACTTTGCTGTGACCAGATCACCATGTAGATGGAGGTGATAGTAGTGTCACTTTGCTGTGACCAGATCAGCATGTCGATGGAGGTGATAGCAGTGTCACTTTGCTATGACCAGATCAGCATGATGATGGAGGTGATAGCAGTGTCACTTTGCTGTGACCAGATCAGCATGATGATGGAGGTGATAGTAGTGTCACTTTGCTGTGACCAGATCAGCATGTCGATGGAGGTGATAGCAGTGTCACTTTGCTATGACCAGATCAGCATGTCGATGGAGGTGATAGCAGTGTCACTTTGTTATGACCAGATCAGCATGATGATGGAGGTGATAGCAGTGTCACTTTGCTGTGACCAGATCAGCATGTCAATGGAGGTGATAGCAGTGTCACTTTGCTGTGACCAGATCAGCATGTCAATGGAGGTGATAGCAGTGTCACTTTGCTGTGACCAGATCAGCATGTCAATGGAGGTGATAGTAGTGTCACTTTGCTGTGACCAGATCAGCATGTCAATGGAGGTGATAGCAGTGTCACTTTGCTGTGACCAGATCAGCATGTCAATGGAGGTGATAGCAGTGTCACTTTGCTGTGACCAGATCAGCATGTCAATGGAGGTGATAGTAGTGTCACTTTGCTGTGACCAGATCAGCATGACAATGGAGGTGATAGTGGTGTCAAAAGCATTCGTCTGGCTCGGGTCACAAGACTACACCCATGTCTGCTAAGTGATTCAATGAGTATGATCCGGAAGGCCAGGCAGGTTCTGTACGCAGGCAGTGGCTTTGGTCACTGCAGAAATCAACAATTTGCAAAGTCACCTTCATCTATGTCCTTGAGCATGTGGGCATCCAGGGAAATGAGAGAGCTGATAGCCTGGCCAGCTCTGCCATCATTGCAGGACAGCCACTGGATCGAGCTGATATTGTTACTACGCTCAAAGAGACAGGCAGAGTGGAGGACTTTGAGAGCAGCAAATCAACATGGCTGCGGAGACTGAGAGAGCTGGGGAGTACAGACTGGCATGGCCAGGAATGAGAGTCATAATGCAGGTGCAAGGGACATGTCAACCAACACAGGATTGGCACTGTCAGCGACAGGACACTGATTGATATTGTTTGGGGGAGGGGGGGTCTGATCACCTATGATCCATCCACAGTGCATTGGTGATGACCCTGATCATAAACCATAAACCATACTTGGTGCTTGTAGTCACAATCTTAACTAGCAACAAGCCTAGATTTGCGTGGCTTCAGTAGCTTTCTAAAGCAGTTTGTTCAATCCTTTCACTCATCCACCCTGATAATTGTCTTACTATCATCTTGAGTTTCATTCTCATGGAAGCTGGTTAGGATTATCATTGTAGGCTCCAATCTCTTCCTCAATCTCTTCAGCATTCAAAGACTCATGACACCCTTTCTATGTTCACTTAAGATTTTTCTTTTTCCCTTCCATCAAATCTTTTTCAATTTAAACAGAACCTCATCTTGTTCTGAACCTTGTTCTCATGGTGCACCTGACCAAACTGAATAGGCACATCCCCTAATGTTATCCTTGTCTCATATTGTTGTGCACATCCCCTAATGTTATCCTTGTCTCATATTGTTGTGCACATCTCCTAATGTTATCCACATCTCATATTGTTGTCCACATCTCATAATATTGTCCACATCTCATAATGTTGTCCACATCTCATATTGTTGTCCACATCCCCTAATGTTATCCATGTCTCATACTGTTGTCCACATCTCATAATGTTATCAACATCTCATATTGTTGCCCACATCCCCTAATGTTATCAATGCCTCATACTGTTGTGCACATCTCCTAATGTTATCCACATCTCATATTGTTGTCCACATCTCATAATGTTATCAACATCTCATATTGTTGCCCATATCCCCTAATGTTATCTGTGTCTCATACTGTTGTCCACATCTCATAATGTTGTCAAAATATCATAATGTTGTCCACATCTCATAAAATCTATAACACCATTGCCTCTTTGCTTTTTTTTCTCTCAACTTTTGCCAAAGGTGTAATTTTCACAATAGTCTTATGTCTCTTTACCTTTTTCTCCATTTATATTGTGAGCTAAACATTAATCCGTACAACTCTATTTAGAACAAACAAACTTTGTTTTCAAGCTAAGATAGCTAATATGTCATCTGAAGACTCAAACCAGTCAGAGAATTATAACCAAATAAAGTCATGTGCTTCATAATATCCATGATATATTTGGTGAAATAGGACACAGTGTGATCTGAACATTGTGTGATTTGCACATTGTGTGAATATCATACTATACTTGTACTCTTAGCAAAACTATATGGAATAAATGTAGTTTTTTTTTAAAAGCAAACCTGCATAGAATAATGTAGTTTTTTTTTTAAGCACACCTCTATGGCATAATGTAGTTTTACTTTAGCAAACCTATGTGGAAAAATGTAGCTTTACTTTAGCAAACCTATATGGAATAATGTAGTTGTACCATTTTACACCTGGCAGCATAATTGCTATGAGATACACATGTTGGTTGCTAGGAAGCTGTTGAGTTTCCCACATACAGTTATGTCTGCTATGTGCTGTTTACCAACTGGGATTTTAAAACTCTGTTATTATGTTATAGGACCACAGTGGAATATGCATTCACACATCGTCTGAACTGATGTTATGTGGCGCGTGATTTGTGTGTCTAACAAACTGAAACCAGCCAAAAGAATCACAGCCAAGTAGATCTTACATTTCCATCGTCAAAAGGTGAAGTGTCGTAGAGAGGGTTTGCAAATCCGGGATCAATGTGGGGTGCAGTTCGAGGCTGAGAGGACACTGCTGGCAGGACAAGAGCTGTAGCTCGAGGTGTCCTGCGAGGCATGTATGGCAGATGAATGCTAGGCAGCTTAGGAAATCCTCGACTGTCAATGAAAAAATATAAGAAAGACAGTTGTCAAACAAAAAAAAATGTTTTAATCCACCTCTATAGCTTTGTAAACTCCTCTTGTACCTATCATATTTTTAATTCTTAATAATTAACTATACTTTCAAACTGTGTGTTAGAACAACCTTTACAATGTTGGATTTTACAGAAAGTAAAAGTTGGAACGGAAGATGGAGCACTGAGAATGCCCAGAATGTGGGGATACCAGTCTCTGATTACAGTTACAGTTAAGTTACGGTCTTTACAAGAACCTGCTCATTCAAAGATTCTTTCTTTAATTTTACTAACAATAAAATAATTCATTTCAATATAAAAGATGATAGTAAAGCTCATTTTAAGAAAGAAAGAAGATTTTCTATCTGGAAAAAAAGGAGGAGGGGAGGGGGGGAAAATCAAAAGACCCCAGTTTAAGAACCGTTAGTACAGTGAAAGAGAATTCCCCTGCGGTCTTAACGGCAGAAGATGATGATGATGATGGACATTGAAGAGACACGCAGACTATTGCAAGCACACAAAAACTCAATGGCAGCGTCATTGCTCTTAAAAAAAAAAATTTGCAATGCAATGGACAGCAACAAAACTTAGCCACAGCATGACAAAACAAACACAGTAATAACAATAACAACAACAAAAATAATAAAACTAAGCAAAACATGCACAAAACAAATACAGCAACCACAACAACAGCCACAACAACAACAACAACAACAAAAAAACTAACAAGAAAACCACAACAAGAAAAACAACAGTAATAACAACAAGAACATCAACACAACAACCACCACAATAAAGGCTCACCCATTTCTTCGGAAGATGAAGAAGACAACAACTAGAACAGTAACGACGATAACAGCGATGATGCCCAGGACAATGGCAACAACAGATCCTGCATTCATGGCCACCCCTGTGGCACCTCCTGTATGACAGAATTCATTTGTGGATTATTATATGACATTTAAGTCACATACATATGTACAGCTACGTGTATGGCAGTACCAATATGACTTAATTCACTAACACTTGTATGACTGAACAAATGTGACTTAATTCAAGAAACAGTTGTATGACTGAACAAATATGACTTAATTCACAAACAGTTGTATGACTGAACAAATATGACTTAATTCACAGTTGTATGACTGAACAAATATGACTTAATTCACAGTTGTATGACTGAACAAATATGACCTAATTCACAATGGTCAAGCCTTAATTAAACGTGAAAATTTATTTCTTTATTTAGAGATCCCACATGTTCTAATTTAGTGTGTACAAATATGTACTGATTCAGTGTGTACAAATATGTACTGATTCAGTGTGTACAAATATGTACTGATTCAGTGTGTACAAATATGTACTGATTCAGTGTGTACAAATATGTGCTGATTCAGTGTGTACAAATATGTGCTGATTCAGTGTGTACAAATATGTGCTGATTCAGTGTGTACAAATATGTACTGATTCAGTGTGTACAAATATGTACTGATTCAGTGTGTACAAATATGTACTGATTCAGTGTGTACAAATATGTACTGATTCAGTGTGTACAAATATGTACTGATTCAGTGTGTACAAATATGTACTGATTCAGTGTGTACAAATATGTACTGATTCAGTGTGTACAAATATGTGCTGATTCAGTGTGTACAAATATGTGCTGATTCAGTGTGTACAAATATGTGCTGATTCAGTGTGTACAAATATGTACTGATTCAGTGTGTACAAATATGTACTGATTCAGTGTGATGTTTATGCAGACTTGCCTGTGATAGATGAATGAGTTGGCTCAATGGGACTGGACGTGGTAGGGGAGCCACTTGAAAGGAGAAGTGGAACCTTGTCTATGGCGTACTTATGACCTCCACTGCGGACGTCTGTTAAAGGCGGGAAGAATTCATTTTATGAGAATAAAACTAAGCACAAAATGTAGATGAGTACTGGCGTCACAGTCGGAGATAAATGTGAGGTTTACAAGGAGCGACTGACAGAAATAAATCATTTATCATTTCATAAAGTGACTTAAATAATGGACTAAACATTTATTTCGAAAACGTGTAACCATGGTTACAGTAATCATCATCATATTCTTCTTCTTGTCACAGTGTTTTGGCCAAGTCTCTGTTGAAACTAAATCAGATTAATCGGACCTCACAGTTTTTCCCACAAAGATCAGGGCTATTCAGTGTCTTTCTACAAAGCCCAGCAGATCTATGGCTTCTTCAAGAGTATGGGCCCGTGTCTGGGATGACTGTCGGCAGCAACATCGTGTGCGTCTTATCTAGGTAGCCATTCTCAACGCCCACTAGCTGCAGTTAACGATGGAAGGGAAATAATCACAATAATGACAATTTGCACTAAGTGCAGCACAGGTTGTCTTCTGGTGGGAGATTATTCACAAGTTCACCTTGTTGACTTTGTTCCATTCTTTAGCTTTTCTTATTCGATATGTCTTTTCTGCCCTAATTATAAGAATTTCTTATATATATGCCTAAGGAAAATACTCGGCATCAAGTGGAATGAATTCAAGAAAAATGCAGAGATAAGACAGATGACTGAACAACAACCAGTCTCATGGGTGATCAGGAAAAGGAGATGGACATATGTTGGTCACTTGATGAGAAGAAATGATCAGAGAATCCCAAAATAAGCTATCAAGTGGAACACAACAGGCCGAAGAAAAATAGGCAGACCGCGTGAAACTCCGAAGAGGACATTATTAAGAGAGGCCAAATTAACAGGCATAAAATCCTTTGATGAGGTTGAAAGACTCGCCAAAGATAGGAAAAATTGGCGAACTAATTTGCGAGCCCTATGTGACGTTTAACGGCACGGGAAGGATATAAGATATATATATATATATATATATATATATGTATCTCTTTTAGTCGTCATACCAAGTAAAGACTAATAACATAATCTGGCGATGTGAAAACTGAACTGTGAGCCACTGTATAACATACTATTACTCATTATTATACTTTTGTCGCTATCATATATATATATATACTCTAGGAACTCGTGAACTCGTTTTTGATATGATATAGTAACAAAAGTCATTACAAATACATAGGACAAATGAAGAAGTCCTCAAAGAAGTTAGAGAACGACGAAAACGACGTAGTGTAAAAATAATATGTTATTTTAGACCTGCCACCAGAAGTCAAAGAAACGAAAAAACCTGACAATCACTGGAAAACTCAAGGGATGAAGAAAGAGAAGGATATATATATAGAAAACTGTTTCACAACAATGCTGCCCTAATGGAAGTATGATTAGAAAGACAGCAGAACTTGATCAGAAAGAGCAAACAGCTTCGTATAACTCTACTAGAAACAGCAAATACCACATTAAACTGACAAGCATGATCGTCGTCTAATACCACCTGCATGGTGAAACATTAGATGAATGAATCTGCTCATCACTTTTATTATTATATTTATTTCTATGAATGTTAGTCATCATCATCATCATCAGTTGCCGTGCCGACTGGCGTTGGCTATTATGCTCCTCTAGAGTACCCGATCCTTCATGCAGGCCATCAGTTCAGTTGGTGATCTCCTCTCACACCATCCCGTCAGACTGTCCAGTATCATTTCTCTTGGTCTTCCTCTTGATCTTCTTCCTTCTATTTTTCCTGTTGTTATAATATTTTCAATGCCCACTCTTCTCATTGCATGTCCTATGAAAGTACATTGTCTCTCTCTCTTATCTTTTTGACAAGGTTTTTTGTCTCTCCAGCTCTTCTCATACATTCTTCATTAGTTATTTTTGCTGTCCAAGGGATTCGCAACATTCTTCTAATAAACCATATTTCTGCTGCTTCCAATGATTTTTGTGCAGACTTGCCTATTGTCCATGATTCACTTCCATATAACAAGATAGGTTCAATATAGCATTTTAGGACTCGTTTTCTAACATTCATTGATAAGGATGTGTTAGCTAATATGTTTCTCATTCTCTGAAATGCAGTCTTTGCTTGGCCTATTCTGTTCCTAATTTCTGTTCTGCATTTCCCATCTCAAGTTATTACTGCTCCAAGGTATTTGAATTTCTGCACTTGCTTTAGAATAGTTCCGTTTAATTTAATACTGCATGCTGGTGGATTCTGTTCCTTAGATATAACCATAGTCTCTGTCTTTTTGATGTTCAAAGTAAGGCCTTTCTGTTCACTTTCTTTGGCGACTTTATCCAAGAGATTTTGCAAGTCTTGTTGGTTCTCAGCTATCAGTACTGTGTCGCCAGCATACCGAAGGTTGTTAATATTGTATCCTCCAATTTTTATGCCTGGTTCTGTGATGATTGTTCTTAGAATATTTTCTCTATAGAATCTTAGTATCGAAACTTAAATATAAAATGGCAGAACCAAGCTGTACGTGGTAAAATGAAGAAAAGGGACAAATGTGTAAGACAAATAGCTGCAAAAAAGCTTAAAACAAAGTAATAAATTATGGCACAAAGTGCATTATAAAGTAACAAACAACACCAAAGTGATATAAGACAGGGTAACAAACAGCGACAGTAAAAGGGTAAAATGTAAAGGTAAGTTCTGTCATCCCATAGAAACATCTAGTGGATGTGATGTTAGCGTCCAGGGGATGTGATGTTGAGGTCTATATTTTCCTTGATCTGATGACACACTAGAGGATGATGTAACGAACATCATGCCCTTGAACACGTCACTTCCCCGGCTCTAGATGAAACACCTCCGCCTGGACTAGAACCACTCATCTTTGCCATGAGAGATGAGTGCACTTACCAATTCGAATAATAACAATATACCAAAAATATTACAGTGATGTATGACTTGTCATATTTCTATAAGGCTGTGAAACTTCGACAGTTTAAAAAAAATGACAATGGAACCAAGAGATGTTTGGTTTTGAAGAAAGATGCAACAAATACCGTGGAAAGACAGCAAAACAAACAAAAAAGGTCCTATAAGAAGTTTCAGAACACCAGAAACTAGCTACACATAGAAGTATAAGAAAAAAAAACGGTCAAAATTTCTTGGACATGCCACAAGAAGACAGAAGGTGGAGAACTTAGTTAATGACTGGAAAATTCAAAGGAAAGAGCAAGCATTTCGGACTGAACCGAGTGCCACAGAGGAAAAAAAAGCATCTGAATAGATCTGAAGCACCACGATGGGCGAGCATGATCACCAATGCTATCTGGCACCAAAAGTAGTAAGATTGGTTGCTGTGTGTGTGGGGAGGGGAGAAATGAGAAAATAACTAGCGATTTATATAACTGTGTACACAAATACGCATCCTCCATGTGTACACAAATACACATCCTCCATAACAAGTACGTCATCATCATCATCATCATCATCATCTAGTACAACAAATCCTACCGGCAGTGAAGTCAGATAACATCAGCTGAGCCAGAGCAACACTCCTGTTTCCTGTAACATCTGTCAGGACCGTCTGCACCCAGCCCTCGCTAGTCACTGAAGTTGTTATATTTACATCGCTATACTCCTGTAACAAAATTGTTGAAAGTTGGCATGCAAATCTCTGTGTCCGCGCACTGTGCAATCAAGTTATTAGACAATGTACTCGTGAGGAGAAGTATCATTTGAATGCTAAACTCCTGCTACATTCATGTTCTTGTTCTGTGTTATTGGAACTAGGAGCTGATGTTCTTTGCTGCTGATGCGGTGAAGATGATTCGGCACATCATCGTATCTAACGGGGAGTGGATTACGGTGGCTATTCTGAGTGGAGCTAACAAGCAAATGAAGGTACAGTACTTCTTTAACAGACTGCACCACCCTGGGGACGACAGGTATCCCTGTCCAGTTAGCCAGGCCAAGACTGCTCCTGGAGGCACCAACAGAAAGATGAGATAGGGTCTTGGTTAGCCACAGTTCTCGACACCTGAACCAAGCATATCAAACATCAGGATCGAGTGTGTCATCACTCCCTCTATACAGATGTAACTATTGTTAATATTATTGCTTTTTCTCCATTCCTTATTCTTACATATGCTCTCAGCAGATGCTTGTTATGATCAAATGCAGTAAGTAAAATAAATGTTATGATTATATGTGTCATATAGTACAGCTTATTCCAACCTACGTTGTGTGTACGCTTATTTCTAGACCTGGAAAGGTTAGACGGTTTCAAGCAACTGAAGTTTGTTTATAGGCGTAGTATAGTCTTATCCTTCACGAAAAGTATAAAGAAACACAGGCATCTTATAGTCTTGTCAGTCTGTTAATTTATCCAGCATTGTTCTGTTAACTTACCCAGCATCATTAATGTTAACTTACCCAGCATCATTAATCTTAACTTACTCAGGATCATTTTGTTAACTTACCCCAGTTGTAAAATACTGATTCTTCAAAGCTGACACGAAGTTTTGGAAGTTAAAGCCGTAACCGCGAGTAATGTTGAACATGGCACCTGCAGAAGTGGAGTTTTGAATATCTTGGATCACTGCTAACTAATAATGGAGATACAACGAGGGAAATTAAAAGGAGGACATCTATCGCTCTTCAGAAAGTAAAACAACTAAATAATCTGTGGAGAGGAACAGACAGAACTACAAAAATAAGATTTTTAAGGGCATGCATTTTTCCCATCGCAACATATGCCTGTGAGACCTGAACACTTAACAAAACAGCTGAGAAACACATAAATGTCTTTGAATGTAAATGCTACAGAAAACTTCTCCAAATATCGTGGACACAAAAAAGAACAAATATATCCATACTACAAGAACTTAATATTGAAGAAGGCTGGCTAGTAAAGAAGATTAAAGAGAGAAAACTTAAATATTTTTGACACATTAAACGTCATGATAATCTAGAGAAAACTGTCTTGGAAGGGTACATAATGGGAAAAAGAAAGAGAGGAAGACCAAAACGAAGATGGCTGCAAGACATGATGGATGCATCAGCAACAGGCCATCTTACTCACAACCGAGAGGCCTACAGGAATGCTGTTAGGGAGGTAAAGTTTCGCAAGGGACATGCAAATGAATGAATGAATGAATGGCACCTGCAAATGAAAACTATTCTCATTAAACTAGTACAATAATAGAGGCATTTCACGATTTTACATAAATTGAGACATTTCGTGATTTTACTTAAATTTAGACATTTAATGACATTACATAAATCGAGTTATTTAATGACAATACATAAATCAAGTCATCTGATAACATTACATAAATCGAGACATTTGATAACATTACACAAATCGAGATATTTAATGACTCAACATAAACTGAGACATTTGATAACGTTACGCTTCTCGGCCTTTTGGCTAAGATCAAAGTGTAGTTCTACGCTCTGTAGTGATTTCACAAACATCAAACACCAACCATGGACGCACCAAAGAAGTTCGTTTACAACAAGATGGAAGATATGGAAGGAGGGCAACTTCACCCACCTGGGACACTTGTCATAACCACTGCAGGACCGAGTGCAGGTAAGGTCTCCTATGGCTACATGCATAGCATCCTGGCGGGACCGGCCGGCGTGGGGCCGAATGGGATCGCAACATTGTGCAGATTTGAAAACAAGTTCAAGTGGTTCGCCACCCTGACGCAGGCAGCACATGTTGCCTATTACAAATCCCTACACGGGAAATCTTTGAAATCTTTCGCCCTCGACGACAAGAAACTCCATGTGATGATAGAGCACATGGAAAAGGAAAGGATCAAGGGTACCCTGCATTGGGTACCACCAAATACCAAACCTGAGATGGTTAAAAGACTGATTACCTTCTTGACGGGCGACGAGGAGGCAGAGACCTCACGAGCTGAGAAGCCGTGGGACAAATGGTCGTTTCTGTGTCGCCCGAAAGTGGAGGTGCCACACTACACATACATCACAGACACGGAGGGAAAGGAAGAACATAAAATCTTCATCACTCTCCAAGGCTGAAAACCGCCGTGCCCGATATGCCAAAACACCACACACTGGGCCAGCAAATGCCCACGGAAGCAGACACTAGCACCTAAAACCGCAGGTAAACAAGCAGCCCAGCCACCCGAGCCAGGAAGACCTTCCACAGTTGAGGTCCCAACCTCTGGTGACCAAGACCCTCCCTCAGAGGACGCCGGAGACACCTTCCAGCTAGTGGACTATACCAGAAAAAGGAGACGACCGGTACGATCTCCTCCAACACCAGCGACTACAAACACACCAGCCTGTACACCAAAGAAACAACCAACTAAAACAAGAGAGGTCACCTGGCCTCAACAACAACAACTTCGAGATAACAATGGAGACGAGCCACGAAACTCTCTACTCTCAGAACCGACAGCTGACTGCCCGCCATCTTGGGCTCTACAGACAGCAGAGTATGACCCGGACGACGACAGACAACTACTCATTGACGTCCCTGTCGAGTACCGTGAGGATACACCATAATGCACCGTATGGCAAACAATACCAACCTGTACTATATCTCAAGACAGTGCTACAAGACAAACAGAACGTATGTAAATAATTTTTATCTCTTTCATTTGTCTAAACAGATCATTTTCCCTTTTTTTTACCTTTTATACATGGATAGTGACATTAAAATACTAAGTGTTAATATTAGAGGCATCCGTAGGAAACTACACCGTATTGTCTCATTAATACTAACACACAAACCTGATTTCATTCTTATACAAGAAACAAATATACAGATTGGCACGCATCGCAAATCACCACTCAGTTAGGCCTTAGACATTCATGTTTTAGCCTAGCCAAACAAAACTCGGGGTCTGGAGTAGCAATCATACAGACTTCAGATAGATGGGAGTTTACTAGAACAAATAGAGACAGCAGAGGAAGAATAGCCATAGCTGAGGTAACGAACAACACACAAGCATACACTATAGTCAACATACATGCTCCACCCAACCGCATTCACCAACCAGTATTCTATGAAGATTTAGACTCCTTACTCACTCGAATGTATAGAGGACACAACATCATATTGGGGGGAGATTTTAATTGTGTTCTATCAGACGCAGACATTATAGGAGGTCAAGTTAGAGCTCAGATTGCTAGAACATGCAGAGAAGATAAAAACCAACTAGAAATATTACAAGGCATACTAGATACAAATAGCTTAGTAGACACATATAGACACACTCATCCCCAAGGCAGAGACACCACATATAAAAACAACGCCCAAAACAGATCTACTAGACTAGACAGAATTTATGCACCTTCAACACATCACATAACACGAACCAGGCATCTCATGGAAACCTTGCAGTTCACAGATCATAAAGCAACAGTCACAACAGTAAACATGACACTCTCAAATAGACCTTTTAAACGATCGCCACACTGGAAGTTTAACGATACACTTCTCCAAAATCAACAATTTGTAGACAACATAACGCAGATTATCCACGCATTCACAGACGACTTACCCACACGCGACTTTCAACAACACTGGGAAATGCTGAAGATCACAATAAGAGAAAGAGCACAGATACTCTCAACCCAGATATACAGAGAAAGACTGCAACAGGAGAAAATAATTGAAGACGCAATCAGACTAACAAAGCAGGTAGACAAAAACTCACCAAATATACTAGCACTACAAGAAGAACTAGACAAATATAGACAGCACAGATTTCAAGGCGCACTGCTGAGAACTAGGCTCAACACTATCACGCAAGAAACACCTACCAAACAGTACTTAGGGATAGAACAAAACATTCAACGCAACAGACAAATAGGCGAGATAGTAGATCTAAATGGCAACAGACAAACGGACACACAAAACATAGCGCAAGCCTTCAGAGAATATTACAAAAATCTATACACTAAGGAAAAAACAGAAACTCAAACACAAGACAAATACATGAAATATACTAACAAACTCTGTGACACGGACAGACAAGCCCTTGATACACCACTTAGATTAGGAAATCTAACACACGCAGTGCAAAGGTTGCACAAAGACAAGTCACCAGGACCAGATGGTCTCACAGCAGAGTTCTACCAACACTTCTTTCCTATCTTAGGTCCTCTCCTCTTACTTGTTTTCACAGAAACTTTTGAACGCAAAAAACTCCCACCCAGCCTGAACCTATCATATGTTACACTCATACCAAAAGACAACTCAGACAGGAGACAACTCAAAAATTACCGACCTATATCTCTACTTAATGTAGACTACAAGATCCTTACAAAAGCACTAACCAACAAGCTAAAACCATTCATGGCCAAACTCATACACGAAGACCAACAATGTAGTGTAGAAAACAGAAATATACATCAACACACACATTTCATACGAGACTTCATACACTACACGCACATAAAAGACTGCCAATCGTCAATTCTTTCTCTAGATCAAGAGAAAGCTTTTGATAGAGTGTCACATCAATACTTACACAAGACACTACTCCACTGTAACATAGGGAATTACTTTAGAGAATGGATCAACATTCTCTATTTCAAGCCTGAAAGCAAGATCTTAGTAAACCACACTCTTACAGAGACTTTCAGGCTAACTAGATCTGTTAGGCAGGGCTGTCCCCTCTCTCCTTTACTGTACGTACTCACTCTAGAACCACTTCTAGAGAAAATCAGACAGGACAAAACAATCCAAGGAACTTTCATACCTGGGAAGGGAGATAGGAAGTTGCTTGCGTATGCAGACGACACTGTCTTCTTTCCAAAAACAGACAGATGAATAGCGAACATTCTAGAGACATTCACAGAGTTTGGCAAAGCTAGTGGAGCCAAATTAAACATACAAAATTCAGTAATAATGGGGGTAGGCAAATGGCGGAATAAAAAAGATTTTCCCTTCTGCCTCACACACACGGACAACATAACACTTTACGGCATCACTTTCTCGTCACACCCAAATAAAACACACAAACCCACATGGGACAAACTTGTTGCACAAATCACAGACGTGCTGAACAGGTACAAATATAAAACCACCACGATATTCGGTAGAAGCATAGTAGTGAACACTTACATCATTCCAAAAATAATATACATAGCCACAGTACTAGACCCTCCACAACAGATAATACACGAAATCAACAAACAGATCAGACATTTCATCTTCATAAACGCTATACGCAGCATTAAACATACAACTCTCATACAAGACAAATTGCACGGAGGAATCGCCCTCCAAGACATACAAACAAAGATCCAAGCACTCAGGATCAGTCACGTGGGCCGCATCATCAAATATCCAAAACAGCACGCACTAGCCCACTATTATATGGGACTCAGAATATCAAATCTACTACCACCAAACAACTCACAGCCACACCACTTCGGCACGCTGCCAGCATTCTACAAAACCTGTATTCAGGCCATCCAAGGAAACGAAACATTCATACACTATAAAACACACAGCATCTACAAACATTAATCATAAATCAAGCATCTCCACTACACCTCAGAATCAAGAGAAGTCAGAGATACGCCATTTTTGACTTCAAAGAAACATTTACGAATCTACACGTGAAGAACATCACACCAAAAGCAAGAGAAATTACATTTAGACTTATTTACAACATGACACCCACCACACAGAGAGCAGCACACAGATCCAAACAGACCGTACCATGTCAACTGTGCAACAACAACATACAAGAAACAGAAGAGCACATATTTTACACATGCAGCACAATCACACCCAGTATAGCAACACTACAGAAAACACTAGAAGCACACACAGCACGAAAGATAAGACATATATAAAGCAGTTATGTTAAATATTATCCCTGCGACTCAGTTGGACACACACACCAAGTTACTGTCCCTGCTGGCAGAGTTCAGGCACTTGGTGTGGACGTGCAGGAACACAGCTAGATTTAAGTTCGGCACGTTTAGTCCCAACATTTTCAGGGATCTGTTTCGACAAAGGGAAATGAAAATCATGACTTGCTGTAAACTGACATGAAATAAAACTTTGACAGGAGCCAGCGCATAAGAGAGAGAGAGAGAGAGAGAGAGAGAGAGAGAGAGAGAGAGAGAGGAAGGAGGGAGAGAGAGTGAATCGCAAATGCTCGTATGAATAATACTGATTTATATCCAAAATATTCACTGCTCCATTGTTACTGGAACAACCTTACACTCCTTGTGAATTTCCTATGTATATTTTTACAATGTTACACCTGTTTCTTCAAAAAAATGTTATTAGAGGGGATTAGCCTAGAACCAACAAACTGACCAGACAATGACCGCCAGACAGGATTTACTCTTGACGCGACAGACTGACCAGCAGACATCTCTACCCTCGAGGGGGTTTAAAATAGCATGTAAGCCAAGTTTGAAGATAAACAAGATAAACAAGACACAGCGCAGACGGCGACACGACAATAGAGATAAAAACAAGCCCACGACGTTTTTTTTATCACTTCTACCCATGGTACAGGGGCCGGCTAGCGTAGTGGTTAGAGCACTCGTCTAGCAACCAAATGGTCGAGGGTTCGAATCCCCAGCTGAGCGGGACTTTTTTTCCGACCAATACGGCCCTGAGGTCGACCCAGCCTCGTAAAATGGGTACCAGAGAAAATCTGGGAAATAAAGGCAGCGAGGAAAGGAACTGGTCACCCTACATCATACGCTGATGACCCAGCATAATGAGGTCTCTAACGCTTCACCCCCTACGGCATTTGAAATGCTATGGGACTATCTTTACTTTTTACCCATGGTACAAAACAAAGCCCTGACGCTATAGCAAGACTGTGTGAGAGAGAGAGTGTGTGTCATACTTTTACTGTACACTTTTTGTTTTCACATTTTATGTATAAAGTATTAACCTTATCATACTCCACGCTATCACCTCATGGTTTGTAAAAGCCCACCATCTCATTATTTCACCCCACGGGCAATCATCCCCATTTCACACCATTTCAGTGTAATATGAAATTGTCGATTCGTTTCTTATCAACCCATTGTTACTAGAACAACCCTACACTCCTTGTGAGATTCTTATGTATATTTTTACAATGTTACACCTGTTTCTTCAACAAATGTTACTAGACGGGATTAGCCTTGAAGCAACAACCTGACCAGAACAATGACTGCCAGACAGGATTAACTTTCGACGCGACAGACTGACCAGCAGACATCTCTACCCTCGAGGGGGTTTAAGATAACATGTAAACCAAGTCTGAAGATAAACAAGGCACAATGCAGACACAGACAGCGACACGACAATAGAGATAAAAATAAGCCCAGGACACCTTTTTTTTTTATCACCCCTACCCATGATACAAAACATAGCCCTGACGCTATAGCAAGCCTATGTGAGAGAGAGAGTGTGTGTGCGTGTGTGTATGTGAAAATATTACTGTACACCTTTGTTTTCACATTTTATGTACAAAGTATTAACTTGATCATACTCCACGCTATCACCTCATGATTTGTAAAAGCCCACCATCTCATTATTTCACTCCACGGGCAATCACCCCCACATCATTTCAGTTGTATTTGAAATTGTTGATTGTTGAACAAAAATAAAGTTAATAAAAAAAAAATTTGATAACGTTACACAAATTGAGACATTTGATAACGTTGCATAGATCGAGACATTTAATGACGCTACGTAAATCAAGACATTTAATGACGCTACATAAATCGAGACGTTTGATAACGTTAAAGTAATTTTGAAATGTTTTTTGTCTTTTAATAAGTCTGCAGCTCTACTTTATCGTTTAGACTCTGCACAATGTTAAGTCCAGCTTCTTTTTTTTTCCCTGCACAACGCCGTATCCCTGGAACTTGCCTGTCGTGTCTCTCACAATAATTTCTCAATGATGAATGTGTGCTACCATACTCTTTACTTAACATTACAGTTCCAGCTTATTTGCTTGCATGACCGTCTGGCTGACCTACTTAACAGCCTGAGTTAGATTTCTTTGCCTGTACGACTGTCCTGCTCTTATATTTAACATCTATGTTAAACTTTCTACCTGTCTCTTGTCATATTTCTCATCTAATTTTCCTTCACCAGTTTATTTGCCTGCCCTGTCAGATTCTGTTATCTGTGATATAAAAAAAAATATTTATTTATTTATTTCAAGTTCCAATTTGTCTGCAAATATCCGTCTGTGCTGACCTACCACATATTTTGCAGCATGCCCCTACAGGCTGTATGGCGCTGGTACACCGCGGGCGAAGACAGCTACCCTCAACATGGCGACATATCGCACTGGAAATCTAGAGGGGAGAAAATTAGTGAGTGTTTATTTATTTATTTCTGTTCAATTTTCCAATGACATTTTCTTGTGTTTTGTTTGATCTATTTGTGTGTGTGTGTGCGTGCGTTTGTGTGTGTGATTCATTGTTACTATGACAGCCATGTTTCTTGGAGACAGCAGTAACAACAGAACGACACTTCCTTGTACTTTTCTAAAGCTACAAGTACGTAGAACTTTGTCAGAAAACAGCCAGCTCTTGTCAGCGCCAGAACTGACTACCCAGGCTACACAAATATTCCTTCTTGGAAGGCGCCTTCATAACCAGACACACAGACACACAGACACATGCACACACACACACATATGTAACCATCAGAAAATGGCAGCAGCAAGGACACAAAAATGCCATCTGGACAACAGCCGTAACACACTACGTCCATCCACCACCCACCAGCTACGTTTACACACAGACAACAGCCGTAACACACTACACACATCCACCACCCACCAGCTACGTTTACACACAGACAACAGCCGTAACACACTACACCCATCCACCACCCACCAGCTACGTTTACACACAGACAACAGCCGTAACACACTACACCCATCCACCACCCACCAGCTACGTTTACACACAGACAACAGCCGTAACACACTACGTCCATCCACCACCCACCAGCTACGTTTACACACAGACAACAGCCGTAACACACTACATACATCCACCACCCACCAGCTACGTTTACACACAGACAACAGCCGTAACACACTACGTCCATCCACCACCCACCAGCTACGTTTACACACAGACACCAGCCGTAACACACTACATACATCCACCACCCACCAGCTACGTTTACACACAGATACCAGCCGTAACACACTACATACATCCACCACCCACCAGCTACGTTTACACACAGATACCAGCCGTAACACACTACATACATCCACCACCCACCAGCTACGTTTACACACAGACAACAGCCGTAACACACTACACCCATCCACCACCCACCAGCTACGTTTACACACAGACACCAGCCGTAACACACTACATACATCCACCACCCAGCAACCACGTATACACTCACACAGACAATACGTCCCAGATTAATTTTGTAAGATAGTGCTAAACCATCCCCCCCCCCCCCCGTTACCTTTTTTGTTCCCTACCCCACCCTCATTCCTTAAAACAGAGAAAGCTCCCTCCTTTCCCCTTACAACAGGGGAAACCAGAACCCCAGAGCAGTTACCCCCCCCCCCCCAAAAAAAAAAAAAGAACCCCACACAAACACACCTCTCACTGGACCTGCACACAGACATATATACATTCACAGTCACAATATGCGCGTACCCCGGGTATGTCATTGCCACAAGGACAGCCTCTAGCGTCGGCACAGCTTCTCCGAGTGATGTTGACTCTGTCACGGCTACCGCCGGCGCTGGATACGTGGAACATGCGTCGCCCTTCAGCGGATCTGGTGAAGTTGCTGAACGTTGTTGTGTTAAATGTCTGGGGAGAAAATGGGTTAAAACTTGTAGACACACTAGAGATATAGAGTCAGTGACCAGGTACATGGTCATAGTTAGCGTCAGTGACCAGGTACATGGTTACAAATTGAGTCAGTGACCAGGTACATGGTCATAGTTAGAGTCAGTGACCAGGTACATGGTCATAGTTAGTCAGTGACCAGGTACATGGTCATAGTTAGAGTCAGTGACCAGGTACATGGTCATAGTTAGAGTCAGTGACCAGGTACATGGTCATAGTTAGAGTCAGTGACCAGGTACATGGTCATAGTTAGTCAGTGACCAGGTACATGGTCATAGTTAGAGTCAGTGACCAGGTACATGGTCATAGTTAGAGTCAGTGACCAGGTACATGGTTACAAATGAGTGGATGAAGGTGGAAAGATAAAGACTGATGAACATGTAGCTTGAATGGAAATAAAATAATGCATGAGTGGGTGAATGAACGGTGATTGCTTAATGGATGAATAAAGGAACGATTTGATTTAATGGATATACTGGATATACATCTGGATGGTGGAAAAGATAATTAGACAGAATGCATGGTTGAAGATTTATGGATGGGTGGATGGATGGATGCATAAATAAACTGATATATGGATGGTACATTTGTGAAATGGCCATATGGATTCTGTTACGCGAATGCCAGAAGAAGAAGAAGCCAAATCCTGTAGAGAAATCCATGAATTTATTGAGAAACCAGACAATAATGATTAAACCACGAACGATATCTGTGGGTTTTAACGTACAAGAAACAGATACGTGGATAGCAAAGATGCATTCAAGTTCTTCGTAGCAAATCTCAAGTAGGGTCTCAAGTCCCAAGTCCTTGCAAGCAGCGTCACTGAAGCATGCGCGGTTTTTTTTTCTTCCTTCTAATCCCGCGCTAAGGTAAAGTCGTGGAATCGACTGACTAAAACATGTCAAACTGCAAATCTTAGCTCCAAGTCGACCTTTTAGAGCGACTCGAGTCGTACTCAAATCTGAATCATTCGACTCGAATATACATCTTTAGTACACAGAGGTTATCTGTAATATTTTATTCACATTCAAAACAGCGGCCATGACCTAACTTTTAACAGAAGAAACGATGCTCATTCTGGGTGACATTTACCTAAGTCTTTATAGGACCACAGCGTACTAAAGACACAGGACCACAGCGTACTAAAGACACAGGACCACAGCGTACTAAAGACACAGCACCACAGCGTACTAAAGACACAGGACCACAGCGTACTAAAGACACAGGACCACAGCGTACTAAAGACATAGGACCACAGCGTACTGAAAACGGAGGAACATAACGCACTGAAGATACAGAAGTACTATGAATTGAAGACAGTTGTACATAAAGCACTGAAGACAAAGAAACACAAAGCACTGACGACACAGGAACGTAAAGCACTGAAGACACAGGAACATAAATCACTGAAGACAAAGAAACACAAAGCACTGACGACACAGGAACGTAAAGCACTGAAGACACAGGAACATAAAGCACTGAAGACACAGGAACATAAATCACTGAAGACACAGGAACATAAATCACTGAAGACACAGAAACATAAATCACTGAAGACACAGGAACATAAAGCACTGAAGACACAGGAACATAAATCACTGAAGACACAGGAGCATAAATCACTGAAGACACGGGAACATAAAGCACCGAAGACACAGGAACATAAAGCACCGAAGACACAGGAACATAAAGCACCGAAGACACAGAAACATAAATCACTGAACACAGGAACATAAAGCACCGAAGACACAGAAGCATAAATCACTGAAGACACAGGAACATAAAGCACCGAAGACACAAGAACATAAATCACTGAAGACACAGGAACATAAAGCACCGAAGACACAGGAACATAAATCACTGAAGACACAGGAACATAAAGCACCGAAGACACAGGGAACACTAGATCAGATCGCACACGGAAACAAGCCTGAGACGTTTACTTACGTCCCCTGATATTTTCACGGACTTGGCCGACAAAACTGGCGTGTCCTCGGACAGGTCGACGTAATACGAGTGGTCCTGCGGGAAGACCACGTCATCATAAAAACAGGGAATTTTCTCCACATCCAGTAGGAACTTCGTGGTGTCGCACTGCCCCCTTTCTGTTGGCGCCGTGCACCAGCTTGTGGGGTTCAGCCATGGCACTGGGTGCACGGCATCGAACAGTAAATCTGTGCATGTACGTGACAAAAGAGAAAAAGAAACTGCCAAGAACAGACAAAAATAACCACTGGTACAGGAAGAGGGGTTAATACACTAATATTATCATTATTATTAGTAGAAAATGGAGACAGCACAGAGGACATCAACAGTAGACTTACTAGAACAAAGCAGGCATTTACAATTCTGCAAACTATATGTTAATAAAAAAAAAACAAAAAACTAAGCATGAAGATGAAAATCAGGATATTTAAGAGTAATGTTCTAAGTGTACTACTCTATGGAAGTGAATGCTGGAAAATCACCAAAACCATAGAAAAACAAGTTGAATTCTTTCCAGACTAAATGTTTACGAAGAGTTAGAAAAATATTTTGGCCAAACATCATAAGAAATAACATCTTGTTGGCAGAAATGCACATGAAGCCACTGACAACAATTATTGAGGAAAGACGCTGGCGATGGTTGGGACATGTGCTCCGAATGACTGACAACTCACTACCAAAAATAGCACTAAGATGGACACCACAGGGGAACAGAAGTAAGGGTAGACCAAAAGAGACGTGGAGAAGAACAACAGAGAGGATGTTGAGCAATAGAGGGCTCACCTGGGCAAAAGCGGAAAAAAGGCAAAGGACAGGCATTTGTGGAAAACCCTTGCGGAAGCTCCATGTGCCCTGGATACTTAAGGTTCAGAGAGAGAGAGAGAGAGAAAGAGAGAAAGAGAGAGAGAAAGAGAGAGAGATATAGATAGAGATATCATTATTATACGTGCTTCTCCATCATGCTCGGTCCTTGGTGTTTCCGATTAGTTCTGATGCTTTTCTTTCTCTGTGCCACCCGGTCAGTCCACTGAGATATTTTTCTTTTGGCCTTCCAAAGTAGCCTTTTTACTTTCCAGTCTCTAAGGTCTCTAACTTGCCTTTTTACTTTCCAGTCTCTAAGGTCTCTAACTTGCATCTTCTCATGACATGTCCTGGAAATTCTGATGGTCTTTTTCTTATCATTTTAACTAGCTTTTGTTTCTCTGAGGCTTCTTTGAGGATCACTTCGTTTGTTTTTATGGCTGTCCAGGGTATTTGCTGCATCTTTCTCCAGAATCACATCTCTTTTGCTTCCAGTGTCTTTGTCATCTTTTTGTCGACTGTCCAGGTTTCATAATCATATAGCAATACTCGTTCCATATAGCACTGCAACACTCTTTCTTTCACCTTTGGGGATATTTTTGTGTTTGTTAGTATCCTCAACATATCACGAACAGCTGCCTTTGCCTCACCCATTCGTGATTTTATTTCATTTCCGCACTTGCCATCAGCTGTTAATGTTGTTCCAAGGCAACTGAATTTACTTACTTGTGCCAGTGTCTCTCCGCTTGTAAGGATGTAGCACTTTGTTATGTTTATTCACGATAATCAGAACAAATCCAGCAATGGAGTAATGATTCGGGGAAACACTTGAATCTGTCATACCAATACATATAATAGTACAATATCAGCATGATTAATCTAAGTTCCTGCCAACCCTAACACTATACATTAAAAAAAAAATTGTAATGTGAGCTGCTTCCATTACAATCATCATCATGTTACACGTACCTCCCCCAAAATCCTTACATCCGGGCACTGCGTTTTGTGTAAAGCCGATTTCAACGTTCAGTCCTAGGATCAACTCACTGTTCATGCGTATGGTGTGATTATAAAGACAAAGTCTGGTGTGATTATAATGATAAAGACTGGTGTTGTTATAAGGACAAAGTCTGGTGTGAATATAAGGATAAAGTATGGTGTGATTATAAGGACAAAGTCTGGTGTGATTATAAGGACAAAATCTGGTGTGATTATAAGGATAAAGTCTGGCGTGATTATAGTGACAAAGTCTAGTGTGATTATGGTGATAAAGTCTAGTGTGATTAGAATGACAAAGTCTGGTGCTATTATAGTGACAAAACCTTGTGTGATTATAACAAAAGTCTGGTGTGATTATAGTGACAAAGTCTGGTGTGATTATAGTGATAAAGTCTGGTATGATTAGTGGATCAAATTCTGGTGTGATTATAAGAGCAAATTCTGATTTGAATAAATGTAACAATATTATCTGGTGTTATTATAACAATAAAGTCTGGTGTTATTATAGCAACAAGGTCTGGTGTTATTATAACAACAAAGTCTGGCTTGATTATATGACAAAGTCTGACTTGATTATAATGACAAAGTCTGGTATGATTAAATCAACAAAGTCTGGTTTAATTATAACAATATCATTATAATGACAAAGTCTGGTATGATTAAATCAACAAAGTCTGGTTTAATTATAACAATATCTGACATGTTTGCAACAACACAGTCTAATATCGTTATGGTGATATCATCATCATCATCATCATGATCGCTTTTCACTCCCTTGGGAGCATAGGCCACAGAGAAAGGCTCTCCAGTCATCCCTGTTCTTGGATTTATTCTCTGCTTCCTTCCATGTGTATCCCTTGTCTCTGAGCACTGTCATAATTTCGCTTCTCCAAGTAGTTCTAGGTCTGCCTTGATTTCCATTTCCCTGAGGATTCCACGTCAGGGCCTGTCTTGTCATGCTGGTGGTTATGGTAATATAGTCAGATATTATTATAGCGACAGAAGTACATTTCCTGGCAGACATCTCTAAAGCTGTTTTAAATGATTACAAAAGCCACAGAGATAAGCCTTCACTGGTCTCGCCCTTCCCCACGGCCACCAAGCCGTATAAGGAAGTTCCGCTTATAACGACCAGAGAATTGCCCATGTAAGAATGCATAAAGTAGCGGTGGACTTCCACTGCTAAAGAAATTATTTAAAAAGAAACAACAACAACAATAATAATAATCGTGGTTTTATGAGTAGCAGAGAATAGTACAACAACAGAAAATATTTTTTTAGTCTCTGCCTATGTGTGTGTGCGCCAGGCTAACAGTCTCTCTCTCTCTCTCTCTCTCTCTCTCTCTCAAGGTCCCTGCTGACAAGCACAGGATATCATGTCCTTCCATAACCCTCAATCCCTTGTGCATTCTCAACAGCCTAGTCACTGAGTATTTCCCGTGCCAGGATGTCAAACCATCAAACACCTTTTCTCTCTGTGTTTTTCTCTTGGCCTTCTTCCATCTTTGCTGTTGGCATTTGGTGATCTAGCCAGCCTCTCCTCCAAACATGCCCCACAAATTTGGATTGCCTTTTCTTGTCTTTGTTATAATTTTCCTTGTTTCTTGTGCCTCTTTCAGAACTTCGTCGTTTGATTTTCTCGCAGCCCATGGTACCTTCAGCATTCTTCTTAAGAACCACAGTTCTGCTGATTCCAGCCTTCTTTGTGTCTCTTTACTGACTGTCCAGCCTTCTTTGTGTCTCTTTACTGACTGTCCAGGCTTCTTTGTGTCTCTTTACTGACCGTCCAGGCTTCTTTGTGTCTCTTTACTGACCGTCCAGGCTTCTTTGTGTCTCTTTACTGACCGTCCAGGCTTCTTTGTGTCTCTTTACTGACCGTCCAGGCTTCTTTGTGTCTCTTTACTGACCGTCCAGCCTTCTTTGTGTCTCTTTACTGACCGTCCAGGCTTCTTTATGTGTCTTTACTGACTGTCCAGCCTTCTTTGTGTCTCTTTACTGACCGTCCAGGCTTCTTTGTGTCTCTTTACTGACCGTCCAGGCTTCTTTGTGTCTCTTTACTGACCGTCCAGCCTTCTTTGTGTCTCTTTACTGACCGTCCAGGCTTCTTTGTGTCTCTTTACTGACCGTCCAGGCTTCTTTGTGTCTCTTTACTAACCGTCCAGGCTTCTTTGTATCTCTTTACTGACCGTCCAGGCTTCTTTGTGTCTCTTTACTGACCGTCCAGGCTTCTTTGTGTCTCTTTACTGACTGTCCAGCCTTCTTTGTGTCTCTTTACTGACCGTCCAGGCTTCTTTGTGTCTCTTTACTGACTGTCCAGCCTTCTTTGTGTCTCTTTACTGACCGTCCAGGCTTCTTTGTGTCTCTTTACTGACCGTCCAGCCTTCTTTGTGTCTCTTTACTGACCGTCCAGGCTTCTTTGTGTCTCTTTACTGACCGTCCAGGCTTCGCATCCATAGAACAGGATTGGTTCCATGTAACACTGTAGCACTCTCTTCCTGACTGTCATAGATAGTGACTTATTACAAAGTATGCATTGAGAAAGGTGGGTCTTGCCTTATGCAGTTCTGCCTTTTTACTTTGGTAACGCATCCTCCATCTGATGTTAGCAAGGTGCCTAAGTACTTAAAAAAAAATGTCAGCTTGGTTTAATTCTGTGCCTTTTGCGTCTATGGTGCACCTGGTGAGAAAAGAGGGTGAGGGGTGGGGGGGGGGGGGGTTCCCGGCGATGGCCATCACAAATGTTTTCGTTGTGCCGAGTGCCTTTTTTCTCACTTTCCTTGCTGACTGTGTGACTGATGACAGTACTAGTTTAATGTTAACAGAATTTCTTTTTTTTTTTTTTAAATCCGAGAACTGAATTTCTTTCTTCGATTTCTGTGAGTGAGTGAGTGAGTAGTATGCGTAGTATGTGGTCCGGCCAGTTCCATCTTCGTCTCTTGACCTCTTTAGTAATGTTTTCAGTGTCCCTTCGTTTGGTTATTTCCTCATTTGTCACGCATTTTTTTTCCCAGTGTACTCTTAAAATTTTCCTGAGGCATCTCCATTCAAATGCTCTCAGTCTACTTTCTGTTCTCTGTTTCGGCGGCCTATAAATAGAATGGAGCATAGGCTGCTATTATAGATTCTGAGGTTGAGACTTATATGCGCTAGCACGTCTTATGTGACAGGGAAATTCTGGTGTAAGATAAAGGTAATCCTTAGAGGCACATAGGGTTATGGTGTTTGTGCCCATACTTTCCTTGACCTGTCAGCACACTAGAGGGTGATGTGGTCAGCGTCACGCCTGGCCGACTTTCCTTCTACAACTCCAGAAGAACTCGGGTACCCATTTCTACAGCTGAGTGACTGGGGCGCCTCCGGCCGGATTCGAACCCTCGACCCTAGCCATGAGAGACCAGTGCACTAACCACGTCACCACTCAGACGTCCTATAACATTGTAAAACAAACTTTATTTTCATTTTAAAGAATTCCGCAAATATTTAATGCAATGAAACATACTTCAGAGAGGAATGGAGGCAAGTCCTGTTTGCTGCAACGAACCGCGTTGGCTCAGAAAGCTGAATGAATGAATGAATGAATGAATGAGTATGAAACAAGTTTACATTTTTAAATAGACATGTCTATCTATATCTAACGTTCTAAGCCTATTTTAAATCAGTTCTTACAAATCTTACCAGCTTCTGAATGGTTGTGTTCATCTGAACATACACAACAGGGCTGTCGTCTTGAATAATAACAACATCATTTCCACAGGGCGCACGTTTCGCGTTCCAATTGTTTGGATTTTCAAAATTCGTGTCCGGTAGCCATCTTTTATACACAGCCGATGTGTCCTCTGTGGGATACAGTTATTGTATTTTCTACTAGCAGTTTGTGTAAACTATGCCATGAGATAGATAGATAGATAGATAGATAGATAGATAGATAGATAGATAGATAGATAGATAGATAGATTAGGTAGGTGGGAAAGTGGACAGGTAGATAGATAGATAGATAGATAGATAGATAGATAGATAGATAGATAGATAGATAGATAGATAGATAGATAGATAGATAGATAGATAGATAGGTTAGGTAGGTGGGAAACTGGACAGGTAGGTAGATTAGGTAGATAGATAAACAGATAAAGGTGCACATAAAACCGCCCATGGCATGTGTGGGACGGTGGAGTTGTGTCTAGTTCGGAAATAGGAAATATAACGTGACATCTGTAGTTTGTGTTTGGGGCCAGCCTTGCGGGGCCCAGCCTGTAGAACAGTTTCATTGCTTCGCAAGAAAAGAGAAGGAGAGGGATTTCCCTCCCCCCCCCCCCCCTATTGGTTGCACTGGTTGAGGTCGTACAGCATCAAAGAATGAAATTTAGAATTTGTTCAGACTGAGAGGCAAGGAAGACTGAAATCCCCAATCTCAACAATTTTAGCAATCTTTCCTCAAACGTTTTTTGGTTTTACTCATCAGTCTTGTTGAATACGAGAGTCTTAAGCGGTATCCAGCATATCTTAAGCGGTATCCAGCATATCTTAAGCGGTATCCAGCATATCTTAAGCGGTATCCAGCATATCTTAAGCGGTATCCAGCATATCTTAAGCGGTATCCAGCATATCTTAAGCGGTATCCAGCATATCTTAAGCGGTATCCAGCATATCTTAAGCGGTAACCAGCATATCTTATGCGGTATCCAGCAAATACGTTAGATTATGACAGTTCAAATGTACAATTACGGAATAGTTTTTGTTGTTGTTATATGTACATTACAGGAAAATAAAATAACGTGTACATAAAAGCATTTACTTAATATATCGTATCTCGTTAGTTATTTCTTGTAGGGAATTTGGCTGTTGGAATTGCTGTACAAACATTTTCACAAGCGACCCCCCCCCCCTCTTTATAAAACAACCTTTTCGCTGACTAAATAAGACGACATCCTGATACTTATTTCGTGTATGAATTATAATATTTCATGTATGAATTATAATATTTCATGTGTGAATTATAATGACCTTGTACATTCATGAAACAGGAGATTCGGGTTGTGAAGTTTTCTTAGAGCCCATTCATTCATTTGGATCTTATAAACAAAGCATTCACCCTATATGTGGCGTCTTACAAGGCAGCAACAAATTTCCTCCACTTCTCACGGTCTGAAGCCGGCTTTCGTGTGGTGTGACAGTTCTGTCACATGTTATTAATCTCAGAAGTTCTCCAGATGTCATCTTTGGTCGGCCTATCTTCTTCAGGAGTTCACCGTTTGGCTATCCCAGCCACAGTATATGGCTATCCCAACCAAAGTATATGGTTATCCCAACCACATTATCTGTCTATCCCTGCCACAGTATCTGGCTATCCCAGCCACAGTATCTGGCTATCTCAGCCACAGTATCTGGCTATCTTAGCCACAGTATTTGGCTATCTTAGCCACAGTATCTGGCTATCCCTGCCACAGTATTTGGCTATCCCAGCTACAGTATCTGGCTATATTAGCCACAGTATTTGGCTATCTTAGCCACAGTATTTGGCTATCCCAGCCACAGTATCTGGCTATTCTCGAAGGTTGTGGCCAGTCCAGTGGACACATTGCCTGTTTGCTGCCCATTCGCAAGAGCACAGCTCCACGCGAATTAAAGAAAACAGTCGTAGCCAACTCTATATCCGACACAACGATTATTACATCTTCACGACATCTTCCTCTGGCAAAAGTATGGTTTTCATAATCAGAGAGATTACAAAACAGCAGCTTAATATTTAAATTTGTTATTTCATTAATATTTAAATCTGTTATTTCATAAGTATTTATCATAAATATTTATTCGTTTTGAAAGAATTCATAGAAAACTTTCTGTTTCTTCACTGGTATACAGAATTCTAATCTTGTATTCAGCAAGCTAGTGGAATCTGTTTCTCTGATTCAATTTTTTAATGAAATAACTGGTTTAAGTATTAATGAAATAGACACGCACTTATGGAACAATAGATTTTAACCCGCGAAATAATTTATACTTCTCAAATAACACACCCCAGTATGTGCCAATCTAATACTCACCAAACAAGACAAGAAGAAAATAGGCATACAAAATATTCATCTTCTTTCTTGGTGGTCCTCGTAAAGTTGTCGCTTCAATGTCGGCAAGCTTTGTTGGAAGCAGGATGTATCGTGCCAGTCTACGCCCCCCTTCCTCTGGTGACTTGCTTTAGTTCTGAGACGTATGTCCAAGCACGCCCCCGTCTCTAATAGATATCGTATCCGCGATCCTGCTTGTCCCACGCAGGCCGTGTAGTCTGTTGTCTGTTTTTTCTGTGTCTGTTTAATTGTACGAAGCGTCGCGCGCTTGCCCGTGTGTGTATGCAGGTGGCACTGTTTTCTTGCTTGCTTAGAGAGAGGGTGTTATTTTCTGAGAGACTGAGAGACAAACAGGAGGTAAACAGTGGAAGGTGAATATACACAACAGGCAAACAGTGAAAGGTGAACACACACGATATAAATAGTGTGAAGTGAACACATGCAACGGAAACAGTGGGAAGTGAACACACTTAAGATATAAAAGGTGGGAATTGAACACACACATGATATAAGCAGTGGGAAATGAACACACATATGGTATAAATCAGTGAGAATAGAACACATATAAACAGTGTGGGAAGTGAACAGTGATATAAACAGTGGGAATTGAACACACACACACGATATAAATTGTAAGAAGTGAACATACACACTATGTACAAACAGTGGGAAGTGAACAAACACATGAATGTAAACAGCTGAACATATATAAATGGAAGTGAACATATATAAACAGTGGAAAGTGAACATATACTTGATATAAACAGTGGAAAGTGAACAGATACTTGATATAAACAGTGGGAAGCGAACACACATATCATATAAACTGTGGGAACCAACACATACTAGTTACAAACAGTCAGAAATGAACACACATGAGACAAACAGTGGGTGATGAACACACAAAGATATAGTGTTAAAAAACAACAACAGAAACACAATACTGCTGTAGTCGTAATGGACACCAAATTTCAAACTTGTATCAAAATTTTATTTTACGGAATTAATGTTTCAATCGTGGCATGAAGAAACTTTAAGACTTTAACAATGAAATGATGTTCATTAAATTTGGTTTGGACTTTTATTCTTTGCGACTGATGTCTCATTTCAGTAAGGTGTATGACCTCCTCTGGCCTGTATCAGAGAACGATATCTCCATGACATGGATCCGATTAGCCGTTGGATCTGTTGTTGTGGGATGGCTGCCCACTCTTCCCGCAGTGCAAAAGACAACTGTCGGAAATTGGTTGGCGCCACGTCTCGCTGGCGGACTTGTCTGTTCATCCCATGAGTATTATATTGGGTTCATGTCTGATGACATGGATGGCAAAGGATTGGTCTGGACGTTGTTGTCAGCGAGGAACTGGGTGGTGAGTTGTGTCACATAAGATCGAGAGTTATCCTGCTAAAAAATCGACCCTGGTGCAGCCAGAAGTGGAAGGACGCGAGGACGAAGAACTTCAGCGACGTATCGTTGGACATTCAGGCGTCCTTCAATTTGCACCAGGTCATTTCTTCCATGAAGCTGATCGTATCCCACATCAGTACATCTCCACCACCATGTTCCATGCAGTTCTGGGGGTAGCGCCCATAGACTCTGCGGTAAACTCTTCTCCGTCTATCGATTCGCTGGAGCGGAAAGAATGATTCATCACTAAACCAAACCCTTCTCCAATCATTCGCAACGGTCCATTGACGATGCTGGTTCGCCCATTGCAGTCGGTTCTGGTGATGCCGGGCAGTAAGAGCAGGATCTCTGTAGGGTCATCTAGCCCAAAGACTAGAGTCGAGCAGTCAGTTTCTGACTGTTTGATTTGAAATTCGACGAGCTGCTGTTATTGACTGGACTGTTGAGGACGCAGATGCAAATCGATTCCTGAAGTGACACAGCCGTATGAAGCGGTCTTTGGCAAGAGTTCTGACCATGGGTCTTCCGCTGCGCAGCCAGTTTCTTGAAATCGTCTCCAAAGGCGACTAATGGTGCTTCTAACCACATTAAACTGCCTGGCCACTACACTTTGTGACCGTCCAGTCTATAAACGTCCAGTGACGATGAGTCGTTGTTCTGTAGTGAGATGAGCCATACTTGCACATTGAATTTTCAAATGAGTTGGTTCGAGGAGCATCAGTCTTTTATAGGCATTGAATAACATGGTCAGTGAGTTTTGTGTTCAGTAAGTTTCAAGGGATTCTCATAAACCTGTCATGAGTTATTGTCAAAAACGCCGTTTTGACTAGTGTCGCTTTTCTGTGCTCATGAATCATCTGCCGAGTACAATTCAAGTCTGCACGTGAAGCTGATGTTCAAGTGAACGTTTCGGGCAATTTGCTTTTGTCTGATCAACAAACTTCAGTTTAAATGGCAACATCGTATTTGTTGCGTTTCTTTCTTTTTTTTTTTTTTTGAACAGTAAAAACAATGGGAAGTGAAAAACAAAACAAAACAAAACAAACAAACACACACACACACACACACGCGCGCGCGCGCGATAAACAGTTGCAGATGAACACATACAAAAGATAAACACAACTGTCACATATTTCATAACTCTCCTTTCCTCACAGCAAACAATATTACAACATTACAATATTACACTACACTGAATGAAAGACTGCTTGATTATAAGTAAATATCTCATTTATTGTTCTCATAGCGACAAATTAATTGTTCATTTATCACGAGTAGAACTGTTAATAAACGATCATAATAAATAACACATAATTAACAATAATCAATTAGCAACATTGCTGTACACAAGAGTTCATAAATTCATGTACAACACGAGTAGAAAGTCGTTCAAAGTTTACAGGTGACAAACCCTGACAAAGAAATCAAATCAGTGAATCAAGAGAACAAATGTTCAGTTTGATATTCAGTCACACGAGCTGGGCTGAAGTTCAAATCATTCTCAATAACTGCACCAAAATCATGATCATTTTTATAATCAGAATTAACACAAGTCTCTGCAACTACACAGCCTCAATGTGATTATACATACGCCTTAAAACAACAAATACTGACGACGACGATTTAAAAAAAATTAAATGCTAAAACTGTATGTATCTGTCTAATAAATAAAACAAGGTATTGATGCTCTGTATTATAAAATTATGAGGGAAATATGGCTGAAAGGGGCAATCATTTCCCCCTTGTCTTAACACAAGCAACACTTTGATTCTAGATCTGTTAGAGCTTAAAGATTCTAGATCTGTTAGAGCTTAAAGATTCTTGATCTGTTAGAGCTTAAAGATTCTTGATCTGTTAGAGCTTAGAGAACTCACAAAAACTTGTATTCCTTGTGTTCCATATCCTTTATTTATTGTAGTTAAGACATATTTTATCTAAATTATTAGTCACGTTATTAGCCAACAAAGGAAAGACTCATACTTCTTGTTACCTGCACTAGCACATATGACTTGAATGACCACATGAAAATCCTATAGGGCAATGTTTACTGCTACTGGATTATAACTGAAATATTTTTTTTTTAAATGGGAACAAATCACACAGGAAGAAAATGTCAGAGAAGAATGCAGGCACTGGATCAACAATAAATCATTCCAATGTGACAGTTTGTCAGTAACAAGCCAAACCATACCAATATACATTATATATAAAAATGAAAGAGCTGTACACAGCACTTACCTGGCCAGTCTCTCCCTAGACTAAGTGCTGGCATGAAAGACACTGAAATATACAGTTGGGGAGTTCTAGTAAGAATAAAGCAAAAGAAAATCAACAGCGGATTTGCCATTTTAAACATCTTCACAAATTTGCTCTTTATGTTGGGGGAAAAATATTCCTCATTCAGGAAATGAAGCCAAACAGGCAACCTATGAGTTACTTCTTGTAGAATAAAACCTTAATATTCAATTGGCAGCGGTTACACCATCTATCTGGTCAAGCATGACATGCAAGACCATAAGGTCAACAGATATGAAAGATGGGCTGGGAAAACAAAAAAACTGCTTTGATCTCTACTGTGAGGAAACTGCATGCAACTGAATGACAAGGACAAGAAATGGTTTCTATCTATAGTCAACTAAACAAAACATACTGTGTAAGGGACTGGGTATCTTGTACTAAAAAACATCCATGACATTTTTAAACTACAAATACTTAGTTAAAACTTCTCTGCACTTGCTGTTCTCTTGGTTTAAGTATAACACAGAACTTTCTTTTTTCTGTTCTAGTGAATCATGAATAGTTCATTTTCACCATAACATGATACTCCTCCAAGTTCACCATAAGATGATATTCCTCCAAGTTCACCATAAGATGATATTCCTCCAAGTTCACCATAAGATGATATTCAAGAATCACTGGCACCACATGGCCAAGTCCCATCTTTTCAAAAGTATTGTTCTTTACTGCTTTACTGTCTGCCTCGCAGCCTAATGCGACTTCTACATTTGTTGACTTGTAAAATGAAAAAAAAAAAAAAAAGAAGCCCAACATCAACAAAGAAAACTGATAAAGACAGCAGGGCATGGGATATGTGCTTAACTCTGGCAATAATTCTGCAAATTAACAAGCAATGAAAAAACTGCTATCAACTCAAAATAATGCCTTTTATTTGTCTACTGGGAGTCAGTATTTAACAACAGCTTTTCAAACTATCACACATGCATATAATACAAACATAAGAAGAAAGATTTAAAATTTTTTTTTTTTTGGTTAGCTTCACATGAGTCCCCTTGAACAGTGGCAGGACTTGCAGAAAGAAACAAGATGATGATAACTCAGCTTTGATTTTGCTGCAACAACTAAAGCATTACAACTTAAAGCTGCGGTATCTGTAGTAGTCAGAAATGCGTTAAAAACAATTAACAAAAATTAATGCGAAACAAAATTCTGTGCAGTAATGCAATGTAATACGTGTAAATATATAAAACATGAATGAGATATTTAGTGAGTACACTAAAAATAAGCAGACAAAGAGCAAACACAAATCTAAAAATTCTATGAAGTCATGCCATTTATTCTATGTATTTAAAATAAGTAATTTACACTAGAAACACAACCCCGTATGTGGTCAATACATCATAACATAACGTATTACACATAACTTACAAGCTCATGCACAAGTATAACAGAACAGGTTCTCCGTTACTTTCAAACATATTAAACTAAAACAATAACCACATATACAGTCAGACATATACCTGCAAAGACCACCATACATGCCTTATATGCCATCACAATTCAGAAACCCTCACACTTCACAAGCCAGCACAAAGTCTAAATATCACAAATAACTTCACATTTTCAGAATCTCAGACATATGAAAGACTAGTGCAGTTTCTCATGAGTTGGTCTGCAACTTCCTGTAACATACAACACCTGGTCATACAAGTATCACAGAGGATATTCTGCTCTTGGCCTGTGACACAGGCACCTTTTAGAGATCTAAACATTCACCAGGCCTGTTACATGCTCTTCTTCAAACAAAGCTGCCTTCACCTGACACACAAAAATATCAGAACACAGAGAGAAAATGCTGCTTACTGTAGATTATTGTATGTACATATCCCATCATGCCACAGAGATATTTAACGAAGTGCCCATATCTTCCTGGACCCGACAGCACACTAGAGGGTGATGTGATCAACACCTGGATGTCTGGGACACCTCTGACCTGACCTGACCCACTGACCTCCATGTGAGCAACAAACCTATCTTACATTCTGGAAGCTGAAATTTCAGGTGGAATTTCAATTGGTGTGCCCACAGGTCCAAGCTTATGTAAGTACTCAATTCTTGTTCTCTGACCCAAGCTTCCACCGACTGTCTTTGCCACAGGCTTCGACAGACTGTCTTCGCCGCAGGCTTCCACAGAATGTCTTTGCCGCAGGCTTCCACAGAATGTTTTTGCTGCAGGCTTCTACAGACTGTCTTTGCCGCAGGCGTCAACAGACTGTCTTTCCTGCAGACTTCCACAGATGTCTTTGATGCAGACTAAAGAGTTCCTGGCCTGCATTGCTACCACTAAGCAAGAAATAAATCACTTCAGGGTACATCATCTTGCCTAGCTACCACAAAACACAGACTGCTCCAGTTACAAATATTTCAGTGGATGCAGCTGTAGAAATAAAACCATCAGTTTTAGATACTCCAGTATTTGAAATTATTTCTGTTACTAATCCACAGTTCAAAAGCAACGCGGACCTTGCTATAACAGCATAACTGAGAAAGCAAAGGATCATGGGAGTGGCATGACAAAGCAGTACTTTAGACAGCCACCCGCAAAAAAAAATACATACCACCTCTCAGAAAAAAACCTACAATACAAATATGTTTTTGTTCAATGATGAGGTATAGTAAATTTATCTTTCCTCCCAAAATAAATTCATGAAAAAATGGGGTGCATCTCATATGCCCGCGCACCTCATATCATATCCCATAAAACTGACACTTGATTCACTATATGTTAGTTTCAGCTGTTACGTATAATCCCTGAACTTGCTCTGCACCTCAACTATGTCAGCCGCAGTCAAAATAAAAGGCAATGAAAATACTTCTCTGCAAAGACACTGGAACCTCGTTAAGGCATTTTTTGTGCTTGACACAATGTTCTGAATATCCTGGCTTTGTACTTTTTTTTTTTTTTTTAGCTGTCTGCATCTGACATTTTCTGCCCTATTTTTGCATATCACATAAGCCACAGAGACAGCATAGCACTCAGTATCTGGTGTATTTTTTACACCAAATTTTAATTATTAAATGCCAAATTTCAGTACGGTTACTTAAGATCTATATCGGCAATACATCTTCATACATCTCTCATAATTGTTCGTTACATGGAAATACATTATTCACAGTTTTACATTATCTGTCTGCTTTCCTGCACGACACATTTTTTTTCCTCTAGTTCCTCTCTACAGAATGTTTCAAGACTCTGCTAAATTCTGTAGCATAAATTATTTGCTAAATTCTGTAGCATAAATTATTTGCTAAATTCTGTAGCATAAATTATTTGCTAAATTCTGTAGCATAAATTATTTGCTAAATTCTGTAGCATAAATGACTGGCTAACTCTGAGCTACAAATCTGTAGTGTTAAACTTTGTAATCTTATGATACACAAGAACCATCACCCTCACATTTCTTTATAAATTTCATTACAAATAAAAGTAAAGTATGCATATTATTTCGTATACATATATCTATACATATATATATATATGTGTGTGTGTGAGTGAGCAATTTCCATTTCAGCTACATGCTCACTTATTCAGCTGTAGATATATAAAACTCTATCCTCAAATATATTTAGAAATCCTGCAGTCAAATATTTTACTGTGTCATTATCTTTGGAGTAAATCTACTTTACCTATATAGCTCTGGGACAAACAAACAGTAAAACTGTCTCACATATTCTAATATCATCATTGTATAAAACTATATACTCTCACATTTTCAGAGTAAAAATCTTGTTCATCTGACATACATATTTTCATAACTGAAAAAAAAAACCCCAACTGTTTTTACTATAATCTGTATATTTTAACAGTTAAGATCAAAAAATCTGTTTTACTGAAATCCTTATATTTTCACAGCACAAAAAATTCTTCTGAAATATTATTCTCGGAGTAAAACCTGCCACATTAACATGTTTATATATATAAAAACATTTACAGCAAAATGTCAGGATTACATAACTTTCTCTTCTCAATAGTTAAAAGTCTTCACCTGATATGTTTTCACCTCATGAAAAATGACAGCACCAGAGGCATTTCTTCATGTACAATCCGCTGCTAAAAACTTCCAAGTTACAAATCTGTATTAATCACTCTTTTGTAAAGGTTTACAGTGACACTGACATGTCATAAATATCCAAAAATGAACTCATAAATGACCTAGTGACAATGTGTACTGACCAAAACTTGCATTTTATACAGCCCAGACCTGCCACTCAACACCAATATTTGATAAACAAAATGGTTACTCTAGTTATTTCCTGGCACACCCACAACTCCATTTTGCTTTTATGGATTCCTCAACACGGAAACTCTTTCCAAACCAGAATCTCTCATAATCCAGTCTTCCATCCCAATCATGGGGAATTCATCCTGGGATAATCAATAACAATGCAACAATGGAATCGGTGGAAATGCAAAACCTTTTTTTTTTCTGGCATGTTACCATCACTGGCCATTTCAAATCTGAACTATAAAATCAAGAAACCTTTGAAACCATCTAGAAGCTTCGAAGTTCTTTGCTGAGAACCAAGACAGTTTGTGTGGCTTCTGCCTTGTTTGACAGATTCCTGGACAATATTTGGTGATGATGTGGTCACTGTCACGCTGAGTAGATTCTTGGACAATCTACCATGAAAGTGACCAGATATTTTTCTCTGATCCACACATCTTCTGACGTCAGAACAGACGATCAATAAAAGCCAAGTCCTCATAAGATTTTACACGCTTCCACAGGGCTGGCCGTAGCAAGGCACTTTCACTGACTGTTCAAAATTTTTTTCTGATCTTCAAATGTTTAGGCATGCAAGTCCTAGGCTATCATTTTAGGCACACAAGAGCTAAATTACCATTTAACGTGTTCAAATGCTAACATTCTGACAGTAACAGACAGCCAGGCCCCAATTTACCTCTCCCCTTTTTTCTTTTCTGATGTGCGAGGATTTATTGTAAGTGGTGTTGCCCAGCAAAGATGCCACTTCCATGTGACAGAACTAGTACACCAGAACAGCCACTTCCCACAAGCCACATCATGATGTGCTTGTCAAATGCTGTGTGTGGGATTTACTAGAAACTGAAAGAAATGATCATGGTCTTAGTTAACATTGATGGTTACGATTATGTTTGTTTAGACTTTAAAAAAACATTGTCATGCACACATTCACGCTATCAAACTCAAAAACATAACTGTTATCATATACATACCGTACATGCAAAACTGAAAAAACTCCTGTACACATTCAGGGTCAGAGCATTTAAAAAAAAAAAAAAAAAAGTGTACAAATACAAGCCAAACTCATTTATGTCTGGGTTCTGTGTACATAATCAGTCACTCATGTTTATTACACAAGATTTTGAATTCAAACATAATTATGTACACACCACTCTATACATATACTATATTACTGAGCAAGATAAATTTGGCATAACAAATCAATAACATTTATCAACTAAATCATTTCAAACCTTCAGTCGGTGGTTCTCAAGCAGGGAGGCAGTGGGTTCCTTGGACTGGAATTTTTTTTTTCCTACTGAGAAAATCCCTTCTGGGATATAAAAAGAGAAGATTCGGGGAAGATTTGTCAGCCTGGGTTGGAGAAAAAAAAAAGGGAACTGGGACCTAGAATTTTGAGAACCACTGCCTTAAGTGAAACCAAGATTGCAGCACATAAACTATAGAACTTTTTAATCAGTCTATCACTATCGTTTCTGATTTAAAATGCTTGAAAGCGCTTCTACTGCGTCTATGGGATGGACAACCTTTCTCCATCATAACACAGTCAACATCACAGTTATCATGGCCTTCATCCTCCACATCTCGACCAGCCTTCTCCTCTAGCTTTCTCTTAAGTCCTCTAGTTAGTCGGAATGATGATGATGATGATGATGCAAAGTTGTTGTTGTTGTTGTTTGTGTTTCTCTTTGCGGCACGTTTCCCCTTGACCAGCACAGCACTCCTCTCTGTGCTTGTCTGGATATCTGTGTCTTCTACGCTGTCAAGCGAGGGAATGTGGACAACGGAGACTGGGGCTGGGGACTTTGACGGGGATTCCCCACAGAGTGGTGAAGTTCTGAATGCTGTGTGAGCGATGTATCCACTGCTTGTGGAAGCAGCTGAAGATGGTGTGGTGGTGGATCCACCAAATGAGCCCTGAGTCGTGTCCGGAGTGGATCTCTTGGATAAGGAAGCTGTGCTCTGTGTGAATGGGCTGTTGCTCAGATTGGGCACAAATCCCATGCTGCACACAGAGCTCTGTGAGATACTAGATGTGCTAGAGTTTCTGGACATGGCATGCACTGGAGAGTGTCTTGCTGGAGACTGGACTGTGCCAACAGATGAGGTTGTAGAGCACGAGTTATTACTGTCTGTGGAGCTGCTTCTGTTGTCCACCGAGTTCTTCTTCAGCTTACGACGTTTCGCCAGAGGTGCTGTGGCCACTTCCTGAAGGCGGAAACCATCTCTGGTGGCCTGGTGGAATGCTACCATGGTGTTGTTGATCTGGTTCTGAACGGCGTTGTTGTGAATGTTGAGGATGCCGGGGGTTCTCAGAGGTGTGTGTGACATGTGGCAGTTGATGTTTCTCCTCAGCCACTTGTGCTTGACAAGCTCTTGCATGGAGAGACGCTTCTTGGGCTCCACCGTCAGAAGACCTGCAATGAAATCAAGTATTTAAAGTCAAGTGTTCTGCACATGATGCGAGTTTTGTAAAACAAGTTGTGAAAACATACTAATGTGCTGGTGTTGCTGTAGGTCTCTAGGAACAAAGATGACTGTATAAGACAAGATTATCTAGGTTAGTGAAGGAGATCTCTCCAAGAACTTATCCCATCTTTCTGATGATGACGTTCCTTGTCAGAGACTCATCCTGGTCAGTGGAGTACAGCTCACTGAGGCACCCAAGGTGGTGGGGCCTGCTTTTTTTGGGCTCCACTCTGGGTTTCAGAAGCTGGATCTTCAACAGACCCTACAACTATGAGGTACAGGTCAGTCCTCACTCTATCAGGATATGATATCACAACAGACTGCCGCCACGCTGAGCTGTGTGCTCGCTCTACGATTTGCTTTGTAGTCTATAATATCAACACCAATGGCACTGTAGTGAGCTTATACTTGACAGTTTTCTAAATGATGAGATAATGGTAAATACAGACAGTCCTTGCCTTCTAAAGGAGTTCTGCTTCAGTGACTGCCCTGGAAATTAAAATGGACGTAAAGCAAGCTTCAAAGAGCTTCACTACTTTATTGTCAACAGACAAGAATGTTTTAAAACATACAAATAGAATGACCGTATTATTTCTTCATAAACTTTAAAATAAGTCATTTTAAATTCAGAAAACAACAACCCAGATTTGTGGGGCATGTCTGGAGGAGAAGCTACAGCACCCAGTGGCAACAGGGAGGATGACAGGGAGGATGGCAGGGAGGATGACAGGGAGGATGACAGGGAGGATGACAGGGAGGATGACAGGGAGGATGACAGGGAGGATGGCAGGGAGGATGACAGGGAGGATGACAGGGAGGATGACAGGGAGGATGACAGGGAGGATGGCAGGGAGGATGACAGGGAGGATGACAGGGAGGATGGAAGGCAGCAGAGGCAGAAGCAGGCAGAGAGAAAGAGAAGATGTTTATGATCTGGCACAGGAAATACTCAGTGACAAGCCTGTTAAGACGCACAAGGGACGGAGGCTTATGTAAGGACATGATATCCTACGTCTGTCATATTTAATTAAATATGTACTGCACGCACTAAGAGAAAAAAAAGATTTGTAAATTTACAAAAGGAAGTCCTCCTACTTCAATGGACTGACGGTTAAAGAAATGAATCATTGTAAAGTGGGACGTAAGAAAACAGGGACTATCTGCATTTTAAAGTAAGGTGAGTGGAGTCAACGCAGAAACTTACACCATAAACAAATGCTGGAAAATTTAATGTGTGTAATTAAAACAATGAAATTTTCTGGTCTGTTTAATTTCAGAATCATTCATCTAACAAAAAAAAAAAAAAAAGCATCATTAACTACATTAAGCTGAGAATGTATGAATTTGTATGATAAAAGAAAATGATAATATCAGTGATGGAACAAACAAAAAATGTACAGGAATAAACACAGATACTGTAGCAACCAAATTTGCTAAAACTAAATGCCTGAAAGGAATTAACAAAATAAAACAGAGCTATTCGACATAGATGACAGATGAATCTTTACCACACGAACAGCTCTGATGTGGACTTCACATGGTAAAAGCAGCAAGGGATGACCCAAAGAGACACACAGCAAAGAGACTTGACATGGCAGGGAGCAGCCAAGAAGATAGCGAAGGACCGACAGAAGTGAAAATCTCTTACTATCAGTAGCCCCACGTGTAGCAGCAGCACAGACGGAACAAGAGGGAGACTCTGCATGAGGGAACATGCCTAAGACCGACAGAAGTGAAAATCTCTTACTACCAGTAGCCCCACATGTAGCAGCAGCACAGACGGAACAAGAGGGAGATTCTGCATGAGGTAACATGCCTAAGGGAGGAGACAAACCTCGTATAAGCTGCTTAGCTGCAGGTGACACTTCAGTCCACTCGGGTCCAGAGAGGTCAAACTCTCCATCCTTGATGCGCTGCATGATGTTCAGAGCAGAGTCAGGTTCATTGGGCTCCTGAAATGGTGCCTTGCCAGACAGCATAGAATACTGAAACAGACAGCAGAACAAACTTACACTTCTACTGTAAAGCTCTACTATCTTTAACAGATCAAGCATGCAGGGATCAACCAATATTGCTTTAATAGGTCAAACGTACAGCAATCAATTAATCTTGCTTTAACAGGTCAAGCGTACAGTGATCAATTAACTTTGATATAACAGCCCACAAAAACACTTTATTAAATCCTTTAACATCAAGACTGATTCAAATCAGAATTACTCATATTCATTAAAAAAAAGGGTCTTGAACTGTTTCAAGCAGCTTTAAAAAACAAAAATTAAATAATTACAGTTACACAGTTTTGTTTCATTGTGGGGAGTTCAAAGTTTTAGATTTATGCAATCTCTAAAAATAGGCATCATGTCATTTCCTGGTAAAGTATTGCAGAAATGATGATTAATTACAAAAGATTTTGGTGAGCCAACCAAACAGGGGCAGGTTATGATTTCAGCCACTCTAAGATGAGAGAGAGGGGGGGGGGGGGGGAAGGAGAGATGAAGAGAAAAATATCTGAAGATGCTGACCAAGTGGCACAGGAAATATCAGAGGTACCAAGGACTACACAAATGATTAAATTAAACATAATCTGTGGTGACATCCACACTAATAAACAATGTGAAACACAAACTGTCAATCAAAAGTCACAACCTGCCAGAAAAAAGCAAACCATCATCTTATCTCCAACCACACTCAAAATTACCAAGATAACTCCTAAACTCCAGAGGTCACAGCTCTCGTCATATCCATCCTTACGGCTGGTGATTTGCTTGAGCACTTCCGGGGCACTGTAGGGCAGTGTGAAACAAGGTGTCATCATTGTCTCATTCTTGGGGTTCAAGGTTGCAAAGCCAAAGTCCACAATCTTCAGCTCCGCCTTCTCAGAATTGTCCACAAACAGCAGGTTCTGAATACACAATGAAAGCAATGAATGGCTCATTTATTTTTTACAGCAGTGAAGACAAATCTTACAGTTAAAATATGGAAACATTTTTAAAAAAAAAATTTAAACTCAGTTTACTAATTGTTGAAGATGATTCTAAAACATGAATCTTTATTTAACAATATTTATAATGTACTATACCGAATATCAACTCGACAAATGCCAATCGATGTGCCTTGCGTCGACTGGTTATTTTTCTGATTCCCGACTGACACATAGCACACTGGTCTCACATTCTGAATTTATCCTCACTATGCCTTAAAACCTGGCAAGTCTGGTTCCTTCCTGTGTCAAATCTCACCATGAGGCGTGCAGAAGATTGAATTCATTGTGATTTTGTGTTAAACTGTTATTACGTTTTTTTTTTCTAAGATTACATTCACCACCCACTTGTGTTTCCATCTAAATATTAGCTGCCCGCTTGTCGTTTTCAGTTTATTCTATTTTTCTATTTATCAATGCCAACATGGGCTATCTGCTGCGACATTTTTCTATTTAAGAAAAAAAGGAATGAAAGAAAGATATAAATGATGCTAACCTCTGGTTTCAGATCTCGATGGACAACACCTCGATTGTGCATAAACTCCACAGCTTTAACCAGCTTCCACATGAGTTCACTGGCCTCAGTTTCTGTGAAAAATTTCTTCTTCCTCAATCTAGCCAGAAGCTCTCCTCCCTTAAGTAGCTCCATCACGATGTACGTATGGTACTGGAAAAAGATTTAAGAATTTAAAGAAACATACAACGATTGGCCTTCATCATATTATTCTTAAGCTGAGAAACAACTCTGGCCAACATTAACTGTTTCCCTGTCTAATATCTTGCCATCTTTTTCTCTAGTATATCTTTGTAAGTCATTTTATTATCTACTGCCATACAGACTTACATCATGCTTTGTTTGTTACCTAATAAATACAGCTACATGTAATATATATTACACATACTTCTCAATGCTACTAACTCTAATACATATATTACACATACTGCTGAATGCTACTAACTGTAAAACAAAGAGAGGCAAGGTAGTTTTTTCTTGATCTGACTCTTGATCCGTCATGATAATTTAGAGAAGACCGTATTGGAAGGATACATAATGGGAAAAAGAAAAAGAGGAAGACCAAGACGAAGATGGCTGCAAGACATCGTTGACGATCTGGAAATGGATGCAACAGCAGCAGGCCATCTTGCTCACAACCGAGAGGCCTACAGGAGTGCTGTTTGGGAGGCAAAGTTCCGCAAGGGACATGCAAATGAATGAATGAATGACTCTGGAGTCAGAATCTACAACACCTCACATGAGGACAGTCTTAGCATTATTTACTGCTGCGTCGTCTTGTAATTGAGATTCTGAAGGTCTAGGCACTAAAGCTGTGAAGATCTTGTATGTCACCGAGTGATATATATCTTTCTTTAATTTCTACAGTAATTTATCTCTATTTTCTTGGCAAGCAAACAGTACTTTCACTCCAATTCCTTGGCAAAGCTACAGTAATTTATCTCTAATTTCTTGGTAAAGCTACTGTAATTTATCTCTAATTTCATGGCAAGCTACAATAATTTTTCTCTCTAACACCTTGGTGAGCTAAAGTACTCAATCACTAATACCTTGGTAAGCTACAGTAATTTATCTCTAATTATTTGGTAAGCTACAGTAATTTATCTCGCTACAGTAATTTATCTCTAATTTCTTGGCAAGCTGCAGTACTTTTTTCTCTAATACCTTGGTAAGCTAAAGTACTCAAATATCTTGGTGAGCTAAAGTACTCACTCTCTAATATCTTGGCAAACTACAGTAATTTATCTCTAATTTCTTGGCAAGCTGCAGTACTTTTTTTCTCTAATACATTGGTGAGCTAAAGTACTCACTCTCTAACATCTTGGTGAGTTAAAGTACTCACTCTCTAATATCTTGGCAGGGTACAGTAATTCTTCTCCAATTCCTTTCCTCGAGTGGACATGAGAAGCTGGGAGCTTAAAAGTTACTGCTGTGCTGGGGGGGGGGGGGGGAAGAAGAGAGAGAGAACATACGGACCCCTATTCTGTAGACCGAGCTGTACTATCACGACGACAGTTTACAGGAAGCAAAACAAAAGGTTCTTGACTAGCTTTGCCTTGATGACAAAATGACATCTCTAACATTTATATATGCTCCTACTGCCACTGAATGCGCTTAGAACAGTTTTTATTTATTGTTCAAAATGTGAATGTGCTTCGTACAAACAATTTTGTAGACAAATTTAACAGTGGACTCACTTCATCGTACATGACATCAACAAGGCTGACAATGTTTGGGTGACCTTGACAATGATTTAGGAGCTGCACTTCCCTATTGCAGTTGATACGTCGACTGACAATTTTCACTGCAAACATCTGATTGGTCTGTATATTTCTGCACCTTCTGCACACGGAGAAGGCTCCGTCTCCAAGAGCGGGACCTTTTGTGTCCACTTCGTATTTTTGAAAAAAGGATGAGCTCTGCAAGACAGACAAAGGAAAATACCTTGAGGGACAAAGTCACATAAGACATATCTATCAAATCCTTCGCAACTTTAATCCTTTCATATCCTATGTCAAACATTTCTGGAACTGTAACCCTTTACCATCCTATGTCAAAGATTTCTCGAATCAATTTCAGCACTAGAAATCTATGTCAGACAAGCAGTTAGGATTTTGAAAAAAAACCCCCCAAAATTATGAAAATCTTACGTGAAATATACCTGAATCAAGTAACTTATAGCTCATTTTAAAAAATTAACTTTTCTTTCATACAGAAACTGAAACCAAAAAAAAAAAAAAAAAAGTTGAAGGAAATAAAAGATAAAAGAAATATCTAAATACAATTACATTTAAATGAATTGTATTGAGTGTCTTCAGTTATGAAAATGGACAAAAAAGGGCTTGTGAGTACACAATTTATCACTCTCCATCTCTTCTGACACATCACAATCTCGACTACTTACTTTAAAGTGGCTTGCGGTCAGCAGAGCTAGGTCATCTGGCTTGTGCTCATTTGATCTATGTAGGAGGTCAGCACTCACAGAGTTTTCGGTGAAAATGATGGATGGCGCTACATACGAATATCCCTGGAGATGATGTAAAAAAAAACAAAATTGTTTACATAAATCTTTAACATTCTGAATCAGCAGATACTTTACAACAGTGACTGCATTTATTGATAATTATCAGTAAATTACTGATTAAAAATAGAGAAACCAAAAGCTTTGGAGGCAGTCAGTTACCGTAACTGGTTTATATTATCAAAATCCTACTAGAAAAGCAACCAGTGAAACCAGTTGGAGCATAACCAGCCAGTCGACTGATGATTCTCAATTTGCATTGAGAAGAATCAAACAGTTTTGACAGATAAGACAAAAAAAATCATGTGAACTTACTATCTGCTGTTGTCTGTACAGTATATTTACATTTATATTTAAAAAAAAAAGTGTGTATAAAAATACCAAATACTGTATTGAGAAAACCAGAAAATAATTTATGCAAGGTGAAAGAATGGTATAATTGTACAAGTTTTAAAAAAATCCTACTGCAATCACTGCGTAACTCAACTGTACAAGTGTATGACAAGAAGATATCCAAGGAGATCATCAGTTATTATGGCATGATAGTTACCGATTCAAATTATGACCATATAAAATAGAGATTAACATTTTCCTCAGACACTATATCACAGTCTAATGTTTGCTGCTATGTCATATATTCTAGTGTTTGCCTGGCCAAACTATGACACCATGTCGTATAGTCTAATGTTTGCCTGGTTAAACTATGACACAAAACCATATAATTTAATTTTCACACAGTTAAATTATGACAACTACATCATTTTTATAATGCAACAAACAAGAGCTGTCCTCTTCTAACCTTAAACAGCTTCTCTCCCATGTTTGGTACAATTGCTGGTGACTCTGTAGCAGCCATCCTGGTAAACTCTTCCGAGAAATTGCTGAGGTCCATCTCACTGCATATCTTAGGAACAAATGGTGCTGGTACTTTTTTCTGAGCCAGATCATCCCAGTTGATGGACTAAATATGCAGAATTAAAACAAAAAAAAACAAATAAAACATTAATATAAAAAAAAAACAAAAAACTTTTTGCAAAATTGAAAAGCATGATTTTCTTTGTGTGCCATGATTGCACACTGAAAGAGAGCTTTTGTTAATCATTTTTAGGTGACAAAACACTCATAAGAAAGGATAAATTCCATGTGGTAAGTAATCTCATCTACATAGTAGGAAATAAGAAAGGATAAATTCCCTGAGGTAAGTAATCGTATCTACATAGTAGGAAATAAGAAAGGATAAATTCCATGTGGTAAGTAATCTTATCTACATAGTAGGAAATAAGAAAGGATAAATTCTGTGAGGTAAGTAATCTTATCTACATAGTAGGAAATAAGAAAGGATAAATTCCCTGAGGTAAGTAATCTTATCTACATAGTAGGAAATAAGAAAGGATAAATTCCCTGAGGTAAGTAATCCTGAACGTGTAGGTTGAGCAGCTGTCTGTTATCTCCATAAATGACGTGGTTCTCTCTCTATCTGCACCAGCAATGTTTTCTAGTTTATTACTACACAAGACACAACTCTATCTCTTTGTATTGTCTCTGTTTTCCAATTTATTTCAACACAAGAAACTATCATTTTACCCTTTCCTTCTTTCAACTTCAAAGAACTGCATGTCTGTCTGTCTATTGCCTATCAATCTTTAAAGTGCCTAATATCTGTCTGTCTACTGCCTGTCAATCTTAAAAGTGCCTAATATATTTTATGTTTTAAGTGTAAACGGGTCTCATCAGACACTTCCACTCTATAGACTCTTACCTTAAAAAATGGATGCAGCTTAACCTCCTCCGCACCATTTGAGCCCAATCGTTTGGATGGATCTTTAGTCAGCAACCTCTGTACAAAGTCCTTCACCTCATGGGAGAATGTTTTTGGGTACGGTGGGTTACACTTCATGATACGCCTGCAACAGAGTGAAGAAGACTCATCTCAAAGTAATCTTCTTACATATATGTGAAATCTCACACTAACCTTGTAATCTTCATCTAAACTTTGATCATCCTTGAAAACAAAAAATGAAACCACAAAGAAAATATTAACAATTTAAACATTACTTTCAAGGCTGCAAGAACAAAGAAGCTTAAAACATCACCATCTTCCATATTTTCATCAACAAAAAAAAGAACCTAAAGCTCTTACTTTGAGATTTCACTTTGAGTGTTTCTCTCCCCATCCATCGTGAAAGGCGATGCCCCGGTCAGAAGCTCGTAAGTGAGTACCCCAAGGGACCACCAGTCCACGGCCTGCAACAAGACGAAAGCAAGAGTTAGAACTGAGATATGTGCTTAAATTACGACAGGTAAGATATCTGTTGGTCAGAGAACAAAAATATAAATTGAACATGAGGATATTATCATGTATGTTGATATGAGAGGATATTATCTTGTATGTCAATATGTGAGGATATTATGTATGTTGATAAGGAAGTTAAGAAAATCATGTCATGATCTTTCAGTGAAATACATTATTTACAAACTAGCAGAAGCACTGCCATCAATCAATCAATCAATCAATCAATCAATCCATCCATCCAACTGTCCTTCCATCTTCCCATCCCACCCACCCATCCATCATTATCGATCAACAGAACAATAATAATATGCATTTGATGTTTGTGGAATAGGTGAGAAAGAGGGTGCCAGGTTAAACAAACGAAGAAAAGACCATGAATAGAATATCCGGGCCATATCTATAAACTTACAAAATCGTGGCCCGTCTGTCCACCTCTGATCACCTCAGGGGCCATGTACTCTATGGTACCACAGAAGGAATATGTTCGGTGAGTCTGCAAGACAATGGATTGAGAAAGTACTAACAAATAACTGAATGTGTTGGAAGCAGCTGTTATATATCTTCTTTGCTTCATTAGCACTCTCATATCATGGCATGTGAAATTCAGCCAATAATTATTATCCCATCAGTTGGCATATGATTTTCAACATTACTTATAATAATGACAAAATGCACTTTTGATAGCAAAGACTAAGCAAAAAGTTCAAGCTATAGTCATCTTCAGCATACAAGACTTCCAATGATCTTCTTCTTCTTCTATTCCCCGGAACACCAAGCATGGTATTCTTTGTGGCTGATGTGATGAAAGTGTTGAGGCACAGCACTGTTTCAGACTGGGAGCACATTACGGCAGCCATTTTTTCACTCCATAGGGGGTGGAGCTAAAAGGTGGGAGATGTGCAGTACTTCTTTGGCAGACTCCACCACCATGTGGACTATGGCAATCCCTGCCCCCATTAACTAGGCTAGGCTATTTTGGGGCACCAACTGAGAGGTAGGATGAGGTCTGGATGGCTATAGTTTGCCAATCCTGATGCCAGCATGTCAGCTATAGTTTGCCAATCCTGATGCCAGCATGTCAGCTATAGTTTGCCAATCCTGATGCCAGCATATCAGCTACAGTTTGCCAATCCTGATGCCAGCATGTCAGCTATGGGTTGCCAATCCTGATGCCAGTATGTCAGCTATAGTTTGCCAATCCTGATTCCAGCATGTCAGCTATGGGTTGCCAATCCTGATGCCAGCATGTCAGCTATAGTTTGCCAATCCCGATTCCAGTATGTCAGCTATGGGTTGCCAATCCTGATGCCAACATGTCAGCTATAGTTTGCCAATCCTGATGCCAGCATGTCAGCTATAGTTTGCCAATCCTGATTCCAGCATGTCAGCTATGGGTTGCCAATCCTGATGCCAGCATGTCAGCTATGGGTTGCCAATCCTGATGCCAGTATTTCAGCTATAGGTTGCTGACTGCCAAATCTGATAGCATCTTCATCCCTAATCTTCTTTTATACAAAAAAGAAAACAACAATGTACTTTCATCATGGACTGACTGTTTAATTCTGTTATGTTACATTATATTCAAGAAATCCTGAAAGACCTCTGACTTATTCTAACAACATATAAGTCCTCATTACATCACACAAATTAGTTCAAAAACAAATGTGACAACAACCACAGCTTGACAATGCACTAACCACAAATAAACCTTCCTACTTGGTACTGGAAAGACATTTCATACAACAAGAAAATCAGTAAAAATTCATTGACCAAGACTTACTGGATCTGTGGGCAGAAATTCTTTACTGAGGCCAAAGTCTGTCAGAACAATGTGCCCATCTGAGTCCAGCAGTATGTTCTCCAGCTTAATGTCTCTATATATAATGCCAAGCTGCAATTTATGAACAAAATCCACTGAAGGTCATACATATGGCACTTTCACAGAAATATAACTGTAGACATTGTTAAACAAAATTACATGGGTACTTGTACAGTACAAAGTTCAGAACAGAAATATATTTGTGGTCAGCAGCGCTGAACATTATTCTTAAGTTATACAGTACAAAATGCCAAAGTTTAGGAAATATGAGGCAATCTGTGACAGACAGGAGAATAGGCCAATATGAAATTATTGGTCTTGGAATTACTGGCCTGTCTGTAGCAACGTCTCAAATGTCAAATGCAGGCTATGTTCGTTAACTTGAAGTACTTGAGCGAATGTGTGAAACCAAGGCCAATAACTGAACCGGAAACTTACTTTGTGAAGCGTCTCCAAAGCCAGGGTGATTTCCCCTATGTAGATGCGAACTTCAGATTCTGTGAAGTGTTCTCTCTGGTAGAGATGGGTGAACATTTCACCTCCATTTACAAAATCTGAAGAAACATAGGAGAGGTAAATGATATATCTATAAGAAAACCGTGTTCCATAACGGTAACTGAGTTTGTAGCATACTTAATTAAAAGTTACTACACTATAAAGGTGAAGCAAAAGTTACTACATTATAAAGGTGAAGCAAAGGTCAATACTGTCTGAATATCTTGATAATTTCTACCTTGTAAGACATTTTATGTTTTAAAAGCCGTTTAAATAGCCCGCCTTAGGCTGAGGTTATAAACATCCAATAGGACTCACAGATACTTGCATATAGTGGAACCACAGAACATGACGCGCTGGCTTTACATCTAAAGTTCCACATTCTAATCTTCTAAAAGTATAACTAAAAATTGTTTAAAAATCCACCAACCTAAGATGAGGTTCAGCTTGGAATCTGTCTGGAAGGCGTAGTGCAGGGTGACAAGGAAAGGTGACTGTCTGATGGCTTCTAGCACCTGGCGCTCTGTCCTGGTGTGCTCCGTCGTCTTTGTCTTCTGAACAATGGAGGCTTTCTTCAGCTGCTTCAGGGCATACAACTTCCCATTGTCACGTCCTCCAATCTTTCGCACCAAGAACACCTTCCCGTACGCTTTGGTTAGAACAAGAACAACAATATTGGTCTGTCAGCGAGACTGCACCCAAGAACACAGATAACAACATGGTCATATGCAGTAACTCAAAGCTATGCAGAACTGCATGGATGATGTAACTCAAAGCTATGTAGAACTGCATGGATGATTTAAACAATATCAGGGTTTATCAACGTCCACAGAAAGCAAGCAGTGAGAAAACTGTCCTACAAATATGACTCTGCATACAAAAAGCAACAAATAAAACAAGACAATGTAGATGTAAATGCATGGAAAGAAACATCCTATGGGACCTTTTTTTTATTACAAATATGAGAGAAGAAAGAGGCTGTGTTTGTGCACATCACACGTGGCTTTTTTTCCTGGTCACATTTTGGCGATGCTCATAATCTAATTATACAGTATTTACATTCCAAAACTGAACAACGGCAAAGGACAGCCAAGTTCTTTACTGAGTTATCAGTAGACAAAGAGTTTTTAATTCAGTCACATGAAGATCCACCAACATCTTGTTAAACTGGGACCTCCATGACACTCTATAAAAGACTCTAAGTAAACCACCAACATTAGTTAAACTGGGACCTCTATAACACTCTATAAAAGATTCTAAGTAAACCACCAACATCTAGTTAGTTAAACTGGGACCTCCATGACACTCTATAAAAGACTCTAAGTAAACCACCAACATCTAGTTAGTTAAATTGGGACCTCTGTGACACCTTATGTAAGACTCTAACTAACGAAGAAAGAAAGCGTAAAGAAAAGTGAGAACAACCCTCTTATGCCAAAGGAGGTGCGAGATAGCGCAGTTCATTAGTACGCTGTTCTCTCGTGGATGGACGGCTTCTCGTCATACCGGAGTCCGTGGTTCGAATCCCAGGTAATTCTCTTGTGATTTTTCTTTATCTCACGTCTCACTAAAGTGCTTTGTCTACGATTTTTTTCCAGGTCTAATCCTACAAAACTCTGCCCTACACCAAAGAGGCATCTACGGAACTCAGTGCTTGTGTCCGTACTTTCCTTCACCTGTGTGGACACTAGACTGTGAAGCTGTCAGCATTACGCCTGGCTGCCTCTCACCGCCCAGTTCTAGCAGAAGCCAGGTACTCATTTCTAAAGCCTCCCGCTGGATTCGAACACCAACCTTCGCCGTGAAAGACTAATGCACTAACCAGTTCACCACTAGGGCGTCCACAGACAGCGTATGAGCTGCTCAAACTATCCACAGGCAAAAAAAAAAAGCAAACCAAAAAAAAACAATCTTTCATCTATAATGAAAAAGACCAGTAAGGAAACTGATGAGCGCAGGTGTATGAAGGCAGTTATAAATGTCCAGACACAGAAAGACCACAAATACATAACGCATGACAGCAACCCAAGGCCGGGTAATGTAGAACTAATGTCTTTTACGTACAAGACCGAAAACTGTTCTATATGTGTGATGACGATGAGTAAACAAGTTGACTGAGATTATGACACAGCGTCCAGCAAGTCACATCGGTTCGACCCTGTGGTGTGAGTTATGGCCACCACTGACTCATGTGCGTGGGTGGGTCTAAAACCACTTAATCATCCTACACGTGAGCTCACTGCTTGGAGTAGAATGTCCTTGTCAACGACCGTTTTAGAACAATCACATCCCACCTGACATATCCGTCACCGTCTACGAATGATTTATACTACACGAGGAATATATTTTCAAGGTCATAATATGATTATATGAACAAACTTGGCGAGCTACCATGCGAGACATATACGACGTTTAATGGCACGGGAAGGATGTAAGATTAACAATATGATTATATATGATTAACAAGGCTCAAGAATCATCATCATCATCATGTGCCGTGCCGACTGGCGTTGGCTATTATGCTTCTCCAGAGTATCCGATCCTTCATGCAGGCCATCAGCTCAGTTGGTGATCTCCTCTCACACCATCCCGTCAGACTGTCCAGTATCATTTCTCTTGGTCTTCCTCTTGATCTTCTTCCTTCTATTCTCAAGAATATTAACAAGAATATGATGAACAAGGACCAAATGATTTTCAATGATCCCAATAAGGTCCACGAGGGCCGAGTTTTCAAATTGTTGCACTGTCGTACAAATTTTGCAATTAACTTTCCATAAAACAAGGCAAAATATATCAGGAAGCACAATGAGTTTATCAAGTAATGGTTCCTTCCACAGACAGACAGATAGACCCACACAAGTAGGGCTCCTTCCACAGACAGACCAACACAAATAGGGCTCCTTCCACAGACAGACAGACCAACACAAATAGGGCTCCTTCCACAGACAGACAGACCAACACAAATAGGGCTCCTTCCACAGACAGACAGATCAATACAAGTAGGGCTCCTTCCACAGACAGATCAATACAAGTAGGGCTCCTTCCACAGACAGACAGATCAACACAAGTAGGGCTCCTTCCACAGACAGACAGATCAATACAAGTAGGGCTCTTTCCACAGACAGACAGATCAATACAAGTAGGGCTCCTTCCACAGACAGATAGACCAACACAAGTTGGGCTCCTTCCACAGACAGACAGATCAATACAAGTAGGGCTCCTTCCACAGACAGACAGATCAATACAAGTAGGGCTCTTTCCACAGACAGGCAGATCAATACAAGTAGGGCTCCTTCCACAGACAGACAGACAGATCAACATGCTAACTGTACCACAACACAAGAAAAAAAAGGTGCACAAGTTTGCACTGCTATGCTTGCTTTGGAAAAAGGAGACCAGAGCCAAACTGATCCCCAGAAATCATCCACTAAGAACAGACGGTGTACTTTTGTTAAGAAAATGCGAGAAAAAGAAAACTGGGATTATGTCCTCATAAATCGCCACATTCTACGCCCACACTAAGATAACCAACACAGTAAGGGTGCAACCACATACTCCTGTACGCTAATGAAATACGACCTACTTTACGGCATACCTTTGTGAAGAAGTCACATAAAAGTGCAACAGGTTATGCCACTGTATGAAAGTCACATGAAAGTATACCAAGCCGTGTCACTGTATGAAAGTATACCAAGCTAAGTCACTGTATGAAAGTCACACGAGACAGGCTGTTACTGTATGAAAGCCACATGAAAGCTATGTCAACATATGAAAGTACATATATCAGGCTATGTCAATGTAGGACAGCCATATGAAAATATACCAGGCTATATCAATGTATGAAAGTCACATGAAACTACACTGTATATCAGACACTCTAACAAAGTCATATGAAAGTATGTCAGCACCGTATGAAAGTCACATGAAAGCACAACATGCTATGTTACTGTATATAAGTCACATTAGCACTGTCAAAAAAGTCATATCAGGTTATGAAAGTACATCAAGCTACGTATGTACAAAAAGTCGCATCAGGTTATGTCACGATATGAAAGTCACATAAAGCCATAACATACAACTGGGCCATGCGGAAAGAAATAACACAGCGATCTAATCACGTTGGACTACTACACCTACTGGAATATAAGCATAACACATGTGCTAAGCAACCTAACTAGGCCAAGTCGTCAATGTTTGTCAGAGTGCAAACTCGACCTTCACCTACACAAAGAGAGTGACTACTCACCTCCTGTGCCAAGTACTTTCAGCAACTCAAAGTCCTGCATGCTGACACGACCCTTGCCCGTGAAATTCACTGAGGACGAGAAGAGATACATGAGTTAAAAAAAAAAACTAAAAAAAAAAAACAAACAAATCCGTGCTACCGATATCTGATAGGAGACTGGCTTTCGTAGGCAACGCAGCGGAGCAAGCAAAGCATGACCAAAAGAATGGAAGAAGCTACCAACGGTGAATGTCTTAAGTGAAGGAGGATATAACGTGAATGTTCTGAGTGAAGAAGGCTACAACAGAAAAAAAAAAAAGATCCACTCAACTCACGTGTTGTCTTATCCAGTCACGAAGAAAACAACTGAACCGTCACACATTGGGGAAGGGAGGAGGAGAAGAGATTAAACAGACAAACATCTCCTGGCATAACTGCTCAAGCATTAGCTATGAGCATCACAATGCGTGGTGCTATATAAACTAGAAACATTACAACTCATTTGTGCTATATAAACAAACATCACAACGCATGTGTGCTATATAAACTAGAAACATTACAACGCATGTGTGCTATATAAACTAGAAACATCACAAACCATGTGTGCTATATAAACTAGAAACATTACAAACCATGTGTGGTATATAAACTAGAAACATCACAACGCATGTGTGGTATATAAACTAGAAACATCACAACGCATGGGTGCTATATAAATTATAAACATCACAATGCCTTCTTCTACTTAACATCACAGTGCTCAGCTATGAACGCCACAAGATTCACCATGTTGACCAAGTAACGTAGTTATACGATCCTTTATGTCTGATGTAGATTTGTTGTGCTCTTCGTTCCACATACATCATACACTCTCGCACATATTCATGATGCTAGAAGCTCAAAACTAGGAACATTACTAAAAAAAAAAATGAACGAAACACATCATTTATTAAATAAACTCTCAAAATAAAAACGGCCGAACGACAAAAAAAAAAAAAAAGAAAGACAACGGCCAAAAGACAGAAAGAAAAGAAAAACGTCTTGTTCTATCTTCTAGGAACCGACGATGTTCTTTGCAGCCGATGTGGTGAAGATGGTGAAGCACAGCGAGGGTGTACAATACTTTTTTTTACTAGGCTCCACCACCATGGAGGACTACGACGATCGCTGGCCCCCGTTAGCCAGGCTAGATCCTATTACCAACAGAGAAGTGGGACAGGGTCTTGACCAGCAATGGTTCGCCAACCCTGACGCTGGCATGTCAGTTATGGGCCTCTGGGTGCCAAACAGGGCAGCCCCACCCCCCACCACTACCTGTATGACTGAACCGACCTGGTAAGTCAGGGGGAGATAATGATGCAGTGACAGCGAGGCAGGACGCTGGGCTAGATACCGGCATAAAGGCCGCCATGCAGTTGGAAGCTAAAACACCAGAAAAGAACTTGCTAACCTTATGTTTTAATTGCGCTCTATCTCTCCCCCCCCCCCAACCCAAGTACGTGGACAGGAGAGGTCTATTTTGCAGAATCATTCTCTTTAGTGTGTGTAAGCAAAACTGCGGAGTGCATCCCTCCCCCCTCAACTTGACAAAGCCACGGCAGGTGAAAACACCGTCATAATGATGTACCTAAAGCGTTGTGGATCTCTCAAACAACAAAGACCCAGTCTCACATTCTGGGGGTTTGGAATCCAAGGAAAACAGGAAAGGAAGTGTAAAAAAAAAAACCATATAGGAGAGCCAAGAAATGGATGCTAGTATGTATCTTGGAGAGATATCAGAGCCAAGAAATGGATGCTAGTATGTATCTTGGAGAGACAGGTCTATTTTATGAATGTGCAGCGAGGTAATACTTGGTATGATGAATGGGCCATGCAGAACGAATGGAAGAAAATCTTCAAACTCGTGTGTGTAAGAGAGAGAGAGAGAGAGAGAGAGAGAGAGAGAGAGAGAGAGAGGGGGGGGGGAAGGAGGGTGTGCCAGTTTCTCTAGATTTATGCCAATGTGTACCTAGAAAAGCCACTGTAGAGTGTAAGTCCCCCCCCCCCCCCCGAGAGTTCGTTGTTCGATCACCGCGACCTGTAGCTTTCAAGGAAGATTTATCCCCATAAAGACCACGAATGTGGACAGGAGCTGTAGCGAGGGCGTGAAGGAAGTGATAGTTCTGGCTTACTGAGTCGGCCAAATAGATTCCTGGATTTAAAAAAAAAAAATGGATGAGGAACGCGTGACTGAGGGAGTGATCTGGAACTGTTGGCAAAAATCAGCTTCGGTTTGGACGTGGACATGAAAGATTTCTCTGTACACTCCCACAAGCTTTTAATTTCTTTACTTGTGAAATGAGGGGAACAGAACTAGTATCTCAGTTCCCTGCCGATGCTTGGTCCGCTGCTGTTGAGACAGCCGTTATGGGGAGTCTTAGAACCGCTTTCAACGTCACTGACTTCATCATTAAGAATGACAAATTATTGGCTGTTTTCGCCGTCATCTAGAGATACAGCTCTTCTCAAATCACACTCTTCTCCTCATTCGCCTGTTATTATACTCCGCCGCCATATGGCGTCCCCCAAGATCCATACGTATGGAACTAACCGAGAAAGGCGCCGTAACAGACGTCAACCTCATCGATTCCGACAACACTCACTACCTAGATCTCTATAGCTGCCCCCACCCCCCCCCCAGCCACCCTCACTTCATCCAGTAGCGCTATCTGTGACCATTTTAATGATTTACACGCAGCGACGGCAGCACTGGGCATAGCGCACAGCGGTTCTAAATATGTTTTTGATCGTGGACCAGTAAATCCAATGACAAGCCGTAGCGATCCACTATCACTTGATATTAAATTAGAATCCTCACCTAAATCTAGTATTCTGGATTCACCTAAATCTAGTACTCTGCATAATCTAAATCTGCTAGGTGGACCCCACGTGACTCCAGGTTGGGGAACCGATGGTACAGACGGTCTCCATATACAAAGTTATTTCTTTTAGCTATCTTACATGGGACCCGACTAGAAGATCTTGATTTTGCTGATGACATAACTCTTATCAGTAATAATGTGAATTCCATGCAAGAAAAAACAGATAGCCTGTCTTCACTGGCTAGCAAAATAGGACTTGAAATTAACAAGGACAAAACAAAAATAATGAAAATTCCCATTAATCAAAATGGAAGAAATACACACAGAAGGGACATATATTGAAGAAGTCAATCAATTTGCATTACCTTCTCAGCTACATAGACCAGGACGGTAACACCAGAAAGGAAGTTAGAATCAGAATTGCAAAAGCAGCATCGATCTTCAAGAATCTTGAGAACATATGGAATTCAAAAATTATAAGCATAAAAACCAAGTTAAGACTATTCAATCCAAATGTAATATCCACCCTCATTTATGCATGCGAAAGCTGGAAAACAACTAAAGAAACAGACAAGAAATTAAGACTCTTTTGAAAACAAATGTCTAAGGAAAATACTCGGCATCAAGTGGAACGAATTCAAGAACAATGCAGAGATAAGACAGATGACCGAACAACAACCAGTCTCATGGGTGATCAGGAAAAGGAGATTGACATATGTTGGTTACGTGATGAGAAGAAACAGTCAGAGAATCCCAAAACAAGCTATCAAGTGGAACACAACAGGCCGAAGAAAAAGAGGCAGACCGCGTGAAACTCCGAAGAGGACATTATTAAGAGAGGCCAAGTTAGTAGGCATAAAATCCTTTGATGAAGGTGAAAGACTCGCCGAAGACGGGAAAAATTGGCGAACTACTTTGCGAGGCCTATATGACGTTTAACGGCACGGGAAGGATAAAAGATATAAGATAAGATCTTATAACCATCGGGGGGGGGGGGGGGAAGAGAGAGAGAACACGCTATCCAATTAGACAATCGGTGACTCGTAGCTGACAAGCTAGCCTCACGGTTAGCGAACCACTGCTCACCACGACCCTGCCCCAGCTCTCCGCTGGTAGCCCCAGTAACAGCCTGGCTAACGGGACAGAGATCGCCTAGTCCCCACGGTGGTGGAGTCTGCCACATAAGTACTGCTTTTTAGTTCCACTCAGGGGCTGAAAATATATGTCATGACCTGCTCCCAATCCGACACGATGCTGTGTCTCAACATCTTCAGCACATCTGTTGCAAAGAACACCAGCTCGTAATTCCAGGGAAGAAGAAGAAGAGGAAGAAATGTTACAACCACATGCGATAAGGGATAACTGTGCAAAATGAGTAGACGGACACCGAATGTTGGACAGCTCCTAAAGCCCACGCGAAGCAAACTTGGGAGAAGAAAACATGACGTGATACTGTCAACTTCCAACGGCATGTTCACCATAATACAACACATAACACAAGGCACAGTGTTGCACATGGCAGCCTAGGCAAAACTGTCGCATCACTTCACCAGACCTGGAAGGTTCTATCTGCTGAATTTGTCACCGCAACAGAAGACTGACCCGTCATCAGCTCACATCAACAGGAAGTGTAATGAGATGATGTAGTCTGGCTCCAAACAGACGGAAATCATAATATGTGGACACTTCGAAGAAGCTTATCACAGACAAGACAGTTGGCGGAGGGGGGAGGAGAAAGTGCTGACACGGCAAAGATGTAGGTCCAAGCCAGTCAAGATTAACATTAGAGAATATTACCTTCTATAGATGCAACGAATGGATGCATCAGCAGCAGAGCATCTTGCTTACAGCCAAGAAGCCTACAGGAGAGCTGATGGGGGAAGAACGGGGTGGGGCAAAGTTCCGCAAGGGACATGCAAATGACTGATTGACTGATTGATGCAACGTTAACAAAAACCACAGTGACACAGCTTGAAAGGGGAAACAAAATTGTGCAGTGAGTTCTCTCTCGAGTCCACGACACACATGCCAGCACGGCGACGGTTCAATGTTCTCTCCCTCCAACCCCTCCCCTTTCTGACGCCAAAAAACAGGGCAACTCGTTCACAGCACAAAGGCTTTCCTTCAAATCCAGTCTCCATTTAGTTTCCCACATAACTCCACCTCATTCGCTTTTCAAAAACACACACAAAATTACAAAGGTTTTTTTTTTTTCATGTTCCCTTCATCCCTTCTATACTCTTCCCTCTCAGTCTCTTCTGTGTGAAGCGTGGTCCAACCTAGCGCGCGGCAGCCAGGCCTGGCCTTCTGCCACAGAATATTTCTTTACCTCGGTAAGCCATCCCCCCGTACAACCACATCCCCCCACCCCCTTCCCCGTCCGTGTTATACTTCCTTTAAAAAATTGTCCATCACTCTGCTCTATGACCCCCCACCCCCCTTCCTCAAATCAGTGAATCTCTTGACAATCCTACTCTCCGACCGGCTTCTTCACGTTCAGCGTCCTAACAATAACTTCTGGCTAACCGCTATTCTCTCTCTCTCTCTCTCTTTCTCACAGGTTGCACAACGTTATCTACGGCAGCCGGGAAATCCCGGACATGATAAATTAAAAAAAAAATCTTAAATCCGTCTTTGTTTGGATCTTATCTACAGCTGCTGAACTTTGCTCTAAACCGTTCGACCTGCATTGATTCAGGGAGCAAAATGTCACATATAACTTCTATTAGGGTCTACGACCGGCAACCTGCCTCGAATAACGCTCTTCTGCTGCATCAGCTCCACACCAAGCTATGAGACAGTCTCACTGATATAACTGTCAGTAACCCCCCCCCCCAAAAAAAAAAAAAAACCAAAAAAAACAAAACAACAAACTGATGGAATGTAATTTAGACAAAGCGTGGAGACCGTACAGTAAACCACACTCGACTAGCCCGGATGATAAGGGCAGGCTACATATATTGTAAATAAGCAGAGAATTTGCTAATAACAAGTTAACATTCAAATAAGATCCGGCTTCTCGGAATATTTCCTGAAACACTATCTCAGAGTTTACTCTCTGCGTACGGCTGTAAACTTCATTCTGTAAACAACACCGCTTTCTAGCAGGACTTGTTTTCCCGTATCAGCTGCAACAAGTTATTTACTCGCTTTCTCCACTCTTGTTTCTGCATAAATCCCGTACTCGACCTAGTCCTTTTGAGGAAGCGTACGTCACACTCGAGTCACCCACGTCAAAAAGCTGTCACCGCCGCCCGCGGGGTCAGGGGCCAGGGGTCACGAAAGACCGAGTGCCCGAAATATCTAGACACAGAGAGCTATAAATAAATCGCCAAGGTCCTGAAGTCACGATCTTATTTATAGATAGCAGAATTTCATCTTTTACATGGGCTTTTTCCGGTGCTATGACTTCCTCTCAAGCTAACGACTCTTCCTTATCTCACACAACTAAACGAAGCCCTTTTCTGACCACGGCAGAGCTCGATGCTAACCCTTCAGGTCCTAAGTTGAATCAATAAAGCTCCAGCTACCATGTAACCTTCTGCCCTCAACAGAATTTGGGCGCCGAAAGGTCACAAGAACTTCTGTTAATGGGCACTGACACTGGCTGCAACATATATCCATCTATCTCGACAGCCATGTTGAAGATCCATCTCGACAGCCATGATGAAGATCTATCTCGACAGCCATGACTACACACACACAACCAAAGTAAATTAATAACTCTACGCGCTATATCTGTGCAATGCTCCCATATCCCATGACGATATCCCATGACTGAAATCTTAACATGAATACAACAGACTGTAATGAACTGGCAATAAGTCACAGACCCTTTGAGTTTCTGCATCTCCAAGTTATGAGCGCGTCCAGGACTTGAGCGTCACCAGCAGACAAAAAACACGTGCTTGTGAGCATGTTTGGAGTGGCGAGACAAGTGTCTTGCGTGCTTGTCCTTCTGGGTTAAGTGTCATTTCATGTAGAAAGTGGCTTGTGTCATTTCATGTAGAAAGTGGCTTGTGTCATTTCATGTAGAAAGTGGCGTGTGTGGAAAAAATAAACTACGCACAAAGATGATGGACACTGTTGCACATGAAAACATGTACGAGAATGTTTTGTTAACATGTATTGGGAATGTAATGTTTGGCAGAGACGACTGGTGACAGACATCTGACAAAAAACATCTGAGAAAAACTGAGGAGGAAAGAAAAAAAACCAAACCAACTTGCCATACGACAGTTAGCTACCAACCAGACTGTTGATGACAGCTGAACTAGCTACCAGATTGTTGATGACAGCTGAACTAGCTACCAGACTGTTATTGACTGCTGAACTTGCTACCAGACTGTTATTGACTGCTGAACTAGCTACCAGACTGTTGATGACAGCTGAACTAGCTACCAGACTGTTATTGACTGCTGAACTTGCTACCAGACTGTTATTGACTGCTGAACTAGCTACCAGACTGTTGATGACAGCTGAACTAGCTACCAGATTATTGATGACAGCTGAACTAGCTACCAGATTATTGATGACAGCTGAACTAGCTACCAGACTGTTGATGACAGCTGAACTAGCTACCAGACTGTTGATGACAGCTGAACTAGCTACCAGACTGTTATTGACTGCTGAACTAGCTACCAGACTGTTGTTGACAGCTGAACTAGCTACCAGACTGTTGATGACAGCTGAACTAGCTACCAGACTGTTGTTGACAGCTGAACTAGCTACCAGACTGCTGATGACAGCAGCTTACAGACTGTTGATAACAGCGCTATTACATTCGCGTACAACCTGCAAAGTGCATGGGCGATTTTTAAAAAAGTGACAATAGGCTGGACAGAGAGGCTGGAAGATGCAAGCAGGCGGACACAAGCAAGACAAACAGAGAGACAGACAGGATGACAGACAGACATAGATCCCTAATCATCGACAACGATGATAAAATGCTAAGATATGACGTAATTTATACAAAAGATTATAGCAAGCGCAAAGACAGTAAAACAAAAAGAATCATTTACCTCCGTGCTGGCAATGACTCCACAGTAACAGCATAGCTCTAGGAAAAGAAGAAATTCCTTCACTTTCACACATACAACTCCACTATAGCTGATCCTCGGTGTGAACTACTCCACAGAGAAAGCGCGTCTCGGCACAGCTCGGCCACTCTCTCTCTCTCTCGTCTACTGCCGTCCTGTTACGTACTACTAGATCGAGGCCACCGTGTGGGCTGACAAACAACGCTACGGCTAATCCCGGGATCAGCGGGAATTTTCCCCCAGCTGGGGAAAAGGGGGGCGGGGCTGACCGTATTGAGCAAGTGCCTTACCTTGACGTGATGAGCAACCGGCGCAGTATGATCTGATCTTTTGTATGATTTCCCTATAATTGATTTTCCATTTCAGGCGGAGTTATGCGCAACATTTGTTCACATACCGACTACATAATGTTGGATTCTGATATTTGCTTCCAGTGCAAAATTTCAAAATTAAATAATAATTATCGCAGCAATAATGACATTTATCAGTATGCCAAAAATAGAATACAGGGGAACCAGTGGGATAATGGTGTTTTCCCCAGCATGGGGAAATATGGAAGATGGGAACTATCGACGCTTGGCTCTAACGAAACATTACCGTATTTCCCATTGTAATGCTTGACCGGCGACTAAAAGTACAGTGTCTTAGGATGTGGTGGAGCCTATGAGAAGTTTGAAAACTGTTGTTACTTCACTGGAGATTTTTTTTTGGGGGGGGGGGGAGAGGGGCAGGGTCTTGGCTTGCGTCGTTCATGAAATCGAGAGAATCATCATCATGGCTATGGAAAAGGAACCGAGTGTAATTTTGAAATGAGTCGGAAATGTTTCAATTATGAAGGAGTCGGAATTTTTGTGTCCGACAAAGAAGGAAAGAAAGAAAAAAAAAGAGATGAGTCGGAATCGAATGCTTAGCGTACCGACTTACAGTCCTCGCCATCATTAGCCACAGTCCCCCCAGCACAACATTCAGTGACACTATTTTACCAGCTGATTACGAAACTCCCCTCCTCTTCGGCATGGCACCAAGGGACGAAGCACCAACATGTGGCATAGCCAGTGTTTCAGCTCTGCTTAGAAACAGGGGAGAGGAGGCGGGATATAGTTCTGAAAACATGTTTGTTTGTTTTCGTCTGGGTGCTTGCTTCATTCCTGGACGCCAGTCAGGCCAAAGTTCCGCCCAAGATATTTTTGACTTGCGGGTTTTCCCAGGCGGGAAATTGCGTTGATGGAAAACGCTACAAGCGTTGAGATCTAACTGGTGGACACACAACTCACTAAATGACACAGTGGACCCAAGCTAAAACAGGTTAGTGGCCCACTGGGTGATTCACGGCATAATAAAAGACACGAAAACTGTTCTGGGAGAAAATAACAAATAAATATGGCTACCAGGCTAGCAACAGGACCAAGGTCGGCGACCGAACACTCTAACCTCGTTTTTCAACCACTCCCGCGCGTCTTCCTTCACGCGAAGATAACAAACATCCTGTTTTATTCGTCCCCCTCTCCGCGTTCTCTCTATCCACATGTCTGCACTGCAGGACGAGGTCGTGACAGGAGTGGTCGGCACATTTGTTAAAGTGGCCCATCCAGGGCGAGCGCAGTATTTCCCCTGGCAAGCTTCTTTATTTCCCCACCCACTCTCTCCACTCCACTCCCTGTATCGTCCTCGTGTAATCATTATTCTGTCATTGTTTTCATCTATTACTCACAGGCGGTCTTCATGGTTTCTCTTCTCTCCCCCTCTTTCTCTCACCCCTCCTTAAATAACATCAGAACGACCAGTACCCGGGGTGTCAGAGCGTATCGTGAATCGAGTTCTGTGGTAGAACTGCTTCTACTAGAGTACAGATATTCAAAGACTTAGGCTGGTGTTTAAAAAAAAAAGATGAGAAGGAACGGCAAAAGATGCAATGAGATGAGCACGTATAAATGTAAAACCTGTCTTCTCATGGCATATCCAAGAACTTTTGATTGTCTTTCGTTACGATTCTAGCCAGCTTTCGTTGTTCTGGAACGGCTCTGTTTGTTGTTGTTGTTTTTAATGTGTGTAAAGTAACAGAGTACGTTCTCGTACTTTTTTAGACCTTGATAAAAATCATAAACAAAGCACTTTTAGACATGAGAGAAAGGAGAAAAATTCTCTCATGTTTAAAGGTGCTTTGTTTATGATTTTGTACTGGGCTCTGTTACTTTTGCTGTGGGGAGGCCTTCTTGTTTTCTATTTGTTGAAAAATAATTTTGTTGTTGTTGTCTGTTCATGACCCCAAAACCACATCTCCGTTGCATCCAGTCTCTTTGTCATATTGTTTTGACTGTCCAAGTTTCACAGCCATATACAGCAATATTGCCTCTATATAGCACTGTAATGCTTTTTGATATAATACACTGTAATATCAATAATCTGAGACATGTGGAAGACACCGTTCTAACAGCAGAAAGTGAAACCATTTTTCAGAAACTTTTCAACAAGACCACTGAAGAGATCAATAAAAAGAGGCCTAGAGATAATTAGCAATAAATCAGAAACAATGATAAAATCGATAAGAATAAACATACCAAAGGTCAACATCCTTTCAAACGGGAAGACACTGACACAAATAAATCCATTTACCTTGGAACAACAGTAACAGCTGATAGCAAGCCTACAAATAACGAATATAACGAATAGCCGCGGCAAATGCAGACACGAAGAAGACAAAAATAAGCTGTCCCTTAAAAAAGTGAAAAAAAAGAGTATTACTGTAGTACATCTATGAAAAAATATTAGCCTATTTCTGAGAAAACTAGGAACAGCTTTATCAAATAACGACTATACAGCTGTAATGCTTCTGTTTACATTTCAAGCATACAAAAAAAAAAAAACATACAGGAAATACTCAAAGAAATAAGGAAAGAAACAGAAAAATGTACAAGTATGATACACAAACCACAGCTGAAGGAATGCAGGTGTGGCAAGTTAGTTATGATGAAAGCAGGGGAGATAATTATCAGGAGATGGAATACGCATCTAGACGTGAGACTGGTTTTGAGTATGTGTACAGTTATGATGAAAGCAGGGGAGATAATTATCAGGAGATGGAATGCACATCTAGACGTGAGACTGGTTTTGTGTATGTGTACAGTTATGATGAAAGCAGGGGAGATAATTACCAGGAGATGGAATACACATCTAGACGTGAGACTGGTTTTGTGTATGTGTACAATTATGATGAAAGCAGGGGAGATAATTATCAGGAGATGGAATACACATCTAGAATTGTGACTGGTTTTGTGTATGTGTACAGTTATGATGAAAGCAGGGGAGATAATTATCAGGAGATGGAATACACATCTAGACGTGAGACTGGTTTTGTGTATGTGTACAATTATGATGAAAGCAGGGGAGATAATTATCAGGAGATGGAATACACATCTAGACGTGAGACTGGTTTTGTGTATGTGTACAGTTATGATGAAAGCAGGGGAGATAATTATCAGGAGATGGAATACACATCTAGACGTGAGACTCGTTTTGTGTAAAGTTATGATGAAAGCAGGGGAGATAATTATCAGGAGATGGAATACACATCTAGACGTGAGACTGGTTTTGAGTATGTGTACCGACTTTCCGTCACATCCAGGAATGTGAAATCAGGGCGTTATATGGGGAGGTCAGAGATAAAGTATTTATATGGGGAGGTCAGAGATAAAGTATTTATATGGGGAGGTCAGAGATAAAGTATTTATATGGGGAGGCAGAGATAAAGTATTTATATGGGGAGGCAGAGATAAAGTATTTATATGGGGAAGTCAGAGATAAAGTAAAGTTCACTGCTATAAAACGTTACAAGATGAACACACATGCTTACCATCACATTAAAATAATAACAGAATGCAGATTAGCACAGTAACTGTATGGAAATTAATCACAAAATATGGATCATGGCACATTAAATAAAGAATATTACTATAATAATTTTTCAATGACACACGAAAATGTATATACAAGAACACACACCCAAATGCACACATTCTGTAATCATAAAATGATTACATCTCTTGCCTTGTAGTGAATTTAGTGTATGTAGAACAGCAAATTTTCGTAAAATATCGCACAATGGATCACGACACATTAAACAGCCCTAACAGACTTCAGCCGGCTGTTATATACAAAGGGCCGTAACTCGGCCGGCCGTAAGTCGCAGCATGGCTGTATTTAGTTTTATATACTTATACAATAATAAAACTGCTCGTGTGTTTCTAAACTGTTTTAAATGCGATCAGCGTCAACATGATATCTTGAGTTTTATTCCATCTTCCAAACTACACTCCGCGTTAGCCTCTTCTTCTTCACTTCACAATCGAACAACGAGCTGTACTCTTTGCACGCGATGAAGAAGAAGCTGAGACAACATCATGTCCTCTAGTCAGCGAGTCACTGCGGCTGTTTTCTCTGTCCCACGGTGCAGCTATAAAGCTGGGGGTGTGCAATACTTCTTTACCAGGCTCCACCACCAGGGGGACGACTAAGACCATCCCTGTCCCACTAGCCTGCCTGGCCCTGTTACTGGAAAGGGGGGGGGGGTGGGGAAGAGATGGGACAAGATCTTGGTCGGCTGTGGTTTGCCGACAGTGATGATGACATGTCAGCTAAGGGAAGCTGACTACCAAATGGGGCGGGGCAGAATCTTCACACAACGCCCCCCCCCCCCAACATTTTCATTATGACCAACTGCCCACATCTAAGTCCCGTCAATCGTGTTATATATCATAGCCAAGAATTTATCTTGTTTGTTTCTGTACGACCAAGGCTTAAACTGAAACATTACCACCGTGTGCTCTTTAATTAACAACAACAAAAAACAAAAACAGTCCTTTTCTTGTACACTTTAAACAGTGGAGCATCTTGTCATACAGGTCCGCCTGTTTTCCAAGCTCGCGAACAGATACACTTCGCTTCAGCGTGAACTTTGTCAGAGTTGTACAAACCATACAGCCACAAACATTAACAGTGCTTGAAGATAGCAGCCTTCCGTCTGTTGGCCTCACATAGTTCCTGTTTTTATGCTATCTTGTAAACCGTTGAGTGTATGGGGTTTCTGTAGCAAGCCAAGTCACCTTGTACATCGGTCGGTCGCAGCCCGGCGTCTATAGTGCTGGCTGTAGCAAGGTCGTGGCTGGCTGCAGTTAAAACGCCTATCATAAGATGTCCTATCTTTATGACATATACAACCAATAACAACATTCCCGACGTGAACAACAACAGCAATAACAACACTTCCTGCGTAAACAACACTAGCAATAACAACATTTCGGCGTGAACACCAATAACAGCAACGAACTCGGCGTAAATAATATTAACAATAACAAAAGTGGAGTAAACACTAGCAATAACAACACTCCTGGCGTAAACAACACTAGCAATAACAACATTTCGGCGTGAATTAACACTAGCAATAACAACATTTCCGGCGTAAACAACACTAGCAATAACATTTCCGGCGTGAATCAACACTAGCAATAACAACACGTTCGGCATGAATCAACACTAGGAATAACAACATTTCCGGCATGAATTAACATTTAACAATAACAAATTCCGATCTAAGCAACAGCAAGGACCGAGCAGAATCAATAACCTTCAGTGCAAAACAGCAACAACAGTTCTGTCCTTCAACCCGCAGTAACAAACAACACAGTGTAAATAACAACAGATATAGTAAGGCTCATTAATCAATAACTCCCACGTTTTCAGAATGTGTGTATGGAGGTGGGGGGTGGAAGAGAGAGAGAGAGAGAAAGAGAGAGAAAGAGACAGAGAGAGAGAAAGAGAGAAAGAAAGAGAAAGAGAGAGAAAGAGAGAGAAAGAGAAAGAGAGAGAGAAAGAGAGAAAGAAAGAGAGAGAGAGAGAGAAAGAGAGAGAGAGAGCTTGTAGTGGAAGAAGTTTGTGAGGTGGTTTAAACGGATATGTAAAATTCACAAACTTCCTCCGCTACAAGCTCTCTCTCCGTCTCTCTCTCTGGATGCTGACAGAGCAACAGTTAGCCCTCGCTTTCCGACGACTCGCATTACGATGACCATCCGTCCAATGAAACAGCAGGGCTTCTTACTGTGAATTTACAATTATTTTTAGGGCATACATTACTCACTTAATGTAAGACTGTTATTTTTAAAGTTTGTGTTCAAGTTTTACTCTAGCTTACTTTTTAAGATTTAAAGCATGCCTGTCTACTGACAGTAATGTATTGTATACGCGCCCTTATAAAATTCGCTCTACGTCCATTTCGCTTTCAGAGACAGTGGTCGGAAGGGAGCCCCACCGGAAAGCAAAGATTATCTGTACTTTAATCCTCTGTAAAGAGCAGGCCACACTTATCTGAAACGGTTCCAGGAACAACAATAATTTCTTTAATGTCAGAAGATAAAGGCAGCAAACCGCGATTAATTTTTTTGGGTGGGGGGTGGAATACAGAGAAAGACGTTAACAGCGACTGAGATTGCTTTAAATAACGACACTCAGGGTTTGGGGGGGGGGGGGGTTCTGTTTTAAGGGAGGGCTGAATGGTTTTCTGTTTCAAGGGAGGGCTGGGGGGGGGGATCTGTTTTAAGGGAGGGCTGAATGGTTTTCTCTGTTTTAAGGGAGGTCTGAAGTCTGATGGGTTTTCTCTGTTTTAAGGGAGGTTTGAAGTCTGATGGGTTTTCTCTGTTTTAAGGGAGGTCTGAAGTCTGATGGGTTTTCTCTGTTTTAAGGGAGGTCTGAAGTCTGATGGGTTTTCTCTGTTTTAAGGGAGGGCTGAATGGTTTTTCCCTGTTTTAAGGGAGGGTTGGAGGGTTTTCTGTTTTAAGGGAGGGCTGAAGGTTTTGTTTTCCTTGTTGTAAGGGAGAGCTGAATGCTTTTCTGTGTTTTAAGGGAGGGCTAGAGGATTTTCTCTGTTTTAAGGTAGGTCCTAGAGGGTTTTTCCTGTTTTAAGGGTGGACCCTGTAAGGCTTTCCAAGCTATAAGAGAGGGCCTTATCAAGCTATAAGAAAGGGATGAGAGAGCGTATTTTATGAAAACAGAATGGTTAATCCACATGGTAGGATGAGGCGGGAAAGAAAATGAAATAGGTCTGCACCGACTTATAACAATCCTCACACAGGCCCTGCTGGTGGGATGCCCTACCTCTGAGATGTCAGGCCACTTCTGGATTTTATGGGCAGACAGGCAGAATGCTCAGCCTCTGCTGAAGGTAATAAAGTAGGGGAGGAGAAAAATGATGCTCACTTAAGTTCACAACATGCCATAACCCCAGACTTTTTTAGAAAAAAAAATGTACTCAAGTGTTTTCTTATTTTTCTAACAGCAAGTAGTTCCTGTTGTCCAAATACTGTCAGTGCCAGGTTAACTAATTTCTGACGGACATACACACAAGCACACAACAAAAAACACAGACAAAGGTAGAAACGGTAAGACAATAAGGGAAATCAGTGCAGACACTTAACCTATATATAAGAAGAAAAACAATAAAAACTTCCGTGAACCAAATATTATTAACAAAGGTTATTAGACAAGAAGGTCCATTGTTTTCGAAGTAATAATTTCCCAAGAACAAAGTAATAATTACCAGCCTGCCATCAGCAGAATGTTTATAAACCTCGTCCACATCTTCTTTCCTGGTAAATCACAGTTGTGACCTATATAACTATGATCCCATCTCATCTCGGCGGCCATTAATCGATCGTCTTGGTTCATACGCGCAGACGTCACACTAGGCGCAGACGTCACTCTCTGCTACCGGTACATTCATTTCTGGACAAACCTGCAACAGACATCCCTTCCATTTCCTCTGTAATAGTTAAGTAGCCTGTACCTTCCCCTCCATTTCCTAAGTAGCCTGTACTTTCCATTCCCCTTCCTTTGTACCTATTAAGTAGCCTTTACCTTCACATCCACTTCCTCTGTATCTATTAAGTAGCCTATACCTTTCACTCCACTTCCTCTGTACCTATTAAGTAGCTTGTACCTTCCACTCCACTTCCTCTGAACCTATTAAGTAGCCTATGCCTTCACATCCACTTCCTCTGTATCTATTAAGTAGCATGTACCTTCCCCTCAGCTTCCTCTGTATCTTTTAAGTAGCCTGTACCTTCCCCTCCACTTCCTCTGTACCTATTAAGTAACCTGTACCTTCCACTCCTCTGTACCTGTTAAGTATCCTGTACTTTCCCCTCCACTTCCTCTGTATCTATTAAGTAGCATGTACCTTATCATCAATCCTGCAAAACTTTCTCGTCGTCTCTTCTACCCTTTATGCTCTATTTCTCAGATCTTTGCTGGGCAAACTAGCACCCTAGTGTATATGTTTAAAAAACAAATTGTGTCGTTCATTATTTTAGTTCTGGTGTCATATCTCGTTATTTTCTATGTAACATGCAATGTGCTAGAACATATATTTAGTTTTGACGTCATATCTCTCCTTACATTTATCTCCTGCACTGTGCTAGCCATGTGTTTAGTTCTGATGTCATATCTCTCATTCACTTATCTCAATCTTCTAGAATGTGCATAATTATGCATAATATATGAATTACTATCAACAACATACGGACTATTATCAATATCAGATGGGCTGTAAATATAGTATTTGACTGATTCTTATCAATATTATATGAATTTTACTATTAAATGAATTATTAATGTTAAATTAATTATCAGTATTTTCTAAATTACTATTGATATCATATGAAACACTTTCAGTCTTTCTTGTTTAACTGAAAGATTATTGGCGTTTGATTTTTCTGCTCATAAACTCATGGGACAGTGGTTTCAAACCTGAGGTCGCGACCCTAAACTAAGATCGCAATGGGAGTATGAGGGGGTAGTGGGGTGGGGGTTAGGGCAGGGTCGAGAGAAGATATATACTGGATTATTATGAAGTGACATTTATGCATAACTTCTACTGATCAGTAGCAAATTTGCTTCGTGTTAAAGTCATTGAAATAGCATTGGTTAATTTTGTTTCTTAATGTCAATATTTTAAACATCTTTTTCCTGGGCTTTGGCTTATCAAGCACTGTTGGTTTTAGATCGAGGGACACGCATCATTACCGACCTAGGGTCGCAGGTCACGTACTATTGCTGATCTAGTGTAGCGGGTCATTTATCATTGCTGATCCAGTGTTGCAGGCAATGTACCATTGCTGATCCAGGGTCGCGGGCACTGTACCATTGCTGATCCAGGGTCGCGGGCAATGTACCACTGCTGATCCAGGGTTGGGGGTAATGTACCACTGCGATCCATGGTCACGGGTCATGTACCATTGCTTAACCAGGGTCGCGGGTCACTATTATTGCTGTTTTAGCGCGCCCTGAGATAGATTCCCCAACCACTGTCCTAGGACTAACCATGTCTTGTACTCTGTTTTCTTTTTTTTTTACATATAAGTTACTGTACTATCCACAGTATGTCAGCCAGTTACTTTGACTGTTTCAGTCATCGGCCCATTAATATACAGCCTCTCCTCGTATGTGTGTATGTGTACGTATATAAAAAATAGTTTGTATATGTACATACAGAGTGTTTGTAAATGTACGTACTTACAGAGTCTGTATATGTACGTACAAGCACAGTTTATATATGGCTCGAAAATAAAACACTGAAGTACTAAATCAAGTGAAATTGATTTTTAACAAAAATAAAATCATTAGAAACAGTTGGTGATATCAAGAGGCATAATACAATAATGAAAAATATACTGGAAGAAACGCAGAAGGAAAACGAGCAAAGGATGACAATAATACATAATGGTGGACCAAAAAAAAAAGAAACTAAATTCAGCACGGCTGGGTGCAATATCAAAATATAAACAGGAGCAAGTGGAAGGACAAGCGCAGCCAATCTTCCCTGCGGACAGGGAACATGATGATGATATAAACATATACTGTACACAGCTAACTCACCGTGCAAGTATAGTACGAGTATAGCACAAGTACGATCTTCCTCTCTCGCGCAAGTGTCGATTTTTATCTGGGGCAGGCACGGCATGACAAGCCTTGAAATACGAACCTGTGACCCTTGACCTTAGCTAGCACGCAGAAAAGCGATGTTTGCTACCAGCGCATGACAAGTCATACTGCAACTTTCATGTACGGTACATGGGACGTGTACACAATTCTGTTTCGATGGGTAAGTTTCATATTATTCATCAGGTATACCTACCATTTCCGAAACAAATGAACAAGAGAAGCTAGCGTTTATATGACGTGTGAATAAACCCAAAGACAGATGGGTGGGCTGAAGGAATGGAGATTAGACAGCGCTAGACACAACGAAAAAAGCCCAGGGGTTCACCCAGCCTCTAAAAATAGTTTTAAAAAAAAGGTTAAAGGTAACCCTGTCATGCCTTAGAGCCACATAGGGGATATGGTGTTAGTGCCCACATTTTCCTTGACCTGTCAGCATGCTAGAGAAGGATGTGGTCAGCATCACGGCTGGTCGCCTTCCCCAGCTCCAGAAGAAGTTAGGTACCCATTTCTACAGCTGGGCGACTGGGGCGACTCCGGCCGGATTCGAACCCCCGATCTTCGCCATAAGAGACCACTTAGCCGCCCAGACCTACAGAGAAATCTGGGAGGGTAAATGCGACCGGGCGTGATACTAACCAGGTCACACTTTCATGTGCCGAAGGTCATGTAAAACACAAGCCTAGCACTGTGTCCCCCAATATGCCTTAATGGCAAGGAAAGGGGAATTTTATCTTTACTCATTAACGCCAGCTCCATAACAATATACGAGGACATTATTATACGGCATGTTTCCTGTCTTTCTGATACTTTAAGCATCCGGACAGGACATCCTATACATATAACCTTGGAATAACACTCGGCCGTGGTTCGGTCGCAACTAAGCAAAGAGGCCAGGCAGACAATCGTCATGTCAACAGCGAGACAGCCCCTCATACGTGTGAGGCCACCTCTTCACGGCGTACGCAACAGCCTGTACCACATTTTACTTCTACTATCATATTATTTTTTCGGTAAGAGCGATGAAAAAAACAACAACAAATGGAAATGGCAATATAAACAGTACTGGAAGAAACACTGACCTCAGAACACTTAGCAGAAATTGATAAAGCGAAGAGAATGAGATACTGGGGCCCAACGAAGCGTCATAGAAACCTGAGGTGCTGTTTCTTTCTCTTGGAAGGGGTACGTGATCTGAGACTGTCTCCACGAACCTCCCACTGACATAAAAGTGAGCAATGCAACAAACAGTACTCAAGTATACATGTCAAGCACAAAGTCTATTGGTTCACGAACATCTTCAGGCAAGACTTGTTAAAGGGTCCCAACAGCCACACATACTAAGATCCTCAAATATACTATGTTACCTGATCGAACACATTAAGATCTTCAGAGAAACTATATTGGTTGACTGGACACGTACTAAGATCCTCATAGAGACTATGTTGCTTGACCGAACACATACTAAGATCCTCATAGAGACTATGTTGCTTGACCGAACACATACTAAGATCCTTATAGAGACTATGTTGCTTGATCAAACACATACTAAGATCCTCATAGAGGCTATGTTGTTTGATAGAACACATACTTAAGTGTTCAATGGCGAGATAAAACTCATCTAGTCCTACTCAACGAGTTTCCCTCATTTCTTGTGCATACTCAACGAGTAGGACCCCTAAGTTCAAGGGTGTCCAAATGAAGGCCCGCAGGTTGCATGCGGCACACGGTGTTTTTTTTTTCTCCCCAAAGTTATCATGAAAATACAATCTTATCTGATCACAATTAACATTTCTTTTCTTCAAAACGTGTTTTAAAAACATTTTGAAAAAAAAAGAATAAACCAGTCTTGAGAACATATGGCACTCAAAAGTTATAAATAGAAAAACCAGGTTAAGACTATTCAATTCAAATGTAATATTTAATATTTATGCATGCGAAAGCTGGAAAACTAAAGAAATAGACAACAAATTAGAATCTTTTGAAAACAAATGCCTAAGGAAAATACTCGGTATAAAGTGGAACGAATTCAAGAACAATGCAGAGATAAGACAGATCACTGAACAATAACCAGTCTCATGGGTGATCAGAAAAAGGAGATGGACATATATCGGTCACGTGACGAGAAGAAACAATCTGAGAATCCCAAACACAAGCTATCAAGTGGAACACAACAGGCCGAAGAAAAAGAGGTCTACCACGTGAAACTCTAAAGAGGAAACTGTTAAGAGAGGCCAGTTTAGTGGGCATAACATCTCTTGATGTGGTTGAAAAGCTCGCAGAGGACAGGAAAACTTTGCGAACTACCATGCGAGCCCTATGTGACGTTTAACGGTACGAGATGGGTTAAGATGAAAAAAAACAACTAATTAAACAAATCAATTTACCGTTACGTACTTTTTATTCCCATTTTTATGTTGGCTAAAACTAGTCGAGTTATATTCAGCCCGCCACTCAATCTCCACATACAGTTGTGGCCTTGTAGTCACTGAAGTTTGCGCTCCAGTTAGCCATTTTGGATTCTCTTTTATTTCATTCTTACCTCCCCTTAGGGGTTAAAATGAAAGGTCACTACTGTAACTACAGAACGTTCCAGCAACTCTAGTCATTTTGTGTATTCCAATGCACTGTAGCATAAAAGCTACGGTCTATAAAGTTGTTTTCGCTTTCGTTATCTAGTCAAGTGGTTACCAAACTGTGGCCTGCGGCCCACAAGCGGTCTTCGGTGATTCATCAGGTGTTCCACGGCTGTGGTATCCACCTGGTATTAACTGCATTCTAATGTTAAAAAAAAAGCAAGCTGCGATATCGCATTTAATGATCCGCAAAAGTGGTCCTTGCTTATAAACATGTTGGGAACCATCTATCTAGTCGATATTTGTTATCAAAGTATTATTATCGGTCACAGATCAGCTCTCTGGTGTTATTCTGTTGTACTCGGCTTGTTATTGTTGTCGTTCATGCTTCGGTTGATATTATTTTGAAAGCAAAGGGTTGCTATTGTTGTTGTTATTACTGTAGCAGTTTAGGCTAGATCTATTAAGGGCGATATTCTGTCAGCAAGTCTGTCCCTGAATAAGTTCATTTATCGAACTTTATGTAGAACTTTTCCTGGAAAACTTAGTAGTTGGTGTATTTTACGTCCAGGTTAGTGTTAACATTCAAGTGTCTCTTTCTTACAGTTTTTGGTAGGAACAGCTTGTGCTGATAAAGTTTACCTGTTGTCAGTGTGTGTGCATGTGTGAAGGAGAGTGTGGGTGAGAGAAGAAGAGAGGGAGAGGGACAGAGAGAGAGAGAGTGAGTGAGGAAATGAGGATGCAAAATAGGCAGAGAGAAAGAGAGAATAACAGAGAGAGAGAGAGAGAGAGCAAGCGAGGGAGAGAAACAGAGAGTGAGAGAGAAAGCAAAAGAGAAAGAGAAAATAACAGAGAAAGAGAGCAAGCAAGAGATAGAGAGAAAATAACAGAGAGAGAGAGAGAGAGTAACAGAGATAGAGAACAAGCAAGAGAGAGAGAGAGCGAGAGAGAATAAGAGAGAGAAAGAGAGTGCGCGAAAAAGAGAAAGAAAGAGAATAAGAGAGAGAAAGAGAGTGCGCGAAAAAGAGAAAGAGAGAGAATAAGAGAGAGAAAGAGAGCAAGCAAGTGAGACGAGACTGATTGAGAGAGTGAGAAAAACAGAGAGAAAGAAAGAGAGAGAGAGAATTTGTGTTTAATAACCCACGAACTTCAAACACCAAATACGCCACTTGTTGAACAACTCCTTCACTCCCTTCAATGCCAGACATAACCAGGCACCTAAAAAAAGACGAGAGAAAAAACGAATTCACCTCCCAGGTCCATCTCGAATACACTGAGAATAAAACAACTATTCCTCACTGCCTGGTGCCACCAAATATCACAGAAAAATCTCTTAAACAATACTCTGTTAAACTAATACATACCTTTTTTTTTCATTATTTCTAAATAAAACTCGACTATTTTTTTGTTTTTGTTTTTTTTGTTTTTTGCAATAATCTTCAACCGTGTGAACCTAAAGACTTTAAACTACTTCCTCTACAGGAAAATAAAACTATCGTCGTAAGTTTTAAATATAGACAAGCCACTGCTGACTAACCATTTTTTTGCGGTTGTTCTTGGTTTAAATATAACGTGCCATGGTTTCCCAGACCCCCGCCTTACGAAAGTTGGGATTTTCCGGAGACGCCAAATTGGAAAATGAAAGTTCTATGATCTGATTAGCCTGGTAGAGCTGAGATATCTGAGACGACTTTAGCTCCTGGCTTACCATAAGCCGCTTAAACCTGGTTTTGAAATAATAATAATAATAATAACAATAATAATAATAATAATAATAATTACCTGGACGGTTTTCTTCTGCAGATAGAAGTTCGTAATTTTAAACTGCCGTAACTTCTAACCATAACAGACACTGAACCATTTCCCAGTAAAAGATTGTGGCCGTGATGTTTGATAACCAGAAATGTTCATGTGTCCTAGATGTGTGGCAGGCTCAAAAGATAATCTGTTATTTGAAAGCGAGGTCAGACTGGGACAATTCTTTGAAAGTGGCTTAATAAGCGTACAGGTTATATTAGGAAACATACAGACCATACCGCAATCTAAGAGCCACGTTATAGAGAATACAAATTATAACTTCATCCTCTTGCTCAGATGCGTGCTAGAAAGTTACAGCAGAAATGAGAACAAAGTACAAGTCAAAGATGGCGTCATACTGTACTGATCCCATAACCCTGGACTGACAAAGCAAGGTTCGCAAATGTACTGATCCCATAACCCTGGACTGACAAAGCAAGGTTCGCAAATTTTGTACTGATCCCATAGCCTAGGACTGATAAAGCAAGGTTCGCGACTGTATTGGTCTTATAACCCTGTACTGGCAAAGCAAGGTTCGCAACTCTGGACTGACAAAGCAAGGTTCGCAACTGTACTGGCATAACCCTGTACTGGCAAAGCAAGGTTCACAACTCTGGACTGACAAAGCAAGGTTCGCAACTGTACTGGCATAACCCTGTACTGGCAAAGCAAGGTTCGCAACTCTGGACTGACAAAGCAAGGTTCGCAACTGTACTGGCATAACCCTGTACTGGCAAAGCAAGGTTCACAACTCTGGACTGACAAAGCAAGGTTCGCAAAAGAACCAAAGGACATATCAGGTTTTACGTATTCACTGGTGGAGATGAGTATATTCACGTTAAATTGTTCTCTAATCAAGTAGCCGTTTTGCGTACATACGAACGACACTTGCGGTGTCTGTCAAAATACTCTCAGCTGTACCTAGAAAACACGATGAAGTTCGCCTCCATTCCTCTCTATTCCTAATCTTCTATCTCCAGTTGGTGACACCAGTTTCTTTTATATCCTCGTCTATGTTGTCTTTCCATCTCTGTCTTGGTCCACCCCTTGGTCTTGTTTCCCTCATCTCTTGTGCATACATAATTTTTGTTTGTCTGTTCTCTTCCATTCTTTCTACATGCCCCAGCCAGCGTAGTCTGTTCAGTTTCAAGACGTTTATAATTCGTTGGGATTTAAATAAGCTGTTCAGTTCAGTGTTCTTTCTAGCTCTCCATTCTCCACTTTTGGTATCCTTTATCGGGCCAAAGATTCTTCTTAGGATCTTGTTATCAAAGATCTGCAATTGTTGTTCATCTTTCTTTTTAATTAATAAGCAGACATTCCAGATACATATTATAAAAAAACAGGACCTTCTAACGAAACCAAATGAAACTTGGGTTTAAGACTACAATCCGGAGACAAAGCATCAGTCGTCGCAGTGGTTGATCCCGCAGTGGTTGATCCCGCAGTCACCAAAATCAAAGACGGCGAGACAGGTCCGGGGTGTCGGAGGTCAAGGACATCGTTCACCGAGAATCTGTCCCTACAGGCCGTGTGGTGGTCACTTCTGGATGTTACTGCTAGGTTTTGAGGTGCTTGAGATGCCACGCAAAAGACCGGAACTGTGACGCAACAGCATCTGGCTATTTGATTTACAAAAAAGCGTCCGCTTTAACTACTTCAAGACAACGCAGTTTTCGACAGAAAACAACATGGCGGTCGTATCATAGCCTCTGTACTCTCCTGACCTACCCCTTGTGACTTCGCCTTATTTCCCAAAATGAAACTTAAGCTGACGGGGCCCCATCTCGACACCACAGTTCAGATTCAAATGGAATCGCAGGCTATATTGAGCTGCCGTCAGAAAAAAAAGGGACTTCCACGGTGCTTTTGTGGGACAGAAGAGGAGCTGGGATCGATGTGGCGTCCGTTCCGAAAGGGACTACTTCGACGGGATTGGCGACCAAATTTAAATATGGTAAGCCTGTGCTTTTTTTAGGGGCCAGTCCGGGACTTTCCGATAGCATCTCGTATGTAATCTTCCACGATGAGTTTCGGTAGCATGGACAAAAGCAACGGGACTTTGATCTTGGTCTACTTGTATATCTCCATCAAATGTGGCCAGAGCGTGACAAATCGGCTTTTATTTCTGCATCTTTTTACGAGCTTGGCAGAATTAGTTGGAGCTGGAGATAGATAAAACTGGTGAAAAATTCAGGTCTTTAGAACGCCAATAATGAGGCTCGAACGCTCATTCCCCTTCCTCCAATTCTGAAAACAGCTACAGGGAGACAGACGAAAGAAGCAAAGAAATGCCATCATAAATAAAACGCACCTCTCCGACATCATTTGTCAGATCTACCTGAACCACAACTGTCAGCTTTTCAGCAGTTTTATTTCTGGATCTGTGTGTTATGGATCGGACATTTATTATACACGACACTACAAAGCTGTCAGCTCCAGTGATAATTACATCCGGGGATCTGCGCCTCATACACCCACCAGCACTCTCAGCGAATTAAAGCTGTATCATTTATATTTAAGAATGCTGCGGCCGATCTGGGTCTGACGTAGATGTGCCAGGCCTTGCTGTCTGCTTTATATTATAACAAAAAATACTTTAACATCTCTCTCTCCCTCTCTCTCTCCTTAAAAAAAAAGACAAACCGTTACTGAAGCGCACCATGTTGAATGGCAAGAGATAAAGCGCAATATACTGAACGCCCAGGGATAAAATGCAGCACATGGAACTACCAGAGATAAAGCCCAAAACACTGAATGATCAGGAATAAAGTACAACCCGCGAAATGATCAAGAACAATGCACAGAATGACCAGGGATAAAGCACAACACTTGGAATAATAAGAGACAAAGCACAACACTTGGAATAATAAGAGACAAAGCACAACACTTGGAATAATAAGAGACAAAGCACAACACTTGGAATAATAAGAGACAAAGCACAACACTTGGAACAATAAGAGACAAAGCACACCACATGGAATAATAAGAGACAAAGCATACCACATGGAATAATAAGAGACAAAGCACAACACTTGGAATAATAAGAGACAAAGCACAACACTTGGAATAATAAGAGACAAAGCACAACACTTGGAATAATAAGAGACAAAGCACAACACTTGGAACAATAAGAGACAAAGCACACCACATGGAATAATAAGAGACAAAGCATACCACATGGAATAATAAGAGACAAAGCACACCACATGGAATAATAAGAGACAAAGCACACCACATGGAATAATAAGAGACAAAGCACAACACTTGGAATAATAAGAGACAAAGCACAACACTTGGAATAATAAGAGACAAAGCACACCACATGGAATAATAAGAGACAAAGCACACCACATGGAATAATAAGAGACAAAGCACACCACATGGAATAATAAGAGACAAAGCACACCACATGGAATAATAAGAGACAAAGCACACGACATGGAATAATAAGAGACAAAGCACAACACTTGGAATAATAAGAGACAAAGCACACCACATGGAATAATAAGAGACAAAGCACAACACTTGGAATAATAAGAGACAAAGCACAACACTTGGAATAATAAGAGACAAAGCACAACACTTGGAATAATAAGAGACAAAGCACAACACATGGAATAACCTGAGACAAAGCACAAAACAAGGAATATCCATAGATAAAGCACAACACAAGGAATAACCAGAGATAAAGCATAACACATGGAATAACCACAGATAAAAGACAACAAATGAAATAACCACGGACAAAGCACAGCACGTGGAATAAGCAGAGATAAAGCACAACACGAGGAATAACCAGAGATAAAGCACAACACAAGGAACAACGACCACGGACATAACAAACAAAAATACCCCATTCAAAATCAGACAGACAAAGCCAAAGGCTTAGATGGCTGGCCGTAGGTGAGGTACTGTCACACAACAAAAACAGAAAACAGCGCACAAACATCCTACAAGTGCAACAACTCCACTCTAAATATCTAGAAAGCACCAACGCCCTACCAAGACCAGAGCCCTCAGAAAACACGGCTTAATAATGTGTCTCTCTCCACGCGTACTCTTACACTCAAGTGGTAAGCTTTTCATTATTTATCAAGACGCTGGAGTGTGATACAGGCCATGGCCGACTGCGTTCTTGTCGAGTACGGCGTATTATCAGGATTTAGGAGCGCACAAACAAGATCCAGAGAGAGAGAGAGAGAGAGAGAGAGAGAGAATTCAAGGCTGAAAAAGAAAATCACAGCAAGTAACCAAAGAGCTACAGTAACAGACCGGTTATCAAAGGTTTGCAAACCACATCTGGCTAAGACCCTACCCCCCACCTTTCCGCTGGTCTTCCTGGTGACAAATGCTGAACATGGCTAACGGTGGAGGGGGCGGGGACTCGCGAAGAAGCTGTCCAATTTGGCAGTCAGCGACCCATACCTGACATGCTAGAGTCAACGCTGTTGAACCATACCTGACATGCTAGAGTCAGCGCTGGTGAACCATACTTGACATGATAGAGTCAGCGCTGGCGACCCATAGCTGACCAAGACCCTGTCCCATCTCTCCGTCGTAACAGGCCTAACCTAGTTGATGGGGCTGGGGTCGGCATAGTTCTCATTACGGTGGGGTCTGCTAAAGAAATACTGCACCAATCTCTGCTTGCTAGCTCCACTCAGTCAACGTAACCTGCTCCCAATCCGACACTTTGCTGTGTCTCAACACTTTCATCGCATCGGCCGCAAATAACATCAAGTTTGCAGTTCCAAGGAAGAAGAATAAGTAGTAGTAGTAGTAGTAGTAGTAGTAGTAAGAAGAAGAAGAAGAAGGGTTAAGCGGGACGTGCTTGTTGTGGACCCATGGTAGTGGAGTCTATCGAGAAACTAGCTTTACTTGTTTTTTGTTTTTTTTTTGCAGAGTCCAGGTCTTGGAACAAACTCCATCCAAATCTGGAGCCCCGCGGCTTATCCTGTCCTCAGTTCCAAGAAAACAGTAACAAAGACGAGAAAGAGACAGAAAAAATGGCAAGACAGAGAAAACAAGACGCAACACAGACAGATAAATAGCAGACATTTAAAGAGCTGTAACTTGTGCTATGCATCTATGCCACACTGAACATCAGAATTCTAGAGTGCTACACTGACCCTATCCTACTCTATGGAAGTGAGTCAAGGACAATCAACTGATCGATGCAAAGATCACTAGAGGCAACACAGATGTGGTTTCTTCTTAATATTAAGAGTACCATGGACAGCTAAGTTGACAAACAGCGAATCATGGATAGCTAAGATGATAAACATGGAATGTCTGACGAAAATAAATGTAGAAATAACCCTAATTAAATTCATCAGAAAACGACATATTTGGCACATAATGAGAAGGGAATGACTTGAAAACATAACAAAAGAAAATTCACATGGAAAGAGAGGCAATGGAGGACCAAGAGGAAAAAAAAATCATGGACAGTTTAAACGCCATGAAAGAACAAAAAATCGCCAACTGAGCTTATGGAATATATCAAGGACTGAAATATATGCATGACTGCCAACGCGTACCAGCATGACCTATGATGATGATGATGATGAACTTGGGTTCTGCCGTGCTCCAATCAACCAAGCTGAAATAAAGACGATAAGAAGCTTTATCTGCAAATAAAGAAAATTCCCCCCTTCCCCCCCGGCAACTAGACAACCCAAAGTGCAAAGTGCATTAAAGACAAACAGGATATTCACGTGAAAACTGTTTCGACATAAATGGGACCTGAACTCTACTTGAAAGCAAGGCAAGGCAAACAACAACACATTTTAAGACTGGAAAGAAATCTTCGTGACAAACACACTCTCTGGCCCACTACATCCGACTGTTTCAGTACTAGCACGTGTTGTTTTTACAACTGAAAGTCATAAATCGTAACCTTTTACCACAGACAGCTCGCAAGCCTTGCCTGCCCTACTTACCACAGTAAGTGCGCACATCTAACCATAAATACAAAGGCCAAAATACTAGTATAAACAAGACATATTCAACAAATGTATGTATGACTGCGTTCGTTTCCTTTAGGCCTTTAATGCGATACTCGTATAGCATATTTCTGAACAGTAGACAGATATATCTAGACATAAAGATAGCCCTGCAGATCGACAGCTACATATAAAGTTACAAGAATGGACAGACTGTCAGATAAGACAGACAGATATATCTAGCCATAAAGATAGCCCTGCAGATCGACAGCTACATATAAAGTTACAAGAATGGACAGACTGTCAGATAAGACAGACAGATATATCTAGACATAAAGATAGCCCTGCAGATCGACAGCTACACATAAAGTTACAAGAACGGACAGACTGTCAGATAAGACAGACAGATATATCTAGACATAAAGATAACCCTGCAGATCGACAGCTACACATAAAGTTACAAGAACGGACAGACTGTCAGATAAGACAGACAGATATATCTAGACATAAAGATAACCCTGCAGATCGACAGCTACACATGAAGTTACAAGAACGGACAGACTGTCAGATAAGACAGACAGATATATCTAGACATAAAGATAACCCTGCAGATCGACAGCTACACATGAAGTTACAAGAACGGACAGACTGTCAGATAAGGCAGACAGATATATCTAGACATAAAGATAACCCTGCAGATCGACAGCTACACATAAAGACATAACAAAACAAAAAAAAAACGGACAGTCTAACAGGGCTGACAGACAAGCAGACAGACGGACAGGTATACAAACAGACAAACACGAACACAAACAAACTTCACAATCTGACAGCTAGGCAGAAAGACAGAAGAATGGACAGAGACAGACAAGCAGACAAAAGACGCACATTTCCAGACATAAACACAATCTTACAGCTGACATGTGTCAACAAATGAGACAGACAATAGTAGACGGATATACAGACATGCAGATAGTGGCACTGGTAATCTTGTCTTAACAAAAATGACAAGACTATAGAAGTTGAATGTGCATTAATGGCAAATGGAAATACTTGCCAGTGCCATTCGCCGCCCACCATATACAACAAGAGACACAAAGAAACTATATAAGAAAATGACATAAAGAAAGAGGTAGATCATCAACAGAGACAACGTAACAAAAAAGATAAGTCAAGCTGCACTTAACAACGAAAGATTAGACTCATCTGGGGTAAGGGATTAACAGACAACAACAGTTTCAAAAGGAAAATCTTAATTGATAATGAAAAAAAAAACAAAACAAGAAGCGCGGAAAGAGAAACAGATAACATACAAACTGAAAAGAAACTGTCAACATACACATAAAAAAGCAAGAAATCTTTGCTGAGACAGAAGACAGTTATCGAGGACAGAACAATCGATAAAAGTGGGATAGGGTTGGGGGGGGGGGGTCTCAAAGAAACAAAGAAAACATAACACAATATAATCTTCCCCAGTCAGAAAACCTAGACTTACCTTTGGGGAAAAAGGGGGGGGGGGCGCCGGCCGGGCGGCTGTCTGGTCACGTGATATTCATAGACCACACAGCGAGAATTCGACCTTTATGGCCTCACTTCAATTAGGTAATCACAGAACAGAGAGAAAGTTGTATGATAAAGGGCAGAATGTCAGACGTGCCCGCGTCTCCAGTTGTTCACCATTTTATACATAACAATCAGCCAATCAATCAATCGATTAAATCAACTCTCACGTACACACATATAGCAAGACTTTAAAAAAAAAGGGTACTCAAAGTTCTACATTTACCTAATCCCTTATTGACTAAACACCTTTTAACATCTCTGCTGTGATAACCTCGCCTATCCACTAACACCTTTTTTTAAAACATCTTCTGCGGTAACTAAACACCTTTAAACATCTCTGCTGCGGTAACCTAATAATATATTTATGTAGAATGACGCCTGAATGCACTTATTTTATTTAATACTTAACTGTAAAGGGGCTATTTGTGGCCCTGGCCCTGGAGAACGGCTTCATGACGCTCAGGCCATGCCTATACGTGCTCGGCCTTTGACATCAGGATTTCCTTCAGCGTTTTTAGGGAGATGGCTCCGATGTTGTGTTGGCTGTGTGTTGCCCGTAATCTAGCATTTAGTTGGGACTTGCAACCACTGCCCTTGGCTACATGTAATGTATTAAGTCGCATGCGATATGCACTTTGGGGGAAGTTTCTGTGCATTTGTTCGTCGAGGAGTTGACTGATGTATTTGTATAGGCTCGATTTGTCCATTTTGATGAGGCCCTTTGGTTTGACCCTTGCTGATATTTAATCCTGTTTAATATGTTACTGTTTAGTAACGCAACTCTTTTCGCAATGTTGGAAACAGATGTGAATAAACAATCTAGTTTTGGAAGCAGACGAGAATAAACAATCTATTTTTTTTTTGGAAACAGACGAGAATAAAAAAAAAACCTAGTGTTGGAAACAGAAGAGAATAAACAATCTATTTTTGGAAACAGGCGTGATTAGCAATAAATCGTTGGAAAAAGATGTCAGTAAACAATCTAATGCTGGAAAAAGATGTAAGTAAACAATCTCTTTTTGTAATTCTTGGACTTATTCAGACAGATCATGTAAACAACAATCACCACGTCCACAGGTGGCGACTCGTGTGAGCAAATGAAAGGAACGGAGAAGATAATTCCTACCTGAAAGAGAAGAAGATACGATCTCCAAAGTCTAACGGCAGTGCACGTAATCAATCAAACGATATTTTACTCGCATCCACTAATAAATCGACGTATGTTCAAATGTCGCTTTACAAGACAACAAAAACGCAGACAGGCATTGTCAAGTCAGGCTCCTTGAAACGAGCTAGCAAAGTTTCTCGTCTTCACAGTTTGACGAGGGAAGTGTCAGTGATGGACTTCGCCGCTGCTGTGAAGGAGAGAACTTACTGTGAAGCCTAGCACTGCTAGCAGTTCCTCGCTCCATCTTCTGGCAAACATGAACAGAGTTACGAGGGCCAGCTACGACCTTCATTTACCACCACTGCGACCTGACAGCGGGCAAAATATCAGATCTCAGTCATTTTTAAAACAAGGACAACATTTTCGTCATTATATGTGGTGTTGGTAGGCGTTGGGAGCATGATTGTCCATGCTGGTGCCCTTTCTAGTGCCACATGGCCGGCCCATCCAAACACTGCCCTCTTGGCCTCCTCGTCTTCTAATTCTTCATATTACTGCCAACCTTTCTAACTTTTAAGAAATGGAAGACAACCCATGTAACTGCTAGACATCATCATCATCATCCCGTCTCCCCATAGAAGGCTGGCAACAATGAATCTACACTCTGCTCTGTTACTTGTCTTCCTAGACCAATCGGCCGAACTGGCTGCTGTCAGTATTTTGATCTTGTCCACTCATCTATGTCACTCTTGTCCTCTTCCCTTCAATCTTGCCCTCAAGAATGGTCTTCAGTGTAGTATTATACCTTTTGACATGACCAAATTATCTTAGCTGTCTCTTTTTTTTTATTTTCAATATTTCCCTTTTTACTTCACTTTCTTTGTTTATTTTCTTTTCTATCCACGGGATACGCCCTTTTCTCCTATATATCCGCATTTCAAAGGTCTCGATTTTCTTCCCTGATGTCTTATTCAACTGACAAAACAAACAAGGCAGGTGAAACATGTATCAATGAGGAAAAACTAGAAGTGGTGGAGAGTTTTGAATATCTTGGATCATTACTAATTAATAATGGAGATTCAATGAGTGAAATTAAAAGGAGGAGATCTATCGCTCTTCAGAAAGTAAAAAAACTAAAGAATCTGTGGAGAGGAAGAGACAGAACCACCAAAAATAAGATTTTTAAGGGCATGCATCTTTCCCATCGCACCATATGCCTGTGAGACACTTAACAAAACAGCTGAGAAACACATAAATGCCTTTGAATGTAAATGCTACAGAAGAGTTCTTCAAATATCATGGACACAAAAAAGAACAAATGTATCCATACTACAAGAACTTAATATTGAAGAAGGCTGGCTAGTAAAGAGGATTAAAGAGAGAAAACTTAAATATTTTGGATACATTAAACGTCATGATAATCTAGAAAAGACCACTTTGGAAGAGTACATAATGGGAAAAAGAAAGAGAGGAAGACCAAGGCGAAGATGCTGCAAGACATCGTTGATGATCTGCAGATGGATGCATCAGCAGCAGGCCATCTTGCTCACAACCGAGAGGCCTACAGGAGTGCTGTTAGGGATGCACAGCTCCGCAAGGGACAAGCAAATAAATGAATGAATGAATGAATGTCTTACTCAAGGTCCAAGCTTCTACACCATAAAGGAATACTGAGTATGTGCAGCATTTTCTGACAAGTACCACTGTATGTAATCACGCAGACAAATAATAGGATTACATTTACACGTGGTCCCCCCACCCCCATTAAAACAAGCCAGCAAATGCCTTTCTTCAGGGATGTAGATACGGTGTGACCGTAGGACTCCGACCAGATCTCAGATTCTCCTCTACTCTCGCTATTCCGCCAAGAAAGTTCCAGATATTTTTGCTCACACCTGAAACTCCTTGACACAATTTAGCATACACGTCATCGTTTTTGTTTTGTTTTTCTTCCTCGCTGAATGATAACTATAAGCGTGGGTTAATATGCGTAGTTCATGTGTTTACTGCTCTATACGCGCATGAATAGGCCAGCAACGAGGTCGACTGTGAGTTTCAATATACGACCCATATACAAGATCATACGACGTGGAATAAAGGACAGCACATCTCCTGGCTATATCAGCAGTATATAGCCTTGAACAAGAAGGGCCTTTTCCAGGCTTACAACAGCTGAGGACCCCTGATTAAACGTAACCCAGATGATAAAGAGTTTTTGTTTAAATGGAGACAATTCATTTACTGATTCCTATGACCCCTCCCTCCCCCCCCCAACCCAAAAATACCCCGTCGGTGGATCCCCTTTGGTTCACCGGACCTCAAATTTAAAAACTGCTGGTTTGTCCGTTAACTTTTGTTCTAACCGACAGACCAGCAACGACCCAACGTTATCTACGTAGCAACGCTGGACATTTGCAGAAAAAAAAACCATGGTAACATGAGAATAATTTGTAGAAACTCAGGATAAATATTCTCTTAGGCCGCTACATTGTGTGTGTGTCTGTGTGTGTGTGTGTGGGGGGGGGGGGAAAGGGAGGACAGAAGCTCAGAAATCAGCTGACGTGTGACAATTACCAGGTAAAAGCTTCGTCACAGGAACGCTGACACATTTACGTCAGAAGAATGATGTCACGACGTATTCAGGCTAGAGTTACGTCGTCGTATCTGGTTACAAGCATTTAATGCCGCTGTTCTAGCCAGGAACCGGTTAACTGCTCTTTCGCAGGCAAGGCCAAGTTAACAGCTCTTCCTCGTTCTCCAGGACATCATAGTGTGGAATCCACGTGACATGTAAATTTAGCATACGGTGAATGTGATATATGTGTGTGTGTATGTGTGTATGCTTGTCTCAAGAAACAACGAAAAGAGGTTCTGCCTAATGTGCCAGGGCATACTGAATGCCCATCACTGCGTACCCTAAACCAGGAAAAATCGACCAAACCTCACCCCCACCTATGACTGCTGGGAACCATCGACCAAACTTCACCCCGACCTATGACTGCTGGGAACCATCGACCAAACCTCACCCCGACCTATGACTGCTGGGAACCATCGACCAAACTTCACCCCGGCCTATGACTGCTGGGAACCATCGACCAAACCTCACCCCGACCTATGACTGCTGGGAACCATCGACCAAACTTCACCCCGGCCTATGACTGCTGGGAACCATCGATCAAACCTCACCCCGACCTATGACTGCTGGGAACCATCGACCAAACTTCACCCCGGCCTATGACTGCTGGGAACCATCGACCAAACTTCACCCCGACCTATGACTGCTGGGAACCATCGATCAAACCTCACCCCGACCTATGACTGCTGGGAACCATCGACCAAACTTCACCCCGGCCTATGACTGCTGGGAACCATCGACCAAACTTCACCCCGACCTATGACTGCTGGGAACCATCGATCAAACCTCACCCCGACCTATGACTGCTGGGAACCATCGACCAAACCTCACCCTGGCCTATGACTGCTGGGAACCATCGACCAAACCTCACCCCGACCTATGACTGCTGGGAACCATCGACCAAACTTCACCCCGGCCTATGACTGCTGGGAACCATCGACCAAACCTCACCCCGACCTATGACTGCTGGGAACCATCGACCAAACTTCACCCCGACCTATGACTGCTGGGAACCATCGACCAAACCTCACCCCGACCTATGACTGCTGGGAACCATCGACCAAACCTCACCCTGGCCTATGACTGCTGGGAACCATCGACCAAACTTCACCCTGGCCTATGACTGCTGGGAACCATCGACCAAACTTCACCCCGACCTATGACTGCTGGGAACCATCGACCAAACTTCATCCCGGTCTATGACTGCTGGGAACCATCGATCAAGGTGGCGCATTCTGCTAAAGGAAGTACCGCACACCCCCGCCCCCACCCTACTTTTTAGTTTCACCCAGGAACTGAAGAAAAACCCCCGTCATAGCCCGCTTCCAATCCGACACGGTGCTGTTCTTAAACACCTTTACCACATCAAATGCAAAGAACACCAGCTCGCCGTTACAGGGGGACTGAAGTAGTAGTCTAATGTATCCGAAAAGCAGAACCACAGCTTAAGCGCGTGATACACAGAAGATAAATACACGGAAGATAAATACACAGAAGATAAATACACAGAAGATAAATACACAGAAGATAATCTTCACTTAAATGCAAGAAGAACAATGAGTCACTGAACATGACCAAGGTGATTAAAAAGAAAGCCGAGGGTGGGGGGGGGGGGGGGAGAGAGAGAGAGAGAGAGAGAGAGAGAGAGAAGAGCCGTGTTTGTGAATCAGGATGTATGACACAGAGGGCAAGATCTGAATGAGACATCAATCAGAGGAGAATCGTAAAACGTTTGGCTATGGCGGGTCGGATGATGACGTCACTCAGCTTTTATAAAGGCGTAAAGCTTACCACTGGCTTTTATAGTAACCGAGTGGTCTGCAGGGAAACATCTACCTGTCTGCGAGAGCTTCTCCTCTCATCCCGGGAGAGAATTTCAGACCTCAAAAAAAAAGTGCGGTCCTTTCTGTCATAAATGCTTATGTCTCCCCCCCCCATCCCGTTTCTCAATCATTCTCTTGATTTTAAATGCTTTCTGTATACTTTTCAACTGATAAGTCTGTATACTTTTAAACTGATAAGCTTGTATAAACTGATAAGTCTGTACAGTTTCAAACTGATAAGTATGGACAGTTTCAAACTGATAAGTACGCGCGTGGATTTAAACAGATAAGTGTGTACAGATTTAAAATGAAATGTCTGTACGGCTTTTAAACTTTTAAGTAGGTTTTGTTTTAAACTGATACATCAATATAGTTTTAAGCTTATAAGTACGTATAGTATTAAACTGATAAGTACGTATAGTTTTAAAATGATATGTACGCACTGTTTTGCACTGTAAAGGCTGACAAATCTGACTAATCTTGCCAGTAATTTGACTTCATGCAAACTACTGACAATCTGAAGATGACCCTGCTGGATGTAGCTCTTGAACCCCCCACCCCCCGACAGCACCTGATTCGTCTGTTGTTATTACTGTTGCTGTTGCGCGGTACTTGATCTAAACCGCGTCCCTTGTTTCATTTAACGCGCGTAAACCGATGCTCGATAATAGCGCGCGTGACATTTCCAGAGAGCGATCGCGTACATGTCATGATGGGTTTTGTGTACCTCATCTGTGCTGGATCCTACACCATGACTTGCAGTTTCTTCTTCCTCTTCTTCTTCTTCGATTGCGTGTGTGTCTTATATAAATATGTATATTTTTCCCAACTACTCTGATCTATTGTGTGCCCTAGCATAACAGAATGACATGTGCAATACTTGAAAACCCTAAAGAAAGCTGATGAATGGACCGCTGGGTGTTTGCCATATCTTGTAGTCACATGGTAAGCCGTAATGGGCAGATAACTTTGGCAATTGTGTTAAACAAAGTGAAGGGCGGGTATAACAATGAGCCAGTGTGTGATCTGAAGTGTTAAAATCTTACTAGTTAGAAACACGACGGTCTGCCATACACCACGGTCAAGTCAGTCATTTTCATGTCCTTCGCGGAACTTTGTTTCCCTAACAGCTCTCCTGTAGGCCTCTCGGTTGTAAGCAAGATTGCCTGCTGCTGATGCATCCATTCGCAGATCATCAACGATGTCTTGCAGCCATCTTCGCCTTGGTCTTCTCTTTCTTTTTCCCATTATGTACCCTTCCAGTGAGGTCTTCTCTAAATTATCATGACGTTTAATATGTCTAAAATATTCAAGTTTTTTTCTTTATTTAATCCTCTTTAATAGCCAACCTTTTTCAATACTAAGTTCTTGTAGTATGGATATATTTGTTCATTTTTGTGTCCATGATATTTGAAGAATTCCTCTGTAGCATTTACATTCGAAGGCATTTATGTGTTTCTCAGCTGTTTTGTTAAGTGTCCAGGTCTCACAGGCATATGTTGCGATGGGAAAGATGCAGGCCATCCTGCCATACACCACACAAGAGCTAATAGAGCTTCTCCTACATCGTGGCATCTCTGAGCTTGGAAGAAACCTCACTAATGACACGTTCCCTATTACTTGCTGTAGAGCTTTACAGCGCAGCAATTATGTTGAGTGAAACAACGTCAAGGGTGGTGAACTGATCAAGACCCTGTTCTACATGACAACAGTGTCCCCCTTGAAACAGGAGTAGTCTGGTCAAGAGAATGGGGGCTGGAAGGCGAGCCTGGTCCTAAACATTGATGTTGTTAAGTCAGTTGTGTCAAAACTGTAACACAATGCAACTAACGCCATTCTAGAAGAAGAAGAAGAAGAAGACTTTATATTTCACTATGAAGATCTTGGGGGAAAGAAAAGGCATCACGTCGGGTTAGGAATGAGATAAGATGGCTTCTCACACGACTCCATCACCTTTAGGAGAACGTGATGGTTTTTATCCGGTTCAGCACATTCTAAAATCACAGCAAGCACATACCAGGAGCTCTGTATGTGTGAAGGATGAGGAATGGGCATTGCTTAGCACATTTATCTCATGTCTTCCACTACCTGGAGCACGAACAGACCTTCCCGCCACTGCTGGCAACACCTTCCTGTGAGCTGACTCACAGCCTACAGTAGTTCCAGCGTCTCGTTAGAGACTTTAAGTACTGGATTCTATGAAAGAGAAAGAGGGTTAAAAAAAAACAGAATAGAAGGAAGATTAGGTACCACATAAACTCATGCACAATAGTAGCAGCTGCCTTACACTTCTTACCTTCCTGTTGAAGTGGGGACTTGGGCGCTGTCAGAACGGAGTCCTCATCTATAATCTTGAGATCAACGGAGGTATCAACAGCGCGTTCTTCTATGAGAATATCACACGGGCTGGCGGGAGTGAGGTTAAGGAGGTCTACGCTGGCATTAGCAAATTCTCCTGGGCTTTCTACCTCGTAATGGCAGGAGTTGCTGCTGCTGCAGGAGTTGCTGCTACAGGAGTTGCTGCTGGCGCCTTCTTGATCGCTAACGCTGCTCACGATGGTGCAGTCAGTTGTGGCGGCGCTGCTGCGACCAGAAGGAAACAAAGGCGAGACCAGTCTATCGACCAGGCCGTCCTGCTGATGATATAGGAGCCTGACGTTCTCAACCTCCCTGTGTCCATGAGCCGACCTACTCCAGGAGTCTGGACACGTGAAACTGTTCTTCCTTTGTCGTATGTACTCGGGGCTAAAGTTAAAACAGTTCTCGCCATTTTTTCTTGTTCTTTCACGAGCTGCGTTTTGCAAGTTCCCGGCTGCTTCGCGTAACACAGCCGGGCTGCATTTTTCGGGCACATGCTTCTTGGTATATGTCCACCTCCAGTGATCAGCATGTATATACTGGTCCTGATGCGAATTCGCAGAGTCAGAGTGGTTCGCGCGTGAATGTTCTAAATATTCTGTGCCCATGTTTATATGATACTGGCTGTCATTACTGAGAACTGTGGCGCCATCAGGAGAAGAGCTAGGATCAATGATAACTACGTCCTCGCTTGACGTGGAGACATCTCTCTGGTCGATGTGTGATACTGGATTTGTATGGAACTGAAAGGAACTATCTCGACTACAAGCATAGTCAGCACGAGCAGTGTCGGAGTGCCACAGTGGTATCTCCGTGGGGTATACAGCTGCTAAAGAGTTTCCTTCCGATGTCTCAAAAGAATCACCGCTGCAGTGACGGTTACTGAACGGTGAGCTGTGTGTACTGTGTTCTTCTAAAGACGTCAGGCTGAAGTTAACGACGTTTCTCGGGGTGTATTCGATGCAACTGCTGACATAATCCGTGATGTAGGGACATGCGGTATGTTTACCTACGTCTTCCACATTCTGTAAAGGCGAGGAACTGTTTGTCGAATGCGCTGGTAAATCCTGAAAACCTTTCACCAACGACGACGTGATTACACTCCCTCTGCCCTGCACAACTGGAGCCTTCGTCAAGTTCCCCGAGACACAAGTGAGAAGATCAGAGCGCTCAGCTTGGAATGCTCTGTCTAAATATACATCCCCATAACACTCTGGAAGAAAGACTGTATCTGGGTGATCCAGTGTCGCACATGAATAAGGATGCGATGACAGAGCCTGTCCGGTGTAGTGATGCATGCAAGGAATTACAACAGTCATGCTCGAGTCTGACTGCATACCAGGGAACACCATGAACTCCGCGTCTTGCGTGCTCGAACAAGAACGTCCAAGCCCGGACTCGTCAGATTCCTCGTCATCCAGACAATCTGGTCTTTGCTGAGAGAGCATTGCTGGGGAACTCCTGCTCTCCTGGATGTGGCTGCAAGACACAAAACTGAAGCTTGACGCCTCCATTTTCAGTCAACGGTTTGCAGTAAGCGTAAGTGAAGTAACAGTTACCGTTATCTTAACTGCCATGGAATACGTGAAGTAACAGTTACCGTTATCTTAACTGCCATGGAATACGTGAAGTAACAGTTACCGTTATCTTAACTGCCATGGAATACGTGAAGTAACAGTTACCGTTATCCTAACTGCCATGGAATACGTGAAGTAACAGTTACCGTTATCTTAACTGCCATGGAATACGTGAAGTAACAGTTACCGTTATCCTAACTGCCATGGAATACGTGAAGTAACAGTTACCGTTATCTTAACTGCCATGGAATACGTGAAGTAACAGTTACCGTTATCTTAACTGCCATGGAATACGTGAAGTAACAGTTACCGTTATCTTAACTGCCATGGAATACGTGAAGTAACAGTTACCGTTATCTTAACTGCCATGGAATACGTGAAGTAACAGTTACCGTTATCTTAACTGCCATGGAATACGTGAAGTAACAGTTACCGTTATCTTAACTGCCATGGAATACGTGAAGTAACAGTTACCGTTATCTTAACTGCCATGGAATACGTGAAGTAACAGTTACCGTTATCTTAACTGCCATGGAATACGTGAAGTAACAGTTCGTGTACCTGAACTTCCATGGAAATGTACTTTTCCTTCCTACTGTTTAATCACTGATTTACCAAAAAAAAAATAATAATAACTGTCCTGTAAAATGTGTCTGTCAATTTTGACTCCTAAAACATGTAATAATAATAATAATAATAATAATAATAATAAACTATTATGCAGCAATGCTGAATGTCTTAATCTGACTGACTTCTCACACACATGAATCAAGGAAAAAATACCTCCAACGAATATAACAGGCCCATCAGAAATTAAAAAAAAAACTGCAATGAATATAACAGACCCATCAGAAAAAAAACCTATAACGAATATAACAGACCCATCACCAATTAAAAAAATACAGTGAATATAACAGACCCATCAGAAATAAGCACAAACCTACAATGAATATAACAGACCCATCAGAAATAACACAAACCTACAACGAATATAACAGACCCATCAGGGATAAAACAAATCTTCAACGAATATAACAGACCCATCAAAAATAACGCAAACCTACAACGAATATAACAGACCCATCAGAGTTAAAACAAACCTTCAACGAATATAACAGACCCATCAAAAATAACGCAAACCTAGAACGAACATAACAGACCCATCAGAAATAAAACAAAGCTACAACAAACATAACAGACCCATCAGAAATAAAACAATCCTACAACGAACACACCAGACCCATCAGAAATAAAACAAAGCTACAACGAACATAACAGATCCACCAGAAATAAAACAAACATATAACGACTGTAACAGACCTATCAGAAATTAAACAAATCTACAACAAATATAACAGACCCATCAGAAATAACACAAACCTGCAAAGAATAAACAAAATAAACCCATCAGAAATAATACAAACCTGCAAAGAAGAAATAAAAAGGAATAAATAAAATAAACCCATCAGAAATAACACAAACCTGCAAAGAATAAATAAAATAAACCCATCAGAAATAGCACAAATCTGCAAAGAAAAAATAAAAAGGAATAAATACAATAAACCCACCAGAAAAAAAAAAAAAAAAAAAAATCTGCCAAAATTAAAACATATCCACCAAGAATAAAACAAACCTGCAGCAATAATACAGACTCATCAAGAATAAAACAAACCTGCAGCAATAATACAGACTCATCAAGAATAAAACAAACCTGCAGCAATAATACAGACTCATCAAGAATAAAACAAACCTGCAGCAATAATACAGACTCATCAAGAATAAAACAAACCTGCAGCAATAATACAGACCCATCAAGAATAAAACAAACCTGCAGCAATAACACAGACCCATCAAGAATAAAATAAACCTGCAGCAATAATTCAGAGCCATCAAGAATAAAATACACCTGACCTGCAGCAATAATACAGACCCATCAAGAATAAAATAAACCTGCAGCAATAATATAGAACAAAATAAACCTGGCAAGGAATGACGAACCTGGTGTGAACAACCGCTCATCTCGGTAACCCATAAACAAATGCTAGAAACAGCAAACAGGCAACGCGAGGCAGGTAACAACACCGCACGCCGAGGTCACACCGGAACATGTAAACAAACAGGGCATCGCAAAGTGGATGTAGATATCTTTACGTCCAGTTTTAAATCAGAGGTTCTCAACCAGTCATCCAGTGGGGGGGGGGGGGGGGGGGGGAGGGTTCTCTCCCCACTCCCGATGACTTTTTAGTAGGAGAGGCGAGTGAGTGTGTATGTGTGTGTGTGTGAGAGAGAGAGAGAGAGCAAAGATTGACAGAATGCACCATTTGAGTCACTCCTGGAAAGGTGTTTGAGTGACTTTCTAACTTAATGTTGAGACATGTGCGTGAGACAAGAAACGGATCGGAAACACTGAATTAAGGTATATTTTCTCAACAAGGGCGGCAGGAAGAATATCTTCTGTAACCAACATACAACTAGTAAGGTAGATCATGTTTTCTCAACAAGCCCAGCACGAAGAATATCTTCTGTAACCAACATACAACTAGTAAGGTAGATCATGTTTTCTCAACAAGAATTGAAAAAAAACCATGATGGCTGACTGACTGACACACGCAACCACCAACCCACAAACTCACACACAAGGCCACAATAACCAGGTGTGAGAATCTATAATAAAAACGCAGGAAAAGCAAAACACACACAGACACACACAAACAAACCTGCACAGTTATCGTTTTACCGCTAATCAATATTCAAGTCTCTTATCTGAGTTCGTTCATTTAAAAAAAGCGATAGTGGTAGTTTATGAGGGGGTTGGGGGGTGGGGTGCCCTTGAATGTGTGGGCGTGTGTGCACATGACACCTACGACGATATCAGGAAGACTGTTGAAGGTAACACAGATATACTGACAGAATGTAAATATAATAAGTGACGCTGAGATACTGACAAAATTTAACGTAACAGGTGACGTTGTTATACTGACAGAATGTAATGTAATAAGTGACAATGATATAACGACAGAATGTACATGTAATAAGTGACACTGATATACTAACAGAATGTAATATAACAAGAACATTTAGGATATGAAAATAATGTAATATATAAAGCTTATATCGATAAAATGTAACAAATAACTCTGAACCGAATGTGACAGACAACCTCAGGACATGGAGAGGATGTAATAAACAGTGTCAGCTTATCCACAGAATCTAACAAACAACATTAGAATATGGACAGAATGTGACACATAGCGGAGAGAATGTAATAAAATAATAAGCATACGGACAAAATGTGACAGGACAGAAAAAAAAGTCAATACAATATAAAACACTCACGCCACTCTGCTTAAACAATCCACGCCCAATGCATATACAACGGCAACATTATACGCCATCGCGTTTCGCTGGCAAGCCACAGCGGGGTCGGCAACTGTTTTGTTTGCCCTTTTGTCCATGGTACTGTTAACATTCTTTTAAGAAAGCACATTTCTGTTGCTTCTGGTGATCCTCACATCGATCTCTTCATCCGTGGCAAACAGAGAATGATAAGATGACGAACAATGAATGCCTAACAAAACCAGATGTCGAAAGGAGACTAATTAAATCCATAACGACGGTCGCTGTTCACTGGCCTTACAATGAGGTCGGGAGGCCTAGAAAACATCACAGCAACAGGAAAGATAAACGGCAAGAGAGAGAATGGAAAACCGATAGAAAAATATCACGGACAGTCTAACGCGACGGCACAGTGAAATCACCAACTGAGCTGATGGAAAATATCAAGGATCGAGATTTATGGACAAGCATGACCACATAAAGTGAACAGAAAGGCCTTACTTTGAACATCAAAAACACAGAGACTATGGTTATATCTAAGAAACAGAATCCACCAGCATGCAGTATTAAATTAATTGGAATTATTCTAAAGCAGGTGCAGAAATTCAAATACCTTGGAGCAGTAATAACTTCAGATGGGAAATTCATCATCATCATCATGTGCCGTGCCGACTGGCGTTGGCTATTATGCTTCTCCAGAGTATCCGATCCTTCATGCAGGCCATCAGCTCAGTTGGTGATCTCCTCTCACACCATCCCGTCAGACTGTCCAGTATCATTTCTCTTGGTCTTCCTATTGATCTTCTTCCTTCTATTTTTCCTGTTGTTATAATATTTTCAATGCCCCCTCTTCTCATTGCATGTCCTATGAAAGTACATTGTCTCTCTCTTATCTTTTTGACAAGGTTTTTTGTCTCTCCAGCTCTTCTCATACATTATTCATTAGTTATTTTTGCTGTCCAGGGGATTCGCAACATTCTTCTAATAAACCACATTTCTGCTGCTTCCAATGATTTTTGTGCAGACTTGCCTATTGTCCATGATTCACTTCCATATAACAAGATAGGCTCAATATAGCATTTTAGGACTCGTTTTCTAACATTCATTGATAAGGATGTGTTGGTTAATATGTTTCTCATTCTCTGAAATGCAGTCTTTGCTTGGCCTATTCTGTTCCTAATTTCTGTTCTGCATTTCCCATCTGAAGTTATTACTACTCCAAGGTATTTGAATTTCTGCATCTGTTTTAGAATAGTTCCGTTTAATTTAATACTGCATGCTGGTGGATTCTGTTTCTTAGATATAACCGCAGTCTCTGTCTTTTTGATGTTCAAAGTAAGGCCTTTCTGTTCACTTTCTTTGGCGACTTTATCCAAGAGATTTTGCAGGTCTTGTTGGTTCTCAGCTATCAGTATTGTGTCGTCAGCATACCGAAGGTTGTTAATATTGTATCCTCCAATTTTTATGCCTGGTTCTGTGATGATTGTTCTTAGAATATTCTCGCTATACAGAGAAAAAAGATAGTACACATCCTTGGCGCACCCCTTGTTTTATAGGTTGATATTTTCCAATTTTATTTTCAACTCGAACTGCTGCTTCTTGCTGCCAGTATAGATGTTTTACAATCCTCAGGTCTTTGCCGTCTAAATTATGAACATAATAAGCCAAGGAAAGACTGCATTTCAGAGAATGAGAAACATATTATCCAACACATCCTTATCAATGAATGTTAGAAAACGAGTCCTACAGTGCTATATTGAGCCTATCTTGTTATATGGAAGTGAATCATGGACAATAGGCAAGTCTGCACAAAAATCATTGGAAGTAGCAGAAATGTGATTTATTAGAAGAATGTTGCGAATCCCCTGGATAGCAAAAATAACTAATGAAGAATGTATGAGAAGAGCTGGAGAGACAAAAAATCTTGTCAAAAAGATAAGAGAGAGAGAGACAATGTACTTTCATAGGACATGTAATGAGAAGAGGGGGTATTGAAAATATTATAACAACAGGAAAAATAGAAGGAAGAAGATCAATAGGAAGACCAAGAGAAATGATACTGGACAGTCTTACGGGATGGTGTGAGAGGAGATCACCAACTGAGCTGATGGCCTGCATGAAGGATCGTGTACTCTGAAGAAGCATAACAGCCAACGCCAGTCGGCACAGCACCTGATGATGATGATGAGACCGCCAACGCCTACCGGCACGGCACCAGAAGATGATGATGATGATGAATGCTGACTCAAATTATCCCGACAGCGTTAGCAATGGAAGGACAGCATATCAATCTACGATTCATCTGACAACAGCAACAGCTTCAGCTATATATTGCTACATATACATTCTCCGTACGGTCTCCGTCTCTTTACCAGCGTTTCTCATTCTAACCCTGGCTCGGAACATTCAGCTATGTCTTTGGTCACACAGCTGGAAACATACGCTGTGATTTCTTTCCAGCGATTTCTTCTTCATACGAAATATCCTGCGCAGAGGGCTGGTGTCAGCCATCACCAGAACTATCTGACTCGTTAGCTAGTCAGAATGACTGCTTCAGTGAGTGTGGTGTTCACATTGTTTGAAACATAAGAAGATATGCCATCTATAACAGGGGTTCTAAACCTGTAAGGAGTTTGGGGTGGGGGATGGGGAAGAGAAAGAGAATATCAGAATCACTGACTGTTGGAATACAGTATTTGGGCTGCGCATTTGACTCATACAATCCTGGACTCATACAATCTTTGACTGAGGAGGATGATAACATTCTAACAAGTGCAGAAGAGGATGCATGGGGCACAAAAAAAGGTTTAAGAACCACTGACCTGTGTCCATAAGTCACGTGACTGTATTACTGTATTACGTGACTGGTAGTAAGTCATCATGAATAGATGCAGGCGTGTGGCGCAGTTGTTTGAATAGTTCAGAGAAGAACTAAAGTTCCATTCCCAACCTTGATTAGATTGTGATCACGTGATAGACGGATGAAATCTTTCTGGTATGTGTGTGTGTATTTTGTATTTATTCTTCTGCATTAGCTCTTGCTCCATAAGCAGGCTTCTTTATCTTTTTTTTAAAATTAGCTTAAACCAGTGTTATTGTTGTTGCTCTAAACGGATATCATCATCATCATCTTTACAGTAAAGCATAGCAAACGGAGAATATGATGGCACGTAGGAAACTGTTTTATGCAGCCACACAATTCATCAGATCAATGGTTCTCAACCTGTGGCAAGTGCCAGACCCCCTAAAGTCTGTGATACTTTCCCACACACTCACACCCGGCCTTAATTTTTTAAAAAAACAAAACGCCACGTATTTCTAGTATTCTACAACACAGCAGACTTGTTACCTGGATCCCACGCGTGACTCTTCAAGGACCCCAGGTTTGAAACCACTGTCCCAGGTCATGGCACCATCCTCTCAGAAATGCTCTCCGAGCCCTTGCTAGCACTCTAACGGGAAGCGATATTCGCTCTTGTTGACCCGCGGGTTGGCTGGATTCTATTCTTAAACGAAACGCGCTATCTCTGCGGGTTAACCCGGCCACATGATATTCTTCTACACTAACAATCTAGGTCAATGGTAAACATGTTCCTCTGTCTCAGCCTCCAGAAGGCTGTCCTGTTAATGAAGACAGCCTGACTGAGAAGGAAAAAAAACAGAGATCCTAGGAGTGACTCGGGACAACTCCGTGGGCAGATGATAAGAACAGCTTTCAGTGGCCGGGTGTAACATAGACAGCCACTTCGCTGGATGAAATCCCCCCCTCCCCCGTGTTCCTATCCCTTTCTCTTAGATTTCTGGAACAATCTGGAACTTACACTCACAAAAGACCCAACCCTGGGATATAGAGATAATGGAAAAACATTCACCCGTACTCGCCTTCCTAATATTTACTCTGGCCAATCATTTCACCAATTCCATGTTTACCTGACAACACTGTACAAGAGTAGTTAGGTTCATATGGGTGCTCTTTTAGTCTTTTCATAATGGATAAAGCGATCATGTACGGACATACGGGCATACATATAGCACGCCTCGGTGCAAGAGATCTGATACCAACAAGTGAGAAAAAAAGCATCGAAAAAATCTATTCCGTAGTGTTTGTTTATTTTGTTTTCAGTAGACTAGAAACTTCTGTCCATAACTCACAGACAAAGCCCTACCTCAGAAACTTCTGTCCATAACTGAGAGACAAAGCCCTACCTCAGAAACTTACGTCCATAACTCACAGACAAAGCCCTACCTCAGAAACTTCTGTCCATAACTGAGAGACAAAGCCCTACCTCAGAAACTTACGTCCATAACTCACAGACAAAGCCCTACTTCAGAAACTTCTGTCCATAACTCACAGACAAAGCCCTACCTCAGAAACTTCTGTCCATAACTGAGAGACAAAGCCCTACCTCAGAAACTTACGTCCATAACTCAGAGACAAGCGTTCTCCAGTCGGATAAATCCTGAAAATATAATCTTTGATATTGTTTCTCTTGGCCAAAGTTTCTCAACCTTTTCATGCAACTAACACCAGAGTTTCTCAAACTTTCCATGCAAGTAACACCTTTTTTTTTCAAAATGTTTTTTGTGCTTTTTTTCCAAGACCGTCACTTAAAAAACAAAGCTACACGCGACTTTTAATGGCGACCAAGAGAAGATATAATATGTATGTTTTGTACCGAGATATCCTGCCTCAGTCTTTTATCTTCAGGTTTTGAAACGGTGAAGAGAATCTGATGTTCCCAACTCAAGAAAGGAAGGAAATCGTCTTCCTAATGGGTTGTTAGCCGGGTGGCCAGTGTTTCTTCCCATTTAATTCTGCTCCCGAATCCCAATCTCTGGAGATGGTCCATTAGCCAATGCTCCCACAGGGAAGGAGAACTCCGTTAGAAGAGCAAATGAATACGGCACGAGAAGGTCTGCCATCCAACGTTAACATCAGCTCATTTCATGATATGCTGTTCATAAAACAGAAGCCATCCTCGCTGACGACCGATGTACGCGACGTTCTAAGTCCCAACTCAGCAGGAGTCCTCCCCCTCCCCCCCCCCCCGGTTGTACTGGCCCATCTGTTATCTGTCACCCCTAATGACTAACATCGGCCGAGAGACAGAACTAGTTTATGCTACAACATATCTGCTCTACTTTCACACACCGCCAACATGCGCACATGAACGTGGTGAAACTCTGACAGAGAGCAGACGTTAGTCGTATTATCGTGGACTGCTGCACCACGAGTCACACCGCCCACGCTGCGGCAATTCTTCATAACCAACCCCCCGCTGGAGGATAGGATTGTTTTGGTGAATTACTGGAAACAATCTGCTGTACTTTGTCCATGGGACGGTACAGAAAAGTTTTCCTATATAAGTACACTTAATGCAACTCCCCCCCCCCTCTTCTGACGATGTCGACAAGCTTTACAACAATTAGTTTTTCAATCTTCCCAGTGGCTCCTTGTTGTCAGTTTATAAATAGTTTTTAGAATAAACGTACACTGTTTATTAAATGCACACCTATTTTAAAGCGTACGCACGCTGTTTATTAAACGCACATCTACTTGTTTTAGAGCGCACACACGCTGTTTATTAAATGCACATCTACTTGTTTTAGAGCGTACGTACGCTGTTTATTACATGCACACCTACTTACTTTAAACCGCGTGTTTATTACATGTACACATACTTTAGAGTGTGCGTACGCTGTTTATTACATGCACACATATTTACTTTAAAGCGCGTGTACGCTGTTTATTACATGCACACATATTTACTTTAAAGCGCGTGTACGCTGTTTATTACATGCACACATATTTACTTTAAAGCGCGTGTACGCTGTTTATTAAATGCACACCTACTTGTTTTAAACTCCGTGTACAAATTATAAACTAACTCTAGTCTATCTTCATTTCTGAAAACATGCCTGTCTATTGACAGGTTAAATTCTGTACATTCACTCTTCGCTTGACGTCCATTTCGCTTTCCAACACGGCCGTCTGAACGGAACCCAATAGGAATGCGAGGGCCATCTGTGCTATATAGGGCCATCTGTGCTATATAAAACTAACAATATAAAAGCAATGACCCCCCCCCCTTCCCCAATATCCCCCACACTGCAAGAACATCAATAATTATAAGCTCCACTTGAACTAACGTAAATTCTAACTTTTTCTCCTTGAAGTTAACATTAGCTGGTTTAATCCTACTTTTTCAAGGCCGATGGGAGCCCTCCAGACACTCTTCTAGATACCTCATAGTCAGAGCCGGTCTAACGCTGTCCACGTGGTGAAAAGAAAAAAAAAAGGTACAGTTAACCCTGAAATGCCCTAGAGGCACATAGGGGATAAGGTGTTAGTGCCCGTATTTTCCTCGACCTGTCAGCACACCAGATGGTCAGCATCAGGCCTGGCAGCCCTTTCCTTCCCCAACCCCAGAAGTACACTACTTCAACGGGGGGGGGGGGGGGGAGAAGGGGAAGACCAAACTCCGGCCGGATTAGAAACCCCGACCTTTGCCATGAAAGACCAGTGCGCTAACCACTTCCCCACTCAGAGACGCCTTGCCCATATAAGCAGAGTCTTTATCCCTTTACTCTTCATCACAGCAAACAGCTTCACTTCACTGCTGTTCTGGACATGTACCACCCCTCCAAATAACCTCGCCCGCGTTTCCATTTTCTTCTCAAAATTAACCAAACAAAAAAAAAATGTTTATTTTTCAAAAGAAGACCACAAGGGGCGTTTTTCCTGCTTTCATAAAATGTTTATTTTTCAAAAGAAGACCACAAGGGGCGTTTTTCCTGCTTTCAGTAACAGCAGGTATATAACTTGTACATGCCCTCCATCATTAAAAAAAAAAAACAAAAAACCTAAACACTCGGAACGTTTTAACTTGGGCATCATCAGTTACCTTTTCATCCCACCCAAACAACTAATACACAACACGACACCTGTAAGATCTCCATCCGTGTCATGGGTTTCCTTTGTCCTGTAGTGCAGCGATGTTGTAGTATTCATATTCGCATTAATCTTAACTAAACGGCAAACTAAATTACCCACCGGACAGACGGTACAACCTCAGAAACAACAACAAAACAACAACAAAAAAACTATTACAAGTGTCAAGCGTTCACGGAAAACAACTTGGAAACGGTCAAGGCAAAATAACAAGTGAGAAAGTTCATGGCACAATATCAAATAAGACAAGTTTATGGCAAAATAGCAGGTGAGACAGATTTATGACAAAATGGCAAGCGAGAAAAGTTTATGGCACAACTGCAAGCGAGAAAAGTTTATGACAGAAATGCAAATGCGAAAAGTTTATTTTAAAAAAGCAGGCGCGAAAAGTTTATGACAAAATAGCAGGTGAGAAAAGTGAGACAAGTTTATGACAAAGTAACAAGCAAAGAAAAGTTTATGACAAAGTAGCAAGCCAAAAAAAAGTTTATGACAAAGTAAAAAGCAAAGAAAAGTTTATGGCAAAATAGCAGATGAGAAAAGTGAGACAAGTTTATGACAAAGTAACAAGAAAAGAAATGTTTATGACAAAGGAACAAGCAAAGAAAAAAGTTTATGACAAAGTAACAAGCAAAAAAAAAAAGTTTATGACAAAGTAACAAGCAAAGAAAAGTTTATGACAAAGTAACATGCAAAAAGAGTTTATGACACAGTAACAAGCAAAGAAAAGTTTATGGCAAAATAGCAGATGAGAAAAGTGAGACAAGTTTATGACAAAGTAACAAGAAAAGAAATGTTTATGACAAAGTAACAAGCAAAGAAATGTTTATGACAAAGTATCAAGCAAAGAAAAGTTTATGACAAAGTATCAAGCAAAGAAAAGTTTATGACAAAGTATCAAGCAAAGAAAAGTTTATGAAAACAACAAATGGAAAAAAAAACGTTAAAATAATAAGACGACCTAGCTTTAAACCAGGACAAAACAAAACCAGTCTGACAATCCGCTCTTCGCCTCCCAGCCTTCTCTGTGTACACATCCAACATCACAGCGACCGCTGCGACCACACATCGCCGGCAAACAACAGCCTGTCTAGCTGCACTGTTAAGCTAAGCGAACTGCTGACTTACTTACTGACGCCTGTGATGATGACACATGATACTGGTGATTTTAACAAAACCCTGATGTAGCATGAACACGAACCTTACATGAGTCCCATCGCCTCCATATCTACTGTAGTACAAGTACTGGTAACACAAATACTACATTTCCTGACCTGCCAAGAACACTAACCTTACATGAGTCCCATCGCCTCCATATCTACTGTAGTACAAGTACTGGTAACACAAATACTACATCTCCTGACCTGCCAGGAACACTAACCTTACATGAGTCCCATCGCCTCCATATCTACTGTAGTACAAGTACTGGTAACACAAATACTACATTTCCTGACCTGCCAAGAACACTAACCTTACACGAGTCCCCTCGCCTCCATATCTACTGTAGTACAAGTACTGGTAACACAAATACTACATCTCCTGACCTGCCAGGAACACTAACCTTACATGAGTCCCATCGCCTCCATATCTACTGTAGTACAAGTACTGGTAACACAAACACTACATTTCCTGACCTGCCAAGAACACTAACCTTACACGAGTCCCCTCGTCTCCATATCTACTGTAGTACAAGTACTGGTAACACAAATACTACATTTCCTGACCTGCCAAGAACACTAACCTTACATGAGTCCCCTCGTCTCCATATCTACTGTAGTACAAGTACTGGTAACACAAATACTACATCTCCTGACCTGCCAAGAACACGAGAACCTTAATGTGGCATCCATTTGTCACTCCCATTATCCTGTAGCCTACAAGCATGAACCAATAGATCATCCACTTACATCCAGGGGAGACAACAAAGCATTAACTCATCTCCTTAAAGACTCTTTGTTCTCTTCTAACTTCTTGGTAACGGTCATAAATAAGTCTTAACTTCACACACCAAGCTGGATCTGTACCCCCATCATGACAGAATGAAGTACGCAGTTTTCTGCAGCCTCTAGTAGCAATACTACATGTTCTTTACTACATACAGAACCCTGGAACTTTCTGGAAGCATCAGTGCGAATTCTATCCTTAAACTTGAATTTAACAAGAAGCATCAGTGCGAATTCTATCCTTAAACTTGAATTTAACAAGAAGCATCAGTGCGAATTCTATTCTTAAAACTTGAATTTAACAAGAAGCATCAGTGCGAATTCTATCCTTAAACTTGAATTTAACAAGAAGCATCAGTGCGAATTCTATCCTTAAACTTGAATTTAACAAGAAGCATCAGTGCGAATTCTATTCTTAAAACTTGAATTTAACAAGAAGCATCAGTGCGAATTCTATTCTTAAACTTGAATTTAACAAGAAGCATCAGTGTGAATTCTATTCTTAAAACTTGAATTTAACAAGAAGCATCAGTGCGAATTCTATTCTTAAACTTGAATTTAACAAGAAGCATCAGTGCGAATTCTATCCTTAAACTTGAATTTAACAAGAAGCATCAGTGCGAATTCTATCCTTAAACTTGAATTTAACAAGAAGCATCAGTGCGAATTCTATCCTTAAACTTGAATTTAACAAGAAGCATCAGTGCGAATTCTATCCTTAAACTTGAATTTAACAAGAAGCATCAGTGCGAATTCTATCCTTAAACTTGAATTTAACAAGAAGCATCAGTGCGAATTCTATCCTTAAACTTGAATTTAACAAGAAGCATCAGTGCGAATTCTATCCTTAAACTTGAATTTAACAAGAAGCATCAGTGCGAATTCTATCCTTAAACTTGAATTTAACAAGAAGCATCAGTGCGAATTCTATCCTTAAACTTGAATTTAACAAGAAGCATCAGTGCGAATTCTATCCTTAAACTTGAATTTAACACAAAAAAAACAGAATAAACAATTTAAAATTGTCGCGGTTAAAAATGTAAACGAAACAAAGACAAAGACATACGACAAGGCATCATCATCAACAAAGACACCGAAGCTGAACTTTATAACAGAAAGAAACGTATCTCCTTACATACTCGGCCAAAGGACCGCAATACGCTGTTATCAGCACAGACGACAAAGACTTGCATATCGCTACTAATATGAAATATCCGGTGCTGCCCACTGTGTACTGCGACAGAACATCAAGTCTTCGTTACACAAGTTCCAGATTTACATTGACGAATCAGATGCCTTTGGGGGGGGGGGGGGGACGGACCCAAAGCAAAACATCGAGCACCGGGTATTTAAGAACACAATCCCTGCTGTGCATGCTGGATCCGATGTGAACGGCGTCAGCATTACCAACAAGTGTTCTTCTACCTCCCTGGAACAGCGAGCTGGTGTTCTATGCGGCCGATGCCCTGAAGATGTCGAGGCACAACATCGTGTCGGCTTGGACGCGGGTTATGGCAGCTACTTTTTTTTCAGTCCCGGAATGCAGCTAAATATGCAGGAGGTGAGCAATACTTCTTAAGCAGACTCCACCACCATGGGGGGCTACGGCGATCCGTGCCCCATTAGCCAGGCTACAGCCTATTTCTGTAGGTACCAACGGAGATGTGAGACAGGGTCTTGGTCAGCTATGGTTTGCCAACCATGACGTCGGCATGTCAGTTATGGGTCGCTCATTGCCCACACGGACAGCATCTACGTCCCCAGGCAACAAGTGAGCTTTAGTTAATAGCATCTACTGTGAGTTTTGACGTTTAATAGCATCTACTGTGAGTTTTGACGTTTCATAGCATCTACTGTGAGTTTTGACGTTTAACAGCATCTAATGTGAGTTTTGACTTAACTACCACAGCCTATCCTGACATGTCGGGTGCGACATCAACTCTCCAGATTTCTAGAGAAGCGAAACGATGAAGCCTTCTGAGACGCTGCACAATATTGGACAAAACAGAAAAAAAAAACCCTCAGACCTGATTCCTTTCTGCCCGTACACAAACAAAACAAGCAACGATCTGTACTCTTAAAATCCACTGCTCTTCTTGCCTGGCAAGCTATGCACGCTTACTTGAGTGGCACAAGGGGGCGCAGACAGCCTGCACTAGCTAAAGCCATCAGGAACGAAGGAACGAATGAGTGAACTTTTATTTTCTTCAACTGATGACAAACTGGCCTGGCTGGTCCGCATAGTATTCTACCCTTCATTTCTCAACTTTCACCAACCAGTTCAGGATATTGAATTACAACCAGCATATATTATATAATAACCAGCATATATTATATAATAACCAGCATAAGTAAATTGGAAAGTTGAGTATATCATGAGATACGAGCAATTTCAGAATATGCCAATGAATAATGGAAGTTTTAAAAAAAATTGAGAAAACCGAAACATTTTTCAAGCTGACAGATTACCTGAAAAAAAAAAATAAAGCTGATCAATTACCTGGAGAAGCTGATCGATTTTTTGGACAAATCGAAAAAAAAAAATAACCAAAGCAATCTTACAGCAAAAGACACTACACAAAATACCAAAATATAGCAGTCCTACGTATCTTCTCCTGCTGGTGATGACGAATCCACTCTATAACCACAGCCAAAGACTGACATCTCGCCCTACAACTGTGTCCTCCTACCTAGTCATGTCCAGGCGTGACTTGAAGCAACTCGTGACCAATCAAACCCACGACCTCTGGACTATAAACATAAAAGACGACCTCAACGCGCACACACACACACACACACACTGCTGACTATTACACAAATAAAACATCTTATATTTAGTCATTACACATACCTAACAATCATTACCCAAGATAACAGCTAACACACGGCTCTCCACTAACCACCAAACTGAATATCACGAACCTAACACAACTGTTTAACAATCCCACATCACCGTAGATTACAATACTCTGTAATAAAGGATGTTCAAGATCGGTAGCTATAACCCAGAACACGATAAATTATTCACGTGCCCGATCAAGCGATCTTTAGTCCACGCCAAACAAAGTCAGGTGTTTGGGAGCACTTCAAAGAACTAGAGTAGCTAGCACTGAAGGTGTATGCTCGAACGAATGGGAACAGAGGTTAACGTAGACTGTATACAGTGAAAAGAGGAGCAGAAAATCACGCAGACTGTAAGCTGTTAGCAAAACGTGCTATCACGCACCATGAAACACAGGAGGAGCGGGGGGGGGGGGGGGGGGGTGGAGAACTAGGACAGTGTGCGTGTGTGCAGTCGGTGGGACAGTATATGTGTTGTGCTGTCACAGGACAGCTTGTGAGCAATCAATAGGATATTGTATGTGTAATAACTGGGACAGTTTGTATGTGTGTGTAGTCACTAGGACAGTGTGTCTGAAACCACTGGGACAGTGTATGTGTGTAGTCACTAGGACAGTGAGCCTGTATGTTAGCAGTCACTAGGACAGTGTGTGTGTTAGCAGCCACTAGGACAGAGTGCTTGTGTTTTAGCAGTCACTAGGACAGTGTGTGTTAGCAGTCACTAGGACAGTGTGTGTGTTAGCAGCAACTAGGACAGTGTATGTTAGCAGCCACTAGGACAGTGTGTGTGTTAGCAGTCACTAGGACAGTGTGCCTGTGTGTTAGCAGCCACTAGGAGAGTGTGTGTGCGCGCAATAACTGCCATAGTCTGTATGTGTGAAATAACTTGGTTTGACATAAAACAAGAGGTCCATCAGGGTTGCAAAATGTTGCCGTACTTATTGTATACTGAAAATATAACGAGGAATGTTAGAGAAGATGAGGATAACGAATATTACGATGCCACAAAAAATGGAGGTTATGATATACCAAAGATTAGATATGCTGATGACACAGCATTACCGTCAACAACACAAAAAGGAATGAAAAAAAAAACTAATTATGTCAGTCCATAAGAATAGTGAAGAGCAAGACCTCTATCTTAACGTGAAGAAAACTAAATTGATGACATCTGACAAAACAAATAAGGCAACTGAAATATATGCCAATGAGGAAAAATTGGAAGAGGTGGAGAGTGTTGAATATCTTGGATATAATAATGGAGATACAATGAGGGAAATTAAAAGGACGACATCTATCGCTCTTCAGAAAGTAAAACAACTAAAGAAGCTGTGGAGATAAACAGACAGGATTACAAAAATAAGATTTTTAAGGACATGCGAATTTGCCATCACAGCATATGCCTGTGAGACCTGGACACTTTAACAAAATAGCTGAGCTTTGAATGCAAATGTTACAAAAGAGATCTTCAAATATCATGGACACAAAAAAGAACAAATATTACAAGAACTTACTATTGAAGAAGGCTGGCTAGTAAAGAAGATTAAACATAGAGAACGTAAATATTTTGGACACACTAAACGTCATGAGAATCTAGAGAAGACCGTCTTGGAAGGATACATAACGGGAAAAAGAAAGAGAGGAAGACTGGAAGACTAAGGCAAAGATGGCTGCAAGATATCATTGACAATCTGCAACTGGATGAAACAGCATCAGGACATCTTGCTTACAACTGAGATGCCTACAGGAGAGCTGTTAGGAAGGCAAAGTTCCGCCAGGGACATGCAAATGACTGACTCATACACACATATTATATATATACACATACACACATGTGTGTATATTTGTATGTGTGAGAGAGAGAGAGAGAGTGAGACAGAGAGAGAGAGAGAGTCTAATCACGTACAGGATGACGTACTGGGAGAGAAACAGTACCTGCAGAACTTGGGGGAGGGTGGGGTGGGGTGAGGGAACTATTGAAAGAAATCATTCAAACTGAAACATATGAGTTGTTACTGATAGAAAAAAAAAGTTCCGTTTATGTAAGAGGGTAAGCTTTAGATAGAGATACAGACAGCATGTGTACAAAGAGAAAGGAGGAGGAGGAGTAGGTACAGAAGGGATATGGCAAGGAGTAGGAGGAGGAGGAAGATCAGGATAAGGAAGAGGAGGAACAGAAGGAGTAGGACAAAGAGGAGGAACAGGAAGAGTAGGAGGTCAAAGAGGAGGAACAGAAGGAGGAGTAGGACAAAGAGGAGGAACAGGAGGAGAAGCAGAACGAGGAAGAAGAAGGAGGAGAAAGAAAAAGAAGAAGAAGAAAGAAGATTAAAAAGGATGATCAGTAATGCCTGTAATAACAGTATTACAAAAATATTACACAAGTGCCCTGCTACATTATTCTTTTTTTTTTCAAACAAATCCGCCATTATGAGATGAAACGTTGCGCTGTTCTCTTGTTTCGACCATGAAATATTTTCTTGCATATTCAACACCTCCAGGAACTTGTTAATTTGCAAGAAACAAAACAAAAGGCAAGAATCGATTTATTCTGCGCCACAGTGTTATCCCGCACTTTATGTCCGCCGACTGACTGCCGCGCCCGGTGCTGGTGGGGGGGGGGGGGGCGCGGGGATGAGGAGGAGGAGGGAAGAGAATTATATCTACAGCCGTGGGCGGCGGAGTTTCTCCTGCCACATCTAGTACAGGTACCAAAACAACAACGCGCAGTAAGACCCCTTTACTAATTCCTCGTTCTAAGCTGACAGTTCTTTTTTTTTTCTGAAATGGCGCTTTATACGCTTATTCCCCCCCCCCACCCCCCTTAGCACAAACATTATCTGAAGGACACGTTCAAGCAAGGTTCACCCAGAGCGTTCCAATATCTGTTGACGGTAGCGACATGCTGTGACTTTAGAATGCTTCTGTCATTTTTAAAATTAGCGCAATCAAAGACCAGGTCTCTGGAAAACACATACTGGTAGTATGAAAGAAAGAAAGAAAGAAAGAAAGAAGGAAAGAAAGAAAGAAAGAAGGAAAGAAAGAAAGAAAGAAAGAACCAGAATAACCTTAAAACAGTCTTCTTTTTTTTAAGAGCGTCAACCTCTGACCCCATTGCTGAATGTCTTATCAAGCTGGTAGCTTAGAAAACAAGTGGGATCGGCGTGCCACGTTTCTGTGTTATAAAAATCTTTGTAGTGAGATCCCACACTTGTTGACAATCAGAAGAAAAGGGAAACAGCGCTGGAACATGGCAAACAGAAAGAAAATGAAAACACGCACGCGCATGTCTAGTGTGCCGAACCTCGAGATAAGAGAAATCTCATCTATTTTTTTTTTCATGTTTTTAATCCTATGTGGTCCTTGAACAGGCGTTTCTGCCGAAATTCTGGATGTATGTTCTTCATATATAATTGCTCATCTTACTTTCTGCCACTCTTGTTTCTCTCCACTTTCCTCACTCTTTCTGCCTTTTTTGTGTGTGTGTGTGTAAAACTGGACCATACACCCCCATCTGCTTCATGTCACGGGCTTACGACAAAATATAAAGTACTTAAAATTATACGAGAAATAAAAATCAAGTGCAGAAGAGCAAGTAGCGACAACGTCATGAAACAAAAGACGCTATCATGTCCAGGAATAGCATCAAGTTCTAAACAGAGGGCCTGAAATTCACCGTCGCTATGGCATCAACGCTCTAAACAGGGGGCCTGAAATTCACCGTCGCTATGGCATCAACGCTTTAAACAGAGGGCCTGAAATTCACCGTCGCTATAGCATCAACGCTCTAAACAGGGGGCCTGAAATTCACCGTAGCTATGGCATCAACGCTCTAAACAGGGGGCCTGAAATTCACCGTAGCTAAAGTCCCCCAACAGAGGATGGCAAGGATAATGAAGATATTGGTGAGAGGATGGCGCGAACCTCAACTGGGAATATTCTACTGCATGAAATAATTTCTCTGGGAAGACTACACAGCAAGGAGAACTTGCTACAAACTTGTGTGCTACAGATACTAAATGAAAAGCAAGCAACGTCAAAGTACCCGGTCTTGCACGGGTGATTGTTTTTTGAGAAAGTTCTACCAGTTGTGCCCGATGTTCTACCAAATGTGCCCGATGTTCCACCAGTTGTGCCCACAGCCTTAAGACACTAGTGGCACAGCATTAGCAATGCTGATAGCACAGAGGTTCTCAAACTATGTGTCGCCGAGTTTTTCCGAGATATTCGAAGCTGGTGAATACATGGTTAAAAAAAAAGAGGTACACCTTCTTTGTGTTGAGAAATAAGACTGCTATCTACGTCCTAATATCTGGAAACTGTCTATAACTATTATGCTAATTCATCGCTTTATACTGTTTCAGTTTTGGAAAAAAAAAACTACTCTATGCATTTATACTGTATATTGGTAATCAGAGCAGATCACTGAAAAACGAATAGAGTTCTGTAACACACAATAATTAGTGTATAAGTATACAATTATACACGAAGCATTGCAGTAACGCTGTGATGCCAAAAGGTATAAACTAGGAAAAAAGTAGGAACAGTTTTATTACTTAACGACTACAAAGTTGTGACGTTTCAACGTGAGCCTTAATCATACAAACACATACAGGACGAAGAAACAGAGACAACTAGTTTATACATTTTGAATAGAGTCCTGGGTCGACTTACGGACGCATCAGAGACCTGCCAGCTCGATTTGTTCATATGTGGGTCGTTACAGGCGAAGATAAGAAGCTAGTTCACTACTATAACATGTTACAATGTGAAAAGATATGTTTACCTTCACTTTAAAATAATAACATAAATTATAACAGTAAATATGTGGAAACTAATTATAAGCTACGAATCACAAAGATTCTGTAAAAACTTTTCAACGAAACACAAAAATATACACGTACATAATGTATACTCATCTACACACACACACACACACACACACTCTGCACTCGCCAAATAACCGCGTGTACGGGATCATGACTGCCTTCATGAAAAACGAGACGTCTCTTCAAGTTAAAAGTCCCGCGGTGACGAGACAATGGAAGCGGATAATCATGGACGCCATGCCAGAAAGGAACTCTTTTATGGTATATTAACATAACACTGTATTTGATTATTTCTTCCATATAACATACGCGTAAATAATAACGACGTAACTCGGCGCATGCTGCCGCGGTGGTGTAGTGGTCAATGCACTCGCCTACCGATCAGAAGCTCCCCGTGGTTCCATTTCGCACCAGGGCAGAATTTTTTTGGGACCGATCGGCATCAGAGTTAACCCTGCCTTTAAAAAAAGGGGTGAGGTTTGAGAAGCACAGTTTGAGAACCTCTGTGCTAAACTTCTGTACATGGGGTTTCCCAAGAAATAAAGGCAGCGAGGACAGATGCTGGCATCCCTACCTCAAATGCCGTAGTGGCCTTGAAATGTGGAGACACCAACACTTCACACCCCGCTACGGCATGCACGTTATATATAATCTTAATGTGACATGTGTATATACCTGTTGTCTGTGAGCTGGAAAAGAACTTGAGAACCACTGAGAAAGAGCATGCCAAACTCCTATGACCTTCTTAAAGGGATGAAGCCGTGTCAGACAGCCGTGCACCAGACGTGCATGTATGAAAGTAGCATTAAAAAAAAACAGGATGTTGAAAACAAAATTAAATGATTCAATATTAAACATATCAAAGCAGCACATACAAAGTCTCGATGCTACTCTTTCTTCTATTTATTTATCTCCCCTTGGCCCTTGAAGTTTTGAAACATTTGTCACGGTGTACGTAAGGACAAACGGGACAGTTTTCATGTTCTGTACACACAGCCTTATCACTTTCCGCAGAACTTCTGTACATGCACCCTTATCACATTCTGCAGAATATGCCTGAGATACACGCTGTATACAGGTCGGGGAATTTGTTCTGCTGCTGTCCAAACTCAAGACAAGATGCCACATCACCGGCTCTTGCCAAGTAGAACCTGCCAAGCAGTGAACGCCTAACTAATGGATGCTTTACTGTAATGAAAGGAACGCGACACACGAAACCAGAAACTTCCTTTCTCTTCGGCAGGCGCGCGCGCACACACGAACGCACGCACACACACGCACACAACTTCTGACCTCTGTGTATGGGGAACGACGAATATTCTGAGCGTCGGAGAAGGATAAACAAAATATCCTTATGTTGTTTTTTTTTGTACGGTAAAACAAGGATATTCAGAGCCTTGCCAGAAGTGTCTTGAGTTAAAACGGCAACTTTTAAGCAGCGTTGAAACGTTAAAAAAACATAGCTAATAAGTATGAACAAAATTGGAAAGACTCCTCATGAGGCTGTGTTAAAGACAAGACCTATTTGGAAGATGATTATTAGCGATTCACTGATTCTATAACTTTTGTAGTATATATATCACACAACGAGGACTAGAATTCAGGCACGGGAGGGAACAGCTTACTGGACCAAGAGAGAACTTCACTGACTGAGAAATGACCGGACTGACTGAGTGAGTGACTGATCTCACAGGAGGTAGCTACAGCGCAACCAGGACATTCCCAATTTTCAGCCTGATACTGAGAAACGCGTGTCCCTACATGAAACCCATCCATCACATTAAAAGTCGAGAAAATAATGTAGCAGCTGAGTTATAAATGTACTCTCTCATAGTGTTAATTAAACTGTTTTGCTAGCTGAAGTTTTTAGCTGTGTAATGCATAGGTCATTGTACGAATAGTATGGGGGGGGGGGGGAGAAGGGTTTGAGGATGTGGCCGGGGAGAGAAGAGGGCGGGCCAGAACAAGCCTGGGAACCACTGTTTTAGATGACGAGGGGGCGGGGGGCGTGGTGCCAGTGTTACAGACCCTGCTGTATTCCAGATGTTATCAATAAACAGGTCTCAGACGTTCTACACTTTAACAGCGATCAAATGACCTACATTTTGTCTATCTAGGCCACGATAAAGACCCAACCCAAACATCCTACTCCCCCATCCCTCGGTGTCACATCAGGGTTTCATTTTCTTATTTCTTTTTTCTTAATTAATCTACAAATTAAGTTCTACACATCCATCAAATATCTAATTTCCCCCAGATTACGGCCAGGACGAAGGCTAGAGCACCATCTTCAGCTTCTGCCGCCATCTACCAAGCCTGACTCAGACTTTGTCCTCAACGTGTCATACAAGGTTATCTCCTGGTTTCACACATTCACTTCGCGGGCTGGCCTCCAAAAGTCGGAGTAAAAACTCTGAACATAACCTGGTACAGCGAGTCAGCGTCATTGTGACATGTCACTGACGCAGAGGATGAGCCTATAAAAGAAGAAGAAGAAGGCGGCACCCCCCCCCCCCCCCACTGTCTAAGCTCCGAGAGTGAGGCAACTGTCACGCCCTTTGTCGCTGGGTGTACATTGCTCTCTCCTCATCTTCCACTAACAACCCCTCACATCTGCCACCTTCTCTCTCTTCATCATATTCTTTCTAACAGCCCCAGGTTCTGCAGCGTATGAAGATATATAAGCGGACTTAAATTCGGACCCGGACGTTACGTCGATCACTGGAGTTAAAAATTCAGCAGCTAAAATTAGATTTAACAAACAACTGGCACAGACCGTGGAGGACACGAGAAAATGTGACCTTAACAGCTGAGGACGGAAGTGAATTATTTGCATCACACTAGGCAAAGAACACCGGATATTTGTATCACAGTAGGAAAGAACATAGGATCAGGTTATAATCCGTCCTTTGGGTACAACAATGAATAAATGGGAGCACATTTTGCAAGAACAACATATTTTGTTTAAGCTCTTTGTTCTAAAACTAAACGCAGAGTACGCTGAGCTAAAGAACAGAACCCTCGGGTAGACAGGAATAGGTACATCCGTAAGTTCTGTTACACTCCGGCCAGTAAAACTGTCAAAACGGGAACCTGACTTGGAGAATGGATTTCTGCATATAGAGTGAGTCAGTGCGCAGTAAATGGTGACTACGAGGGCCTTCCCAATCCCTCTGGGCCACCATTAATACAACAGTGCAATATGTAGTATGTATATCACAGAGCCCATGTACAGTAAGTGTATATTACAGAGAGTCCATGAACAGTAAGTATATATCACAGAGAATCCAAGTAAAGTAGGTGTATTAGACAGAGTCCATGTACAGTAAGTGTATATCACAGAAAGTCCATGTATAGTAAGTGTATATCACAGAGAATCCAAGTACAGTAGGTGTATTATATCAGACAGTCAATGTACAGTAAGTGTATATCACAGAAGAGAGTCCATAACACAATACAGCAGGTATATTAAGTTCCAAATAGGATACTCACATACAAAGTCTAATGTATTTTAGGGACAAAGAATAGTTGTCATTGTGCAATACTTGCAAATCGCATATATCAGACTTGTGCGAGAATCTCACATCATACTTTTCTAAGTCTGTTGGCCTCTGGCATTCACCATGTAAATGAACAAGAACTCACTCTCAGAAAGAAAAAAAGAGGGAGGGGGGAGGTGAAAGAAAAGAGATGGGAGGAAGGAGGGAGAGAATGTTACCCAAGATCTGCAGAAAAATGGCCAAGATCGTCTCTTGACATGTTGAGACGATGTTATTTGTGATCAGCTCCAAGAAGTTTCGGGACCCATCGAGCAGAGACCTTTGCCATTTGAAGATCATTGTGAACAATGGCATGAACACGTTCCTGGGAGATTTCCAACTTAGTAGCAATGTACCCGCTCAGTTAGTTGTCGATCCTCCATTATCATGTCATGGATTCTGCCGGTGGTTTCATCGGTGGTTACTGTTCTTGGTCTTCCTGGACGGGGATCATCTTCCAGACTCCCCCTTCCATGTTTGAATTGAGCTGCCCATTTCTCCACTATGCTGTAAGAAGGGGCACTCTCCCCTACAGTCTCTACCATATCCTCGTAGATCTCCTTCGATGATAAGCCCTTGATGGAGAAATAGTGAATGACTGCTCGATGAGAAATTTTATCCATTTTCTCAAATTCTACCACCCCTTACCACTTCAGTAGCCTGTAAAAAAAAAAAAAACGGTTACAGTTAACTTCTTGAAAATTGTTGTTTAATCTTACATTAACCTGATATATAAATGCACCTAATATCAACTGCGCGTTTCAAGTATTTGTACCTTATGCCGAAAACTTATCAGTCACCCCTTGTACATCCACTGTCTCTATTTTCAGTCGTTCAGTAGTTGCTAACAATAACAACTAGTAAAATTTTCATAACAGTTTTTATAATCATAGCCGGCGATCTGTTCACCTTGCTTTCTACCGGCAATGTTACACAAACCCTATCTCTTGTTCCCGTTACCGGCATATTACCCAATCTCCTGTTCCTGCTAGTGGCACTGTTACACAAACCCTATCTCCTGTTCCCGTTAAGGGCAATGTTACACAAACACTATCTCTTGTTCCCGCTACCGGCAATGTTAAGCAAACCCTATCTCTTGTTCCCGTTATTGGCATTGTTAAACAAGCCCTATCTCCTATTCACTTTAATGGCAATGTTACACAAACCTCATCAAATGTTTTCATTTTTTTTTTCCCTGTTTAACTTTCAGTGTTGCCGTTTCCACAAAAGAAACCCATTTGGCAATTGTTTTCTGCACACAATACCATAAAGAATGGAGGAATTTAAGCAAAAGCTGAATATCCAAAACGCCGCCACAGACAAGATACCCATAACCCCCTGGGAAATACTGCAACAACTATAATACAGAAATTAGGACAATTACTGCCTCAAGTCCTGCTACAGATACACGCCCTAAAGTGTTTCTCACAGATGCAAGATCGGCACTGGAACCTCTTCCGTGAAACAAACTACTAGAACTTAAGGACGCCGTGCTAACTCACAGCACAGGTCACAGCACAGAGTCCGTCACTCCATAGGGGACTCTGTCGCACTCTAAGATACCAGGCAGTGAGAAGGCTGACCGTCTGGCTAAAGAAGTGGAGCAATAATAAATACTTGTAACCTATGGCCAGAAAAAAACCTACAGGACGGGGTAAAGATAGGAGGGCGGGAGACGGAAAGGGTGGGGGGGGGGGGTTGGGAGGGAGAGACAGTGTGTGTGTGAGAGAGAGAAAGAGAGGGGGAAGGGTTGGAAATGAAGAGTGTGAGAAAGAGAGGGAAGGGTGGGAAATGGAGGGTGTGAGAAAGAGAGAAGGGGGAGGTTCGAGATAGAGGGAGTGTGTGTGTGCGAGAGAGAGGAGAAGGGCGGGAGATAGAGGGAGACTGTGTAAGAGGTGAGAGGTTGGGAGATGAAAGAGGAGAATGAAGACAGAGGAGGAGTGTGAGACAGAGGGGGCGGGAGATAAAGGGAGAAAGAGAGGTGGGAGGACGAGAAATGGAGGAAAAGAATGTCAGAGAGAACTGGGGGGGGGGGGGAATAGGTCGAAGGAGAGAGTAAGCGAGAAAGAGAGAGAGAGAGAGAGAGAGAGAACGGTACTTTTAGTATATGTGGTGGAGATGTGTGTTTATATGTATCTAAAACTAAAAGATATTTTATAAAGAAAATAAATTAACGGGAGAGAGAGAGAGAGAGCTGCGTTCATTTCACTGATAACATCCCCACAGTATCCAGAACCAACATTCTGTCATCGATACCAAGATCTTGTAAACAACCTTATCATAACATCGCTATAGAAACAAACGAACATACACTAAATTTATCCAATTACAGAAAGCTACGGAGCTGGTACAGTGGGAGGGTGAGACAGGGGAAGTAAAGCTACGGAGCTAGTACAGTGGGAGGGCGAGACAAGGGAAGTAAAGCTACGGAGCTGCTACAGTGGGAGGGCGAGACAGAGGAAGTAAAGCTACGGAGCTGGTACAGTGGGAGGGCGAGACAAGGGAAGTAAAGCTACGGAGCTGGTACAGTGGGAGGGCGAGACAAGGGAAGTAAAGCTACGGAGCTGGTACAGTGGGAGGGCGAGACAAGGGAAGTAAAGCTACGGAGCTGGTACAGTGGGAGGGCGAGACAAGGGAAGTAAAGCTACGGAGCTGCTACAGTGGGAGGGCGAGACAGAGGAAGTAAAGCTAAGGAGCTGGTACAGTGCGAGGGTGGAGAGATGGGAAGTAAAGCTACGGAGCTGGTACAGTGTGGGGGGGGGGGGGATGGGAAGTAAAGCTACGGACCTGCTACACTGAGAAAGCGAGAGAGGAAAACTAATTACACTAGCTGGATGTCGTGACATGTAACTCTTTGAAGTAAAAATGACTGATAAATACCCCCCCCCCAAAAAAAAAACCAACCAAGATACAATGGGGGTCAGGTATTAATTATCCACTTCTGCAAAACGCACATTTGCTAAGTTATGGCTGTCTATACTAAGCAAAGATGAGAGATGTGAGACAGAGACAGAGACAAAGAAAAGAAATGACTAGGAATGGGAATGGCAAGACACACATTCAACACTATAAAGACACTGCTGTTACTCAGGAAATCTGTCTATTAAAAACAAAAAATAAGATTAATAAAATGCTACATTTATTCTGTACTACTATACCATTCATTCCCCCGTGTGGTACCTGGGATCTGCAAAGAATAGGACCACTGTACCCTACCACGCATGATCGTAAAAGGCGACTAAGGAGGGTTCGGCATAGGGCCAGCAACCCTATCTGGTAAAAAAAACAAACTATCAGACTGCTACAGAAACGGAAGCAAGGGAAAAAACAAATGCAGGTGGAAGGAGAAATGTGTATCAGGAAACTGAGCCCATGAAGGTTGTGGATGAAAGCCAGCCACTGGAAGTCCCCAGCCCGACTGCAGGAAAGACGCTGGCGATGGTTGGGACATGTAACAATAGAAAGGATGTTGAGCAATAGAGGGCTCACCTGGGCAAGAGCAGAAAAAAAGGCGAAGGACAGGCATTTGTGGAAAACCCTTGTGGAAGCCCCATGTGCCCTGAGCACTTAAGGTTCAGAGAAAGAGAGAGATACCATTCATTTGAATAAAAAAAAAACTAAGTATGTTAGTCCGTAAGAACAATGAAGAGCAAAACTTCTATCTTAATGCAAAGAAAACTACTTTGATGACAAGACAAAACAAATAATGCACCTGAAATATGTATCAATGAGAAACAACTGGAAGAGGTGGAGAGTTGAATATCTTGGATCATTAGTAACTAATAATGGAGAGACAATGAGGAAGATTAAAAGGAGGACATCTATCGCTCTTCTAAAAATAAAACAACTAAAGAATCTGTGGAGAGGAACAGACAGAACTACAAAAATAAGATTTTTAAGGGCATGCATTTTTCCCATCGCAACATATGCCTGTGAGACCTGGACACTTAACAAAACAGCTGAGAAACACATAAATGCCTTTCAATGTAAATGCTACGGAAGAGTTATTCAAATATCATGGGGAGAGACAGAGAGAGAGAGAGAGAGAGAGAGAGAGACAGACAGACAGACAGACGGACGGACGGACGGACGGACGGACGGACAGACAGACAGACAGACACACACACACACAAAAAGAACAAATATATCATACTACAAGAACTTAATATTGAAGAAGGATGGCTAGGAAGGAAGATTAAACAGAGAAAACTTAAAATATTTTGGATATATCAAATGTGATAATTTAGAGAAGACCATCTTGGAAGGGTATATAACAGGAAAAAGAAAGAGGAAGATCAATGCGAAGATGGCTGTAAGACACTGTTAATGATCTCCGAATGGACGCATCAGCAGCAGGGCATCTTGCTTACAACCGAGAGCCCTACAGGAGACCTGTTAGGAAGGCAAAGTTCCGCAAAGGACATGCAAATAAAAACTGACTGACTGACTACTGTACCAAGCAGAAACCTGGACTCTTAAGTAAAAAATACACAAATATTAAAACAACTACAAGTGCAACGTGAACTTCTCAAAGAAACAGGATTTAAGAAAAACAAAATATTCTCCACATCGAAAGACAAAATAATAAGCTGAGAACTAGTATATGGAAAAAGTGGAAGGAGAAAAACGAGCGAGAGGAAGATATAGATGGTAAATGGGAAGATAATATACGAGAGTGGACAGGATACAGCCTGGCTGAGTGCACCATCAAGACGAGAAAGAGAGAGGGAGAGAGAGTGCCAACCTTCGTAATAAAGACGGAACATGATGATGATTAAATGAGAACAACCGCTGACACTGTCCGAGGCGGTGACGAGGAAGTAATAAAGAAAAGCAAAAGTAGCCACATAACGTCTCCGACCTTGTACAAATCGTGAAAGGCCAAAGAGCGAATATGAGAGTGCGGAAAAGCCAGAGGTTCAGTAACGCCCTAGCACTGACAAATTTTAACGAACCAACACATTAATGTGGAAACAGATGTTAAGTAGCCTCTCTCTCTCTTTCTCTCTCCTGGTCTGGAGAGGTCATGCATGAGCTTTCTGATGATTGTTTCTCCTTAGAACGAATACGACACATCAGATGTAACCTTTCCAAAATGATAAAAGCTCATGACAAGTTCACGAGAATCCTGTGAAACTTACTGAACACAAAACTCACTGACCATGTTATTGAATGTCTATAAAGACTGACGCTCCTTGAATCAATTCATTTGAAAGTTCAATGCTCAAATATGGCTCATCTCACTACAGAACAACGACTCGTCATCACTGGACGTTTACAGACTGGACAGTCACAAAGTGTAGTGGCCAGACAATTTAATGTGGTTAGAAGCACCATTAGCCAGTCGCCTTTGGAGAATATTTCAAGAAACTGGCTCAGTTGCAGACCGGCCGGGCAGTGGAAGACCCATAGTCACAACTCCTGCCGAAGACCGCTTCATACGTTGCGTCACCTCAGGAATCGATTTGCATCTGCGTCCGCAATTGTCCAGTCAATGACAGCAGCTCGTCGAATTCCGGATCAAACGGTCAGTAACCGGCTGCACGACGCAGATCTTTGGGGTAGAAGACCCTACAGAGGTCCTGTTCTTACGGACCGGCATCGCCAGAACCGACTGCAATGGGCGAACCAGCATCGCCAATGGACCGTTGCGAATGATTGGAGAAGGGTTTGGTTTAGTGATGAATCATTCTTTCTGCTCCAGCGACACGGCAGACGGAAAAGAGTTTACAGCAGCGTCTATGAGTGCTATGCCCAGAACTGCGTGGATGAGGCTCCACCACATGGTGGTGCTGGTGTACTGGTGTGGGGGACGATCTACTTCATGGGAAGAAGTGACCTGGTGTAAAATGAAGGATGCCTGGATGTCCAACGATACGTCGCTGAAATTCTTTGTCCTCACGTCCTTCCACTTCTGACTGCACCAGGGTCGATTTTTCAGCAGGATAACGCTCGACCTCATGTGGCACAACTCACCACCTAGTTCCTCGCTGACAACAACGTCCAGACTATTCAATGGCCATCCATGTCATCAGACATGAACCCAATAGAACACTTATGGGGTGAACTTAACAGACAAGTCCGCCAGTGAGACGTGGCGCCAACTAATTTCCGACAGTTGTCTCTTGCACAGCGGGAAGAGTGGGCAGCCATCACACAACAACAGATCCAACAGCTAATCGGATCCATGTCAAGGAGATGTTCTTTGATACAGCCCAGAGGAGGCCATACACCTTACTGAAACAGAAGCCTCGGTCGCAAAGAATAAAAGTCCAAACCAAATTTAATGAACATCATTTCATTGTTAAAGTCTTAAAGTTTCTTCATGCCAAGATTGAAACATTAATTCCGTAAAATAAAATTTTGATACAAGTTTGAAATCTGGTGTCCATTACGACTACAATAGTGTTGCGTTTCTTTTTTTTGAACTATATATATATGTGTATGTGTATGGGTCTTTCGATCAAACTGTGGATTCAACATATTTTTTAAAGTTGTACATGGCACATATTCTAGGATGGAGGCGCGAGCTGTAAGAAAAAACTGGCAGAAGAGTTGCTGCAAAAAAGCAAACGGACACTTTTCGTTGTTTATGAGCTACACTGGCAAAGTAAGACACTGGAACAGATCTGTGAGACACAAGTAATACAATAAACCAACTAGCACAAACGCTACAGACGTTTTTATCTTTTCTTTTAGAGCTTTGGAAAACATAGTTTCCTACGTGAGATCCGGTACAGTCTGTGCGCGTGAGAGAGTGTGTATCGTGAGTAAGATACGTACATAACACTTATAGTGACACGGGCCATTTTTCACAAGGGATTTAATACTTTCATGGCTGTGTGGGTCGATACGCTTAATCTCCGAATCTAGTTCTTCTCTACTCTCTGGTTCGGACTTTTCTACTTTCAGGCTACACTACTGCTCTACTCTCCGACTCCTTTTTTTTTCTACTCCCAGACTACACCAGTGCTCTACTCTTCGATCCCTCTATTTTTCTACTCTCAGACTGCACTATTGTTCTACTCTTCGATCCCTCTACTGTTCCACTCTCACAATACACTAGTGTTCTATGGTCAGACTTCAGCTTATCAATATTTCCACTCTCCAACTCCTTAATATATAGTACAATTATACAAACTCAATTTCACAAAAATTTCTTCCGTCTCTGACTCCATAGCTTCCCTCAAAATGCTATTTGACCACGACTCCACAACTTCACTCTTTCTCTCTCTCTCTCTCTCTCACACACACACACACAAACTGCTGTCTGACCACGACCCCACAGCCTAGGATACCTATAATGTAGAATTCTAGCAGTCGCTCCCATTAAGCTAAAATCTCCACACACACTAAAAAAAAAAACTAGAAAATCCCATTTCTTCTAGGAATTTCACATAAAACCAGCAGGTGATCAAACTGTGAAGCATCTACTAGATCGTATAACAACTACTCGTGAATATGTGAATATATGTATGTGAGAGAGAAAGAAAGAGAGAGAGAGAGAGACAGAGAGAGCAAAAATAATGATAACATTCTGGTCCAGTTAATATCTACTGGAATTATGAGCGCTAACCAACTCCCCGGGGCTAGTAAAAGGTCGCAGACAGTGACGACAACAAACTAAGAAGAAACTGACCGCTTGACATTCAACATTTAGCAACTCTTATACTCTCTGACGTCTGTTATTCACACATAAGATAACAAACCTCCAGGAGACATACGTCTGTTGTTCTGTGTCAATATCTGTCTCCTCCGTGTCTAAGCGTCTATGTGTAGAAGTATATCTGATAATGAGAGAGAGAGAGAGAGAGAGAGAGAGAGAAGGAGGAGAGAGAGATTCTATGTTTCAGGACGCGTCAAAGGATCTAAAAGCAAGTACTCTTCACTTTTTAGGTAGACACAGAAAAGGGACTAAGAACTTGAGGTTGTAAACTTCTGATTTTCATTTCTGTCTCTTATGCCTGACTAAGTCCTTGTATCTTTAAACTCCAGACTTAACAGAAGCACCAAGAAGTCAGAAGCACAGAAGATCGAGTAGCCTCGGAGTGTTCTAGAGATCAGATCGTAAGTAAGCACAAGTAACCATCTTTCAATGGCTGCAGAAATGGTCATCAGTTTTACACAGAATCATACAAGAGGGGTAGGTCCCCCCCCCCTCTCTCTCTCCTGCCTCTTTTCTTTCCTTTTCCTCCCCCATTATCTCTCCACCCTCTCCTTTTACCACTTTTCTCTCCTTTTCCTCTCCTTCATTCTCCCTTCTTCCCTCCCTTTCCCTCTCTTCTCTTCTTCCTCCCTTTTCCCTCTCTCTCTCTCTTCTTCTTTCTCTCTCTCTCTCCTCTTTTCCTCCCTCTCTCCGGTCACATATGGTCAGACTGGTCCGCCCTCATCCCTTCTGTTTTGCTCATATACTAGTCCCAGACTCTGGTGATACTCATGGAAACTACAAAAGGCTATCACCACTAAAGTCATAACACAAACGAGACAAAACCACAACTTCAGTAAACTACACAACACTTACCAGCCCAGAGTTTGATGCACGGGATAATGCCGTCATCATCGAAACAAAGTCTTCTTTGCTTAACTCTTTCATTCTAAAACAGCGCTGCAAGTGTTGGTAGATCCTTGCATACCCATGCAAATCAATGATCAAAGCGATATTTAGGTAAAGTCTAAATAAAATGAAAAGCACATTTCTAACCCAACTTATAGCATCGCATTTCTAACCCAACTTATATCATCACATTCTAACCCAACTATATCATCACATTATTACCCAATTTATATCATCACATTTCTAACCCAACTTATATCACCACATGGAAAAAAGTGATGTGTGAAAGTGTGTGAAAGGATGTACAGGAAAAAAGTGATGTGTGAAAGAATGTACATGAAAAAAAGTGATGTGAAAGGATGTACAGGAAAAACGTGATGTGTGAAAGAATGTACAGGAAAAAAAGTGATGTGAAAGGATGTACAGGAAAAAAGTGATGTGTGAAAGAATGTACAGGAAAAAAAGTGATGTGAAAGGATGTACAGGAAAAAAGTGATGTGTGAAAGAAAGTACAGGAAAAAAGTGATGTGTGAAAGTATGTGAAAGAATGTACAGGAAAAAAAAATGACATGTGAAAGAATGTACAGGAAAAAAGTGATACGTGAAAGAAAGTACAGTAAAAAAAATGACGCGTGAAAGAATGTACAGGAAAAAAGTAATGTGTGAAAGAAAGTACAGTAAAAAAAAAAGTGATGTGTGAAAGAATGTACAGGAAAAAAGTGACGTGTGAAAGAATGTACAGGAAAAAAGTGACGTGTGAAAGAATGTACAGGAAAAAAGTGATTTGTGAAAGAATGTACAGGAAAAAAGTGATGTGTGAAAGAATGTACAGGAAAAAAGTGATGTGTGAAAGAATGTACAGGAAAAAAGTGATGTGTGAAAGAATGTACAGGAAAAAAGTGATGCGTGAAAGAATGTACAGGAAAAAAGTGATGTGTGAAAGAATGTACAGGAAAAAAGTGATGTGTGAAAGTGTGATTTTTTTTTTTGGGGGGGGGGTGGGGAAAGATGTATGAAAGTGTGTGCAGGAAAAAGGGGATGTGTGAATGCGCGTGCCAGGAAGGAAAAAAAAACGTGAAAGACTAAGCCGAGAAAAATAAATGAAAAAAAAAAAAAACCCACAAAAGACACTGAAAGATTTCGCATGCGATCTAACGTACGGAAATAGATTCCGTTCACTGTCCACAAGTCATCCGACAAGATCAGCCAAGCGCAGATAATATAAGGGGAGATAATTTCTGACTACGCTTGATGAGGTACGGCTCCGTTATTTTAGCCACAGAATATTGATTCATCCAGGGGCGTGCCAGACAGATCAGGCATGAAACAAAACAAAACGTAAAATGAAAGACTTTCAGACACTCTTCCCCCTTTGTCCAGGCTTACGGACGATGACCATTCATTACAGCAGGGACTACGTAGTTCATTTGAATGCGTGAAGAATGGTAAACATGCTGAGAAAGTAAAAACAGGTCGTTCTTGCTACTGTAAACAAACAGGTCGTTCTTGCTACTGGAAACAAACAGGTCGTTCTTGCTACTGGAAACAAACAGGTCGTTCTTGCTACTGGAAACAAACATGTCGCTCCTTCTACTGGAAAGAAACAGGTAGTTCTTTCTACTGGAAACAAACAGGTAGTTCTTTCCACTGGAAACAAACAGGTAGTTCCTTCTACTGGAAACAAATAGGTAGTTAGTTCCTTCTACTGGAAACAAACAGGTAGTTAGTTCCTTCTACTGGAAACAAACAGGTCGTTCCTTCTACTGGAAACAAACAGGTAGTTAGTTCCTTCTACTGGAAACAAACAGGTCGTTCCTTCTACTGGAAACAAGCAGGTAGTTAGTTCTTTCTACTGGAAACAAACAGGTAGTTAGTTCCTTCTACTGGAAACAAACAGGTAGTTCTTTCTACTGGAAACAAACAAGTCGTTCTTTCTACTGGAAACAAACAGGTAGTTCTTTCTACTGGAAACAAACAGGTAGTTCTTTCTACTGGAAACAAACAGGTAGTTCTTTCTACTGGAAACAAACAAGTCGTTCTTTCTACTAGAAACAAACAGGTCGTTCTTTCTACTGGAAACAAACAGGTCGTTCTTTCTACTAGAAACAAACAGGTAGTTCTTTCTACTGGAAACAAACAAGTCGTTCTTTCTACTAGAAACAAACAGGTCGTTCTTTCTACTGGAAACAAACAGGTAGTTCTTTCTACTGGAAACAAACAGGTCGTTCTTTCTACTAGAAACAAACAGGTAGTTCTTTCTACTGGAAACAAACAGGTAGTTCTTTCTACTGGAAACAAACAGGTAGTTCTTTCTACTAGAAACAAACAGGTCGTTCTTTCTACTGGAAACAAACAGGTCGTTCTTTCTACTAGAAACAAACAGGTTGTTCTTTCTACTGGAAACAAACAGGTAGTTCTTTCTACTAGAAACAAACAGGTCGTTCTTTCTACTGGAAACAAACAGGTAGTTCTTTCTACTAGAAACAAACAGGTCGTTCTTTCTACTGGAAACAAACAGGTCGTTCTTTCTACTGGAAACAAACAGGTAGTTCTTTCTACTGGAAACAAACAGGTCGTTCTTTCTACTGGAAACAAACAGGTAGTTCTTTCTACTAGAAACAAACAGGTAGTTCTTTTTACTGGAAACAAACAGGTCGTTCCTTCTACTAGAAACAAACAGGTCGTTCTTTCTACTGGAAGCAAGCAGGTCGTTCTTGTTAATGGAAACAAACATGCTCTTGCTATCAAACGTAGTAGACTGAGAACAGTTATTTATAAACAGGAAACTCCGAGACTTTGGTACGGTAAAGTATGAGAACAAAATTACCTGAAACTAACTTCATGTAATAAGTATCCGTGTGTATGTTTGTAAAAAAAGAAGTTGGTGCCTGCTAGAGAGACTGAATCTAAGCTACGGAATTTCTGTGTCATGACCTCGTCTCTTTCCAGGCGCCACGATCCCTCATGTCTACGGAGCAGTTACTAAAGACTATGTCAACTAAACACCTTTTTTTTTTGGGGGGGGGGGCGGGGGTATTAGAGTTTGTGCAGGATTAATCGTGATGAAAATAAAAGAACTGAAAAAAAAGGTACAAAGACCTAGAAAATTCGGAATATATATATATATATATATATATATATATATATATATATATATATATATATAAGCATGGAATGGATGGCGAGAGGGAGGTTCTGGGCTGAAGACGTAACAGTCGAGAAAATCTCCCAGTTGACCTGCTTGATCTAAGACCTACGTGCCAGCTGCAGTGTAGGTCCCCGCCTTGTCCTGAGAGAACACGTCGCCCTTAGTCAGCGTTCCCCGCTATTTTGTCTTGGATCAACCCCTAAAGTTTACTCATCGTTTGACAACAAAGCCTCGACGTTACCATGGTGCCTGGTGTTCAAATAGTGTTAGAGACGCTGTGCCCTGCAGTGTGTACCGCTACCTCCCGGTTACCGGAGATCAGGCCCTCTACTATTCGCCTTGCAGCATCAAAGATGCTCGCTGAAGCAGACAGATGACTGGTCACATGTACTGCTGTTTAAGTACAGCCGTTAAAGCAGGAGACTTATGGCCATAAATACCAAGATAACATCTGGCACAGACAACCAACGAGACTGGATATAGCACATGATTTACTCCAGATAAAGCCACCTTCAAATCTGGCATGAGCCCAAAAACAACAATCAGCTCAATAGTCAGTTTTCAATTAGGAATAAATATATAAAACTGATGACTCTGCCACAATGTGGTGTCGTTAGTTAAAGCTATAAGTAAACGCCAAAAATACGACACAGGAGTGTCACAATATAACAGACATGACCAGCCATACGTCTAGTAGTTAGACATGACCCGCCATACGTCTAGCAGTTAGACATGACCCGCCATACGTCTAGTAGTTAGACATGACCAGCCATACGTCTAGTAGTTAGACATGACCCGCCATACGTCTAGCAGTTAGACATGACCCGCCATACGTCTAGTAGTTAGACATGACCCGCCATACGTCTAGTAGTTAGACATGACCCGCCATACGTCTAGCAGTTAGACATGACCCGCCTTACGTCTAGTAGTTAGACAGGCTATTAAAAAAAAAATCATAATTCACAAAACAAACTATACTGAGTAAATTTTAAGCAAAGCTCAGCACAAATGTCACCAGTTCTACAAATCACTCTCTCATTCGGCATAATCAGAAAAACTGCTTAGTTCTGCGAGCACTTAATCACGAAGACCTGTCTTTGCCAGGGAACATGCGTAGAACAAGTCAGAATGTTCTCTTTATTTCTAAAAAAAAAAAAAAACGAAAGCGTCTTAAAGTTGAGTTCTATGAGTTTCAACATTTGTCATCCAAACCTGATTTCTTTCTTAACTTTTTTAACCAACTAACCTAAAAAATAAAAAAAACGAAAGCGTCTTAAAGTTGAGTTCTATGAGCTTCAACATTTGTCACCCAAACCTGATTTCTTTCTTAACTTATTTAACCAACTAACCTATAAAAAAAAAAACATGAAGAGAAACCGCGTCCACACAACGACCCACTGCTTCACATGCACAACAGAACAGTCTTAGGTAGGGACAAGCAAATGTTGCTGATTGGCATCATGCTCATCTACGATATCTTTTTGTCTGTGATAAAAACCGAACCATCTCCATCTCTTCCGTTCCTTTTATTATCATGGGTGATCATGTTCTCCTACTTTTGCTGTGAGAAACCACTGCAACTTCAGTCGCAAAGTTACCAACCTCCCATCGCAGCGTGTATCTCCCTGCTTCCACGAGTCTAACCTGATGATGACCTCCAACAGCAAAACTGCCGCCACGAGCAAGCGCAAAACCTCTGCTCTGTGAAGGTGAATTAACGATCCCAACAAGAAACCACAATTATACGCAACTTCCTCAGATAATTGCACGGTGATAACACCAGAACTTTCAGATAATTGCACGGCGATAACGCCAGAATTTTCAGATAACTGCACGGCGATAACACCAGAACTTAACTACCACAACAAACCACCTTGCAAACGTTAGCTAGAGACACAATATTCCAGCCCTACCAGTACAGCTAACGTTCTTATATGGAGCACATTCATTTCTCTCTACTGCACTGTAGACAGAGTATCCCATTTAAAGGTTACGATGTGACAAGAATTCCTGAAAACAAGCTAGTTCTCCTGACATTGTAACACACATTTTAAGAAATCTATCGCCACTACACACCTGCCATAGTCACAATGACACACTGCATGTAATAAGTCAGCGGTTCCCAACTTTAGAAAAAAAATGCCCCCCCTCCCAATGCAGTTCTAACTTCTCCAATACGGCACTTGTTGCAGGTAAAATATGTTTAGCTCACAATCTTCACCAGAAAAATGTTGGAACTGGATAAACTATGCGCGTCTCTAACAGCCACAGCAACTCTATCAAATACAGACTGGGAAAGAACTTATCACCAACTGTCTGTATACAACAACTGCCCCCCCCCCCCCTTTCCTAAATCTATCTTCAGCGTGTCCTTTAAGTAGAGCGCGCGCGCACATACACACACACACACACACACACATCCAATCTCATGCCAACTTCTGATTCAGGAAAGTAATGATCTACACGCCTGTACAGGGCGATTCAAAAATATTGTCAGGGTTTCCCTGGACTGTAATCTTCAAACCGGAAACAAAATAAAAATGCTCACGGAATATAAAAGTGTAACTCAAAAAGAGTGTTAACACCTGCGCAATCAATTCTCCAGACCGCTTGAACAACTGCAGTATGCGCGCCTTTCGCAACGCGTAAGATGATGACACAGCGGTTTTCAATTTACAATGTTGTGTTCCTCATTTCTGCTCTATCTCTTCTAATCCAAGAACGTGGCATACAAGCTGAAAACCACTGCTGTCTGCCATATTGCGTATCATAAACGCCCTTTCTGAGGCTGGTAGGGTACCTTATTTTGCAATTACAATTCATGGCTAAAACATTTCGCTTTTCTTATCTATGAAATATTCATGAAATCCAGCTGTGCTAAAAGAACTGATTACAGGAAAATATTCACCTGGGTAAGTCCCCAACCTAAAATGTACAAAAAATCCAGTAACTTATACCAGTTTAGCAGCTTCAGGAACTGCATTTTGTTGTTGGCGGCCGCCTTAGCACGATCACTGCACCATACAGTTTAAAATAAATGATTTATTAGCCACCTTCTGTGCTTTTTTTTCCCTAGCATGGTGTGACAGGCCTTAGAAATAAAACCAATATTCCAATGACATTTTTCACTGCGTTATTTTACACTGTGCTTCACACCCCAACACACATATACAGACGAAATTCTTTTTAGGGCGCGTTGTTTGATATTTCCATTTGGGACAACCGGAGAGTTGTCCTGGGCGTTTGATCTGTGCTTGTTGTGAGCATCACGTTGATCTTTTATAATTTTTATCTCTCTCTCTCTCTCTCCTTAGTAATGGTAGACAGTCTGCAGTGAATATTAACTGACCACAAATGGAACCTCCTTCTACATGCTTCCTTCTGTCGGAGCTATCCAGACAGCGTCTAACTCCAAATTCCTTGCCTCGGCTGTGGGTTTTTTTCTCAAAGGAGGTAAGTGCAAGATCAGAACAGACAAATCCCCAGATCCACTGTTTGATATTAAATCAATCGGATGTACATGCTTGGCTTCTTCAGTAAACATGGCTGTAGACTGTGTGCAGGAGTTCCATCAACTCCAATATTTTCTTGTAATGTTCACTAGTTCATCACTACGATGTCCTCAACTCAGCATATAGTACTCCAGTGACAGTCCTGGCTGAGATAACAGCTTCTACGGCAGCAAGGGACGACAATCACCAGGGGCTAACAAACCGTAGCCAGTCAAGCTGTTGTGACACTGCATTTTAGTCAACTGAGCATGAATTAATCCCCCCCCCACCCACCTCTTCATCTGTCAGAAACGCTGGCGGAAGTGTGGATAATAAGTTGCCAGATATTTCCAGTCAGATAATACAAATCCATCACGGCAATAAGCTAATAATAACATCCAGTTCACAGTCTGAGAGGATCATACTAGCAGCAGTTAGATAAATTAACAATAATATCCAGATCACAGTCTGAGAGGATAATACCAGCAGCAGTTAGATAAATTAACAATAATATCCAGTTCACAGTCTGAGAGGATCATACTAGCAGCAGTTAGATAAATTAACAATAATATCCAGATCACAGTCTGAGAGGATCATACTAGCAGCAGTTAGATAAATTAACAATAATATCCAGATCACAGTCTGAGAGGATCATACTAGCAGCAGTTAGATAAATTAACAATAATATCCAGTTCACAGTCTGAGAGGATCATACTAGCAGCAATCTGTGTACTTCAGCAATCTCAGTTTGTTCTAATGACACCACAGGATGAGCATCATCTCTTGCTAGTCCAAGGAGTTCTCAACCCCCCACCCCGAAATTGTGGTTTGGGGAGGGCACGGGTGGGAGCAAGGTTGAAAAAAAAGGGTAAAATCCCCGTTTCTATGCCATTAAGACATACCAGGGATACAGTGTTAGGCCCGTATTTCCTAGACCACCGGCACATGAAAGTGTGATGTGGTCAGTATCACGCCTGGCCGTATTTGCCTTCCACGATTTCTCTGGTACCCACTGTTAGAGGCCGGGTGGACCCCGGGGGGGGGGCGCTTTTTGTCATGCACCCCCCCCCCCAAAAAAAAATCCCACTGAGGGACTTGAACCCAGAACCACCGAATTAGTAGACCCAGAGCCTAACCATTCGATTAACCTGGAGGGAAACTAGGACCACAGATGGACGGGCTCGACTGTTGGGGTATTGTACACACATGATCTGAAATGTACCTTTTGATAATCTTGGGAGTGGAAGGGGAAAAGAGAGGAGACAGTGAAGAAGAAGAAGAAGAAGAAGAAGAAGAAGAAGGGAAAACGATATTCCCACACACAGTGAAAACCTGCATGGGACAAACTAGTCTAACAGCGCTATTTATAACACAAATAAACAACATAGCACAGGCTATCTGCCGTGTTTTATCTGCAAATGTCTATTTTCGTTTAATATAAAACGTGACAAATTAAAATAATTAAAACCAGTCTACGGGTGGGAGATAGGAAATTAAGAACGGATACTGTTAACCTGGACCCCGCCCCCCCACCCACCACCCACCCCGCAGATCCCTCCCCCAGGACTTTCGACTGGCAGCAAGATCTGGCACGCCTTTTCAGCCCAGATAACAGCGGCTCGACGACGACGACCAGGGAAGAAAAACACGCACACGTTTCCTGCCACACAAGCTTCCTTCCTTCCTTCCTTCCTTCCTTCCTTCCTCCAGTTTCTCTGCGCTGGCCACCTGTGATACTAGAATATCAAGCCAGGCTGCAGACGGTATCAGCTAAACACATACTCAAACAGTACCAGCTAAACACATACTCAAACAGTACCAGCTAAACACATACTCAAACAGTACCAGCTAAACACATAGACAGTACCAGCTAAACACATACTCAAACAGTACCAGCTAAACACATACTCAAACAGTACCAGCTAAACACATACTCAAACAGTACCAGCTAAACACATAGACAGTACCAGCTAAATATATACTCAAACAGTACTAGCTAAACACATACTCAAACAGTACAAGCTAAACACACAGACAGTACCAGCTAAACACATACTCAAACAGTACCAGCTAAACACATAGACAGTACCAGCTAAACACATACTCAAACAGTACCAGCTAAACGTATACTCAAACAGTACCAGCTAAACACATAGACAGTACCAGCTAAACACATAGACAGTACCAGCCAAACACAGACAGTACCAGCTAAACACATACTCAGACAGTACCAGCGAAACACATACTCAGACAGTACCAGCTAAACACACACTCAGACAGTACCAGCTAAACACATACTCAAACAGTACCAGGTAAACATAGATAGTACCAGCTAAACATATACTCAGACAGTACCAACTAAACACAGACAGTACCAGCTAAACACATACTCAGACAGTACAAGCTAAACACACACTTAGTACCAGCTAAACACATATTCAAACAGTACCAGATAAACACAGACAGTCCCAGCTAAACACATAGACAGTACCAGCTAAACATATACTCAGACAGTACCAGCTAAACATATAATCAAACAACAAGCCTTCACAGACCAGGCTTTAGGATCAAACGATTGAAAAATCCAAAATAACTACTCAAGTTGTGCAAATATGTGCGCGCTGGTTCAAGTTGGTGGACGAATGTATTAACACAATTATAAGCCGTCTAGCAAAGTGGGGTTATTTATTTATCAATCTCTCGCTTGCTCAAGCACAAACTAGCGCTGTGGTGACGAGACCCAGACGCTGATGTGAAAAACATGAAAACAGCCATCAACATATGACCCCCCCCCCCTTGCTTGGATATTTGTCTTTCACTTCGCGACTAAATATAAACAAAGCCTTCAGATCAGCGATACATCATTTACTTGTATACAGACACCCCCCCCCCCCAGCACAGACCTTTAGAGTGGCACGATGGGGCGTAAATACCGGCCCCAATAGGGGAAACTATGGTCTCGAAACCCAACGTTAGCTGTAGATACAAATGTAGATAGTAGTTAGTCAGCCCAGGTTCTTGTTAGTTTTTCCTGCTCTTTCGATTCTGCAGCAACGGGGATTTGAGATGTTTACCGTAGCTGGAGAGAACACAACGGCCCCAATAAAGGAAAGCAGTTACCGAAGGCCAGATGACTACTAGTTTACTTCCGTGACGTTTAGCCAAGGCTGACAAACGCCAGGGGAGACAAGACACTGAAATACTGTTAGGCATTAAACTCGCCTACCTTTCACACTGCTGTTATCCCTTTATACTGCCGTTATACCTTTTATAATGCTATTATCCCTTTATACCGCTGCTGTACATTCTAACAGTAGCCTTGTTACTTTACAATTCCCCAGTCTCTTCACTCCCTCTTTCTTCCCCCTCCCCTTTTCCTTTTCTTCTTCTTCAGTCTCCATGAAACTGAGAGCTGGTGTTCTTTGCAGTCGATGCGTTGAGGATGTTGAGAAACAGCATCGTGTCAGCTTGGAAGCGGGTTATGAGGGCTATTTTTTAGCCAGTTCATTTGAGCTAAAAAGCTGGAAGTGTGCAATGTTTCTCTAGCTGAGCCACCACCATGGGGTCTATGGTGATCCCTGTACCGTTTGCCAGGTAGGCTGTCACGTGGGGTGGGGGTGGGGAAGTAACAAAGGAGATACGGGGTAGGGTCTTGGTCAGCAATGGTCTGCCAACCCTGACGCCAGCATGTCAGCAATGGTCCGCCAACCCTGACGCCAGCATGTCAGCAATGGTCCGCCAACCCTGACGCCAGCATGTCAGCTATGGTCCGCCAACCCTGACGCCAGCATGTCAGCTATGGTCCGCCAACCCTGACGCCAGCATGTCAGAAATGGGTCACTGGCTGTCAAATCTGATTTCATCTTCACCCCGAGCTATAATACGGGTGTAATGAAAGTGTGAAAAGTTTACTGTGAAACGTCGAACCCCGAAGGAAAAGTAGACACGCAGGCACGCACACACATACACACACTATATCAGAAAATAACAAAAATAATCAAACCTCACCACGCCTTCCACGAAAACTACACTAAGAAATACAAACAGCAACTACTGCGCAGCTCCCAGCAACAACAAAGACCTCTCGGCTCTAAAAAAAAAAACAAGATAACCAGTTCACGCGTATAAACCTGCCCTAACCAATCGTGACCTGGTAACAGAATCCGCGTCCTAAAGTTATCAGTGAAGTATTTAAAAACAGCTCTCAAACAAACTTCCCATACAAACAAAAAAAAAATTACTCGGCGTGGCACTTTTACACGTACGTTTTCCCAACAAGGAATTAACTTGCTGTTAATGTTTCCTTCACGTTCATAACACGTTGTTGCCATTTTGTGTTAGGTCTTTTTTAAGATGAATATGTTTTGGTTCCCATAAGACAAAAATCTGGCCAAATCGAAGTGGGATTTTTTAAATGCGTGTGTGTGAGAGTGAGTATGTGAGAGAGAGAGAGAGAGAGAGAGAGAGAGAGAGAGAGAGAAAAAGTGAGCTAGTTATTCTTTCAAGATCAGTAAGCAAGTTATCAAGTTCGGCTGTCTAATCACAGATCTGGCGGTGTTATGTCACTTCTCGGCACCCATAATCTGCTCATCTATGACAGCCTGTCCTCACGATGTAACGATACAGCCTGTCCTCACGATGTAACGATACAGCCTGTCCTCACGATGTAACGATACAGCCTGTCCTCACGATGTAACGATACAGCCTGTCCTCACGATGTAACGATACTACTCCCGTGTTTTGTTAGTGGGAAGTGTCCTACTTTTGGTCGACTATCGCTACATGATAGGAAGTTAACCTATTCCTTTCACCTGCAATTCAGTACAGGCTGACGACACGGAGAGAGAGAGGGAGAGAGAGAAAGAGGAAGGGAGGGAGGGAGAGAAAGAGGAAGGGAGGGAGGGAGAGAGAGACGGAGAGAAACGACGGGGCGGGGTGTCTTTAAAAAATGTAAATAACTGCAGCCCGCTGGCGCGTCCAACAACTTTAACAACACAACAAACAACTCTTAGGTTACCCCCAACATGTTAAACCTTTCATGATCTTAACAACTGGTAGAAAGAAAAACTACACGGCCAGTACCTGTCAGATCCAGACCTAAACAAAAGATACGACCTGGAAAAACAAACAACAAACAACAAAAGCTTATATCACAAGCCTGGAAGTCTACAAACTAGTAATAAGAAATACAGAAATTCTTCCACTAACTTATTTATTCACAATTTTGCAGCCTGAATAAAACTTCCGCGGTCTTATTTTCCTCTCTATCACTGCATATTGCTAGTGTAGTGGACTATGGTGTGTCTCGCCGTGCAGGTATGTAATAACTGCTTCTGGTCGCTGTTTTCCCCAGTACTGGTTATCTAACAGCCATTTTTTAGAGGGTTCCAATGTTCCCCGCTGTATACCCCTCCCCCCTCTTTTGATGTTCAGGAAATGATGACAGCTGTATGTTGAAAGTTTCAGCTGAAATGCTGAACTTCGTGCTATTACGGCAAAAATCAACATGACGAAGTGAGTTTATCTTCTACAAGCAGAAGAAGAAGAAGAAGAAGAAGTGCTGATAAACAGTGAACTTTCGACAGGGGTTTATGACCTGTTGCTTTAAGAATCAAAAGGGAAAAACTAGGACAAATGGAATATTTCGTCCACAAATAACACACTGGACAAGCTGTCAGTTTTGATTATTTCATATCACAGCCCAGTTCATAAACCTGCAGAGGCAGTAACAACAACAACAACACGGGTGACGGCAGTCAACTAATCAAAGGATGTGAGCAAGAGAATCAGTTTATTGCCCCCCAAAACATGCACAAACGTGGCATACAAAAAAACATTCATTATACAAACTTCAGACATTCAGCAACAAATACACGCACCCTGCACAGAAGACACGATCACACACACACGCACACAGCTCCGCGGAGCGACTACTTGACATTAATAACACAGAGGATGTTGGGTCGACCAGGTCAGACTATGAAGAACAAAATGACATTCTTTGAGGTTTAAAACAGCCAGTAGGGGAGAGTACACAGAAACCTAAAGAACAAGGCCGCTACTGCAGGCAAAGATTCCGAGAAAAATTTTACAGCCTGGTTATCTTCCCCTCTCCTCCCATTTTCCTCTTCTCCCAATCTATTTTTACCAACTACAGGCTCCCTGAAAACTTCCAGGGCCACCCTTATGACAGGACAAACCCTCAGGGCCCCCGAGTGATGTATCGACTGGACCTTCTCTCTTTCCACTGGCATGACTGGACCTTCTCTCTTTCCACTGGCATGACTGGACCTTCTCTCTTTCCACTGGCATGACTGGACCTTCTCTCTTTCCACTGGCATGACTGGACCTTCTCTCCTTCCACTGCCATGACTGGACCTTCTCTCTTTCCACTGGCATGACTGGACCTTCTCTCCTTCCACTGGCATGACTGGACCTTCTCTCCTTCCACTGGCATGACTGGACCTTCTCTCCTTCCACTGGCATGACTGGACCTTCTCTCTTTCCACTGCCATGACTGGACCTTCTCTCTTTCCACTGGCATGACTGAACCTTCTCTCTTTCCACTGGCATGACTGGACCTTCTCTCTTTCCACTGGCATGATTGGACCTTCTCTCTTTCCACTGGCATGACTAGATCCTTTCTCTTTCCACTGGCATGACTGGATCCTCTCTCTTTCCACTGGCATGACTGGATCCTCTCTCTTTCCACTGGCATGACTGGATCCTCTCTCTTTCCACTGGCATGACTGGATCCTCTCTCTTTCCACTGGCATGACTGGATCCTCTTTCTTTCCACTGCCCTGACTGGATCCTCTCTCTTTCCACTGGCATGACTGGATCTTCTCTCTTTCCACTGGCATGACTGGATCCTCTTTCTTTCCACTGCCCTGACTGGATCCTCTCTCTTTCCACTGGCATGACTGGATCCTCTCTCTTTCCACTGGCATGACTGGATCCTCTCTTTCCACTGGCATGACTGGACCTTCTCTCTTTCCACTGGCATGACTGGACCTTCTCTCTTTCCACTGGCATGACTGGATCCTCTCTCTTTCCACTGGCATGACTGGATCCTCTCTCTTTCCACTGGCATGACTGGACCTTCTCTCTTTCCACTGGCATGACTGGATCCTCTCTCTTTCCACTGTCATGACTGGATCCTCTTTCTTTCCACTGCCCTGACTGGATCCTCTCTCTTTCCACTGGCATGACTGGATCTTCTCTCTTTCCACTGGCATGACTGGATCCTCTTTCTTTCCACTGCCCTGACTGGATCCTCTCTCTTTCCACTAGCATGACTGGATCCTCTCTCTTTCCACTGGCATGACTGGATCCTCTCTTTCCACTGGCATGACTGGACCTTCTCTCTTTCCACTGGCATGACTGGACCTTCTCTCTTTCCACTGGCATGACTGGATCCTCTCTCTTTCCACTAGCATGACTGGATCCTCTCTCTTTCCACTGGCATGACTGGACCTTCTCTCTTTCCACTGGCATGACTGGATCCTCTCTCTTTCCACTGTCATGACTGGATCCTCTCTCTTTCCACTGGCATGACTGGACCCTCTCTCTTTCCACTGGCATGACTGGATCCTCTCTCTTTCCACTGCCATGACTGGATCCTCTCTCTTTCCACTGTCATGACTGGATCCTCTCTCTTTCCACTGCCCTGACTGGATCCTCTCTCTTTCCACTGGCATGACTGGATCCTCTCTCTTTCCACTGGCATGACTGGACCTTCTCTCTTTCCACTGGCATGACTGGACCTTCTCTCTTTCCACTGGCATGACTGGATCCTCTCTCTTTCCACTGGCATGACTGGACCTTCTCTCTTTCCACTGCCATGACTGGATCCTCTCTCTTTGCACTGCCATGACTGGATCCTCTCTCTTTCCATTGCCATGACTGGATCCTCTCTCTTTCCACTGGCATGACTGGACCCTCTCTCTTTGCACTGGCATGACTGGATCCTCTTTCTTTCCACTGGCATGACTGGATCCTCTCTCTTTCCACTGGCATGATTGGATCCTCTCTCTTTCCACTGGCATGACTGGATCCTCTCTCTTTCCACTGCCATGACTGGATACTCTCTCTTTCCACTGCCATGACTGGATCCTCTCTCTTTCCACTGGCATGACTGGGCCCTCTCTCTTTCCACTGGCATGACTGGATCCTCTCTCTTTCCACTGGCATGACTGGATCCTCTCTCTTTCCACTGGCATTACTAGATCCTCTCCTCTTTTCACTGGCATGACTGGACCCTCTCTCTTTGCACTGGCATCACTGGAGACCCTTGCATGCGTTAGCGCAATGAAGGTTCAGCACTGCTCAGACTTCAACAGAGGTTTCAAGTGCTGCACTGCTCGACGTGTGTTTGCTCGTGACCTCATCTTACTACAGTTTTTCTATGGCCTCCCCTTCATCCCCGTTACTACAGGGCAAAGAAAAAGTTATTTGTCTTTTAGTTATGGACCGTGAAACTGGGTCTCCAGAAAGCTGTATGGCTTCTGTCTAGGCCAAGAAGTAATGCCATTTTTGGTGTACATCCGAATGACGTTTACACTTGATTAATGACTACTTACCGCAGTGGTTCCCAACCTGAGATAGGCGTTCCCCTAGAAGTACGCGGCATGACGTTTGGGGGCACGCGAGAAGAAGTCAGATAAAGACGGATAACAGATAAACATAGCAGCTATAATAGTAACAAACAATTCTGATAATATGATGGGGTACAAGTTATTAAAACAGGCTTCCCATGGGTACGCAAGCGGAAAAAGGTTGGGAACCACTGACATACCACACCGCCATGGCGTGACGTGATCAAACTTCTCACCCTTCCAGCTTCCTTGTCTATTTATGTCCACGAAGGGAAAGCACTCTACACGAAAACAACTAAAGCGAGTAAAATACTCATTCCTTTCCACAGGAATAGACGGTCCCTGGCGGGTTCGGTACAAAAGAAACAAGTGGCTAAATGTATTTAGCCACTTAGCCTACTGATTAACCAATCTTAAAAGAAGTCAGAAAAGTGGTGGAAATTTAAATAAGGCATGGCCTGTGTGCCCGGTCTCAGGGGCGAATTTTGTGAGGCGGTGAGCAATCTATGGCTGTTATTCACCCATCTCCCTTTTACTCTACGGACAGGCCATTCTGTTTTCATCCACTTAAACTGAGGAAGCCATCTAAGACACGCAAACGGGTTTACCGGTTAGATCCCCTCTCTTTAGACCTGCCTGGGTGTCCAAAGATGAGGGCATATAGTGTAATTTAGAAAGAAAAAAATATATATATAATTCTCTATTCTATTAAAAAAAAAGTGACGCAGTAGTGCTGTGGTTAGTGCACTTGCCTGTCGATCAGAAGGTCTCTGGTTCGATTTCGCACTGGGGCAGAATTTTTTTTTCCCGACCGATCGGTACCGGGCTCATCCCAGCATAAGTACCTGGGGTTTCCAAAAGAAAACAAAGGCATCGAGGCAAGGACCTGGCAGCCCTGCCTCAAATACTGTTTGAAATGCGAAGGCACTAACATTTCACACACCCACTACACGCAAACGCTATGGGAGATTGAGATACTCTGTTTTCTACGATGTTGAGAATTTTTATTTGTTTTTCTTGATGTAGCCTTCGTTTTTAGTTCATCTTCTCCCATCTTAAAAGGAATTGAAAAGTCATAAATATGACTAATCGGACATTAAATTGTGTCCCTTGGTATGCGTGTGTGTGTGTGTGTGTGGGGGGGGGGGCATGGCGTATGAAGTGTTACTGCCTTCCCAACCGCTAAACCACAATACTGTGAGGCCAGGGGAGATCAGCATCTGTTTCAATTGTTTTCCACTTTCCCAGACAAATCCCTGGTACCCATTTCTTTTTCAAGCCACGGTGCTGGTGAATCTGAAGAAAAGTCTGTTCAAATGAGGAACTGATCCCAGGACCTTCTGGTCAACAGGTGAGTGAATTACCCACTCACTTTACATAAGATACTGCTAAAAGTTAAAGTTTAAAAAAAATGCGTACGTAATCCGTTAACCCACACAGATGCAATAACTAAACACTTAAAAAAAAACAATTATAATCTGACATCATACTATATCAGATCACTCACTCACTCACTCACTCACACACATAAACAATGACCACTAGAGAGAGTTCGCTTGGCATAGGAGTATTATAATATTATAATAATACAGCCAATATTGTAGTATGGTTATCAAGCACTCATCAGAAACACTGCTCTGTGGGAAACATGCAACAAATACACTGAAACAGACATAAAAATCAAGAGATCGTCAAAGAAGATTCAGAACATAGAAAAACTAGTTCAGATTATCGAAGGAAAAAAAAAAAAGAAAGACGGTCAAAATTCTTGGGCATGACATGAGAAGACAGAAGCTGGAGAACTTAGTAACAGCTGGAAAATTCAAGGGACAAAGGGGAAGAGGAAGGCCAAGTGTCTGGTTACTGATTAAATAGCGTGGAAAAAAAAAAGGAAAAGAATCTGAACTGATGGCATACACCAAGGATCGAGCAAGATGGAGAAGCATGGTCGTCAACGCTATCCGGCAATGAATAATCCAAAAAGAGCAAGCCAGGCATATAATTAATGAATGACTTTGCTGATTAAAGAACAATTTAAAAAACCACACGTGGAAGATGATAAACCCACCACAAACCAAAGCAAACCAAATGGCCGAAACAAATGAAGAGAAAATATACAAACAATTAATATAACCATTTATCACGACCTTTCGCCCGAAAATGGAGACCGTATAACACATTAACTCAATAATAACAACAGTAACATATAGTAACGTAATAATAACAAGTAACTTACTGCAACATAATGGATATTACTACCTGCAGCAAAGCCAACACTGAAGATTATCCTTACAAGCTTTAGTGAATGCACACGAAACACACTAGGTCCTTGGCTTTCTTTGTTCTGTAGTCCTCGTCAGTAGAACACCTAACTATTCTGCTAATAGCCCACGCTCTCAATAAACATAGCTAGACTGAACGGAGGCGGGGGTAAAACTCCCTGCATACAAGGGACAGGTTTGCATCCTCCAGCAACCACTGAGCCAGCTGGCCGAGTTCGACAGCGCCAAAGCCAGTCGGTTCAGGTCGCAAGTTACCACGTGCTATCAAGCTTCCAATATCAGCTGTTCACGGACGCGCTCCATTCCGTGGATTGGCTGCCCGTCTATCACTGCTTCATTGTAGTGTCACACGACAGCTGGGTCAGAATATGGTGCTATGGGACTTGGATCTGGGCCAAGTGTAAAAAAAAAAACGTTTTCTATACACCAAGTCTGCCTTGTACACTAGAGCCTGGGTGTCTGATGGAAGTTTTTCTCGCTTCGTGAGTTTCAAAAATACATTTTGGATTTTTTTTTAAAGTACAGAAATGATGATTCTGCACAATGTTTATCACTGGTTGCACAATAAGCTCAGTTTTGTTATACTACAGGGGTGTCAAACTGGCACGGTTGTTATTATGAAAGTATAATGGTCTGATATCTGATTTCCGATTAAAATTAATATCTTTTCTTGAAACATATAAAACATTTCTAAAAGTCCCGAAAACTAACTAAACACAAGCTTTTCCCAACAGTTTCAAGCATCGTCTTGTATATTCTTCAGGTAGCTGATGGCCATCTGCAGGCCATGGGCATCCCCATAGTTTTTTTTTGTTTTTGTTAAACAGTGTGATCGTTGGCCGTATCTGTGGGTATACTGGGTACTCCTGCAGTATGTGGCCTGCTGTCATCTTATCTGTGTCACATGCACAATCGTCAGTTGGTCCTATCCTGCATCTGCTGTACAGATGGTATTTAAGCTTGCTGTCATCTTATCTGTGTCACACGCACATTCATCAGACTATCCTGAATCTGCTGTACAGATGGTATTTAAGCTTGCTGTCATCTTATCTGTGTCACACGCACATTCATCAGACTATCCTGAATCTGCTGTACAGAAGGTATTTAAGCTTGCTGTCATCTTATCTGTGTCACACGCACATTCATCAGACTATCCTGAATCTGCTGTACAGATGGTATTTAAGCTTGCTGTGCTGGGACGTGGCCCCCGGATGATGACTTGCTCTTCTCTGTTTAGCTGGCAGCAGGCATCTTTTCTTTGGTGGTCTGGGTGTTCTTTCTCCCATTTGCTCTTGTAGCTGAGATCTGTCAGAGTTTCGGCCCTCTCAAATGATACGCTGGGGTCTGTCTGTGGTAGTTTACCTCCTCCTTTCGCTAGGGTGTCTATTGTCTCGTTTCTGGGTCTACGACAGCGAGATAGCCATTTCACCGTTACTTCACAATCGAACACTTTTTCTTATGTTCATTCAAATTTGAAAAAAAAAAAACCCCGGATAATTTAGATGCAGCCTACCACTTGATTTCCGCATGCAGTTGTGGCCCCTGAGATTAGAGAAGTAAAGACATCCTAGATATAGTAAATCATTTCTTTTTTTTCATGTATTTTTTTATCTTTACAATGGCGCGTCAAGCAAGAAGTTTGCTTCTTTACAACGTCTTTCTATCTTGTTCCTCAACCACTCTCTCAATGTGCGAGCCATGCTATCTTTCTTCTCAAGTCAGCACTGAAATGGTGGCCCGGATGACCACCGATTTTCGGGACAGCGATGCGTATGACACCTCTTTTAGTCCGAATGAAGCTACAACATGTAAATTACTGGGCGGGTCACGCAGTGTGTACGACAAGCAGTTTTCTGTCGCAAGACAACAATGTTTAGAGCACGCACCGTTTCTATGTCGCAAAACTACAATGTGTAGAGCACGCACTGTTTCTATGTCGCAAAACTACAATGTGTAGAGCATGCACCGTTTCTCTGACGCGAGACTACAATGTTTAGAGCATGCACCGTTTCTCTGACGCAAGACTACAATGTTTAGAGCACGCACCGTTTCTCTGACGCAAGACAACAATGTTTAGAGCATGCACCATTTCTCTGACGCAAGACTACAATGTTTAGAGCACGCACTGTTTCTCTGTCGCAAGACTACAATGTTTAGAGCATGCACCGTTTCTCTGACGCAAGACTACAATGTGTAGAGCATGCACCGTTTCTCTGACGCAAGACTACAATGTGTAGAGCACGCACTGTTTCTCTGTCGCAAGACAACAATGTTTAGAGCACGCACCGTTTCTCTGACGCAAGACTACAATGTGTAGAGCACGCACCGTTTCTCTGACGCAAGACTACAATGTTTAGAGCACGCACCGTTTCTCTGTCGCGAGACTACAATGTGTAGAGTACGCACCGTTTCTCTGTCGCGAGACTACAATGTGTAGAGCACGCACCATTTCTCTGACGCAAGACTACAATGTGTAGAGCACGCACCGTTTCTCTGACGCAAGACAATGTTTAGAGCACGCACCGTTTCTCTGTCGCAAGACAACAATGTGTAGAGCACGCACCGTTTCTCTGTCGCATGACAACAATGTGTAGAGCACGCACCGTTTCTCTGTCGCAAGACAACAATGTGTAGAGCACGCACTGTTTCTCTGTCGCAAGACAACAATGTGTAGAGCACGCACTGTTTTCTGTCGCAAGACAACAATGTGTAGAGCACGCACTGTTTCTCTGTCGCAAGACAACAATGTGTAGAGCACGCACTGTTTCTCTATCGCAAGACTATCTCTGACAATGCCATTTGACGATCTCCCACATAATGACTTTAATCAATCAACTGTAATGAAATGCGATCGGATCTTATCGAATGATAACTTAATAAGTTACCCAGACTGTACCAACCGACGCACTTCTCCAGACACTGTATTCCGAATGAAGCCCAGGAACATTAACATAATACGGCTTTTGAAGCACGGTAATAAACTGGGTCAACAAGCGGCCAAACCCCCCCCCCCCCCCGTCTTTATCACACCCGCCACCGAACAGGGATAATGATGTAAGTTGCCTGCCAGTGTAAATAATGCTTAACAAAGAGTGCCTAAACTAGTACTGTACTAGGCAAAACAAAGAGTATAATGTAATCAAGACTTCACCACATCTGGTATCCTTTGTTGGCCAGCGTATTGCCAACTTGGCAAAATCTTCTATAACCGCGGGCCAAGCAAGAATGATGCTGGAGGGCAACACGAACACACAGAAATAAACTTCAATGAACATCTAGCAGAAAATGTCAAACTTGCATTTGTGTGTGCGTGTGTGTATGTCTCCGCGTATGCGTCAGTTCTCAGCCTGATAGTCTACATTGTTTCGCTCAAAGCTAAACAGACGGCAACTGCATACAACGAATATGCACCGTACCTAACTACTAGCTCAACTACGCACTGAATATATTACATGATAAATAATGTATTAAGCTCTTAAATGCAAATGAAAGCAAAGGCACATTTGAATGCCTAGATCCTAGCCAACAGCTTCTGCCCGGTATTGTTATAGCACCTCATGAAGATATGTTAAAGAACGGGACTCTGAAACAGTAAATACATACAGACAGTCCTTGGACGGGAAAGCTAAACAGACGTGCAGCGAATTTCACAGAATTAGTAAACAGTACGGTACTAATAAATAGGCATGTTTTAAAACATAAAAAAAACAACTAAATGACAGTGATCGTATAATTTGTAAGGAAACTTTCATTTCACGCGAGAAACAGACTGTGCATCGAAACAAAAAATGTGTACATTTACAATAAGAAGTCCTACTATTACAACTGACCTATGTTGCAAAAAACCCTGCTCACAAGCCAAGATACGAGTGTTTACACTCTGCACAGATATGACCTATGTTCTGCTCACAAGCCAAAATACGCGTGTTTACACTCTGCACAGATATGACCTATGTCCTGCTCACAAGCCAAGATACGCGTGTGTACACTCTGCACAGATATGACCTATGCCCTGCTCACAAGCCAAGATACGCGTGTGTACACTCTGCACAGATATGACCTATGCCCTGCTCACAAGCCAAGATACGCGTGTTTACACTCTGCACAGATATGACCTATGTCCTGCTCACAAGCCAAGATACGAGTGTTTACACTCTGCACAGATATGACCTATGTCCTGCTCACAAGCCAAGATACGCGTGTTTACACTCTGCACAGATATGACCTATGTCCTGCTCACAAGCCAAGATACGCGTGTTTACACTCTGCACAGATATGACCTATGTCCTGCTCACAAGCCAAGATACGCGTGTTTACACTCTGCACAGATATGACCTATGTCCTGCTCACAAGCCAAGATACGAGTGTTTACACTCTGCACAGATATGACCTATGTCCTGCTCACAAGCCAAGATACGCGTGTTTACACTCTGCACAGATATGACCTATGTCCTGCTCACAAGCCAAGATACGCGTGTTTACACTCTGCACAGATATGACCTATGCCCTACTCACAAGCCAAGATACGCGTGTTTACACTCTGCACAGATATGACCTATGTCCTGCTCACAAGCCAAGATACGCGTGTTTACACTCTGCACAGATATGACCTATGTCCTGCTCACAAGCCAAGATACGAGTGTTTACACTCTGCACAGATATGACCTATGTCCTGCTCACAAGCCAAGATACGCGTGTTTACACTCTGCACAGATATGACCTATGTCCTGCTCACAAGCCAAGATACGCGTGTTTACACTCTGCACAGATATGACCTATGTCCTGTTTACACACTGTGGTACACATGCTAAGACGCCGACAAAACCACTGACTTGTCCATACCTGTCGCGGGGACGGGGTTACTTCCTCTGATGACCTAGGAAGTTATGTAGTTGTTTCGACCTCCATAGAGAGTTCCGTGTGTAAACAGACAAATCCTATGACCTGTCCGTATACGGAGGCGCAGGCCCACACTTAGACCTGCACAGAGACACAACCTTTGACCTGTGCACGCTTGCGTAAACAATTGCTTACAAATCATACATATATGTGCTTCCCGCGCATCTATGGAGTTAAATCACGCAGACTTGTAGCATAAATAAACTTGAGAATGTCACCTCACCAGGACTTTGATGCCCATCTCCTGACACATGACCTGATTCCATTCTAGTTATGATCTCTACTATTACTATAAGAATTTAAAATGCCTTAGTATATGTTTGTGTGGAAGCCTTAGTATGTCTGTGTGGAAGCCTTAGTATATGTCTGTGTGGAAGCCTTAGTATATGTCTGAGTGGAAGCATTAGTATATGTCTGTGTGGAAGCCTTAGTATATGTCTGTGTGGAAGCCTTAGTATATGTCTGTGTGGAAGCCTTAGTACATGTCTGTGTAGAAGCCTTAGTATATGTCTGTGTAGAAGCCTTAGTATATGTCTGTGTGGAAGCCTTAGTATATGTCTGTGTGGAAGCCTTAGTATATGTCTGTGTGGAAGCCTTAGTATATGTCTGTGTGGAAGCCTTAGTATATGTCTGTGTGGAAGCCTTAGTATATGTCTGTGTGGAAGCCTTAGTATGTCTGTGTGGAAGCCTTAGTATATGTCTGTGTGGAAGCCTTAGTATATGTCTGTGTGGAAGCCTTAGTATATGTCTGTGTGGAAGCCTTAGTATATGTCTGTGTGGAAGCCTTAGTACATGTCTGTGTGGAAGCCTTAGTATATGTCTGTGTGGGAGCCTTAGTATATGTCTGTGTGGAAGCTTTATTACATGTTTGTGTGGGAGCCTTAATATATATCTGTGTGGGAGCCTTAGTATATGCATGTGTGGAAGCTTTAGTATTTGTTTGTGTGGAAGCCTTAGTATTCCACACAGACATATACTAAGGCAAGCACACAAGGAAGTTTTGAAATGTGTAGTAGTAGTAGTAGTAGTAATAGTAGTAGTAGTAGTTGCAGTAGTAGTAGTAATAGTAGTAATGTAGCAGCAGTAGCAGCAGCAGTAGTAGTAGTAGTAGTAATAGTAGTAATGTAGCAGCAGCAGCAGCAGTAGTAGTAGTAGTAATAGTAGTAATGTAGCAGCAGTAGCAGCAGCAGTAGTAGTAGTAGTAATAGTAGTAGTAGTAGTAGTAGTAAAGCGGCAGACCGCAAAAAGAGAACACCTTTCCACAGCTTCCCTTGCCGTTTTTCGTTCAAATTCCTTCCCTTTATGTCAGCACGGCAAGTTATAGCACTCTTCTGCACAAACTGTTACACTGACTATTTTCCTAAGGACCAAGCATCAAAACGCCTTCTTTATCTCAAAATATTGTGGCCACGATCTTTCCTACTGACTAGAAGGTCTTGAACTTCTTCCACCGCGGAGAACCCGGGTGCCGCCACTGGAAAGGCTGTCGTTTGGTTTTAGGATCATAGTGCTGTAACCATTCTTCATCAACAGTTTCAAAAAGTTATCACTAGATCGCTTAGAATGTTGGAAAATCAACATGGAAATGCCCACACGGTTCCGTCGTTGGCACTCAACCACTCTGGCATCCCCGGTTGGCCGACAGTTTCTGCACACCCAAATGCTCATGAATTATATATAAATCCAACACATGCCCCGGATATCTCTAAGTTCCTCAGCAACTGCTGTCACCGAAAGTCGTCCATCTGCCAAAATCAGGTCAAGAAAATGACCAACAATTTCCGCAGCTGACGCTGTTGGAAGCCTTCCTACAGATCTTGCTGCAGCTTCCATCTGGAAACCTCCAAGCTGAAAGTTAGCACGCAATTTCTTCCCAGTTGTGTGTGATGAGCACTTGTGAGTCTGTGTTTGCTGCACACGTTCGTGGGCTTTCTGTGGAGCTTTCCTTCCGCAGGAGCAGGGACTTTACCACAGGCCCTGAGTTTCAGGTCTGAAAATCCCACACCCAGTGATATGAAAGAACAAGTTAAAAGAAAACACCAACAAACAAACGCGATGATCTTGCAAAATGGCACTCTCTATGATAACGCTATTTTTATACGATAAAATACACTTTTTATATGATTAAAAGCACTTTTTATATGATAAAATACACTTTTTATATAATTAAAACACTCTTTTTATATGATAACACTCTTTTATATGATAAAATAACACACTTTTTATATTAATAATCAATACTCTTTTATAAGATAAAATAACACTTTTTATATGATTAAACAACACTGTATATGATTTAAAACACCCTTTGTATATGATAACAGTCTTTTATTTGATAAAATACACTTTTTACATGATTAAAAAGCAGTCTTTTATATGATAAAATAGCACACTTTTTAATATGATTAAAGACTCTTTTTTACATCATAACACTCTTTTACATGATAAAAGAATACTTTTTTATATGATTAAAACACTCTTTTATATGATAAAATAACACTTTATATGATAAAAACACTCTTTTATATGATAAAATAACACTCTCCAGCTACAGTGACAAAATTATGTTCAGTCGAACCGACACCTTTTTCAGCGCCCCCTCCTCCACACACATTTACTGTACGTGCAGACAGCGGCGGGTTAACCACAACCACCTAGCTTAACCAAAAACCACATCGCTTAACCACAACTAGCTTTGTACAACTTAGAAAACAAAGGGTCTCTTCTCTCCATATTCCGATCTACACCGGTATCTCTTTCTGACATAAAATCCATAGCAACAATAATCTGTATTTGCATACCCTCCCTCTCTCTCTCTCTCTCTCTCTCTCTCTCCCACGCTGGGCCCCTTCACCACATATACACACACACATTAATAAAAGTGACACACAAGTAATAAAACAAACGCGACACGCATTTACTCCGCAACCTATATACATATCAACTCAAACACATCAATGTTTAATGATACATTAATAAAGCACGTTATGTCTTAGATCTCTCCCTCCCTCCTCTTCCACCCTCCTAGCTCCGCCTCTGTCACGGCAAATCAAAGCGGTTAGAAACTCCTATCTACAAGGCAGATTAAACAGGCTAGGCTATGTTACATATGAAAACAGGTCGAACGAAAGCGAACTAAATTTAAGTCAGCATTCAAACAGATGTGGAAGGCACGGTTGCTATACACGCCTTTACACAGGACAGCATGAAAAGTGCAGGCAGCATAGAGAATATGAAGAATTACTACATGTATGTTGCTTTTATTATTATTTTTTGTTTTGGGGGAAGGGGGTGTTGTATTATGAAAACTATGCGCTGCAGTGATGGATTAACTATTAACTATACCATCCTCCAAGCCCTCCCCATCTACCCCCGTTATACTTAGTAAAGGGTAAAGGTCCCAGCCCTCCCCCCCACTCCGACCTATACCGTCAATCTCCTGACATATAACATTCACCCCCCACCCCCTTTCAGTTGTGACCTTTACTATATGACCTTGTATTATACAGACCAAACTCAAACTGATACATTACCGTCTTTTGGATAACATTACCTGCTACTGCAGCAATATTCTTATAAATGACTGCCACAAGTTACTATCTTTTGGATAACATTACCTGCTACTGCAGCAATATTCTTATAAATGACTGTCACAAGTTACCGTCTTCTGGATAACATTACCTGCTACTGCAGCAATAATTCCTATAAATGACTGCCATAGGTTACCATCTTTTGGATAACATTACCTACTACTGCAGCAATAATTCCTATAAATGAATGCCACATTAATAAAACTATATTACAATGTGCATTTTTGTACGTCGTGACCACAGGTCTCTGGCCTTGCTCAGTCTAACGGATAACCCCCGCCACCTACCCACTCACCCACCGATCCACTCACTGACACACCCATCCACTCACTCACCCACCCATCCACTCACTCACCCACCCACTCACTCACCCACCCATCCACTCACTCACTCACCCACCCACCCACCCATCCATCCACTCACCCACCCACCCATCCACTCACTCACCCATCCACTCACTCACCCACCCACCCATCCACTCACTCACTCACCCACCCATCCACTCACTCACTCACCCACCCATCCACTCACCCACCCACCCATCCACTCACTCACCCACCCATCCACTCACTCACTCACCCACCCATCCACTCACTCACTCATCCACTCACTCACTCACCCACTCACCCACCCATCCACTCACTCACCCACCCACCCATCCACTCACTCACCCACCCATCCACTCACTCACTCACCCAGCCATCCACTCACTCACCCACCCACCCATCCACTCACTCACCCATCCACTCACTCACCCACACACCCATCCACTCACTCACTCACCCATCCACTCACTCACTCACCCATCCATTCACTCACTCATTCACTCACTCACTCACACACACACATCAAATAAGACGTTTGCTGGGAAACTCTGCTCACACGTGCACACCAGACATATCCTGAAAGCTGCTTGCTCACTCACTGATCTGACCCTGTCTACACTGTTTCCCCTTACTTTGCTGTGATACACACACCACGCGATGGCCTGATTCACACAGATGATAACAACATCGGCGATAACAATCACGGATGAATATTTTAACTCGAAAGAAAAGAAAAAGAATAGTACATTTAAAAAAAATAGCTGTGCTATATTCTTCTCTTTATATGTTTTTTACCCTAAAGATCTGCTTGCTACAGTTTGGAAAAGAAAAGAAATAAATAAATAAAGAAAGAAAGAAAGAAAGAAAGAACAGCAGGCCATGTGCACCATAAGCAATTCTTAGTTTTCTATGTATCAGACCAATATTTCGGCACAATTACTTTGTCAGGGGCAGACGGTTATATGAACCAAACAGACTTCCTTCCACAGTGATTGTAAAAATTCCAACGATGCCAAGACACGTGAGGCCTCGAGAAACACACACTGAACAAAATAACTCAGCATAGGTTGGACAGACAAGAAACCAATGAGGGACATGCTCGAACACATAAAACTGATGAGATAAACACATGTGCTGTTTAAGAAAAAAAGAACGCACTTAGTGAAATCAATGCAGCTGCAGAAATCACAGCAACGGACAAAGAGAATGACAAGGATACAGATAATATCTGCAGATGGACGGTATGTCCAGCCTGAGTCAAGACCACAGGCGTCACGATGTCACTAAATGGAATGATGAACAAAAATCTCATCATGCTTCCCGGGAACCCTAGGGGAAAAGGGCACTGCTGTGTTACTCAAGTCTGGTTAGACGGACACGGATCTAGGCGTCCACTATGACGGTGGTGGTGGTGTGTGCCTGGTTAGACTTTAGTGTGCTCTGGGAAATTATAAGAAAAACCACAGTGACTCAGTAAACAGTCATGTCATGTTTGTTTGTTTTCAAAATATTCAACACATCATTAGCTGAGGACGGTGGAAACAGAGAGATCCTACGGGGACAAAACAATATTCTTCTTTTCTTCTTCTTCTTCTTCTTCTTCTTTAAGGCTAACAATCGCCATGCAGCTTGGTCTGGACTGATACTGATGATGGCCCAACATCAACCCTGATCGCGGATTTGTCACAAAATGATTACATTAATTAATTAATATGCACATAGTCCACGAAGAAAAGCTGTCTTTTTTTCATATCCCGTATAATTTTTTTTCTTTCTTGAAAATGAATTGTAATTCTCGGTTCCATTTCCATATTTCTGCACTGTATTCCTTGAGGGCTATTAGTTTTACGTTCTATTTCCTTGGATTTTCAGTGTCTGCAACTAGAAACTGCCATGACGATGTTTGCTCTAAGAAAGCTCTGACACCGAAAAGAATCCGGTCTAGCGCTGAGTGATATGACGCTTATTTTACTACTGAAGCTGACCTCGGACAAGTGAGGGATGCTGGCTCGGATGTCTAAGCACTGAGTCGGCAATGAATTAACACTGATCACTGCGGCTAGAGGCAGGAAGAATGTGACAGTGGAAGAATGAGAGAGATAGAAGGAGAGGCGATGGCAATGAATGAGCTATATCTATTGCTGAAATCACGGACATGAGCTGAATACTCGTGGTACATGTACACAATACCAATGTACACATGGCGTCTGAGTGGCGAGGTGGTTAGAGTACTTCTCTCTCATGGCAAAGGTCGGTGGTTCGAATCTGGCCGGTGACACTGCGGGTCCCCCCCCCTCCTACTTCCAAGTCACCCAGCTGTAATCTTCTGGAGCTTAGGTAGGAAAGAAAGGCGTCCAGACATGACGCTGACCACATCACTGGTAGGAAATAAAAGCGTCCAGACATGACGCTGACCACATCATTGGTAGGAAATAAAGGCGTCCAGGCATGGCGCTGACCACATCATTGGTAGGAAAGAAAGGCGTCCAGGCATGGCGCTGACCACATCATTGGTAGGAAAGAAAAGCGTCCAGACATGACGCTGACCACATCACTGGTAGGAAAGAAAAGCGTCCAGACATGACGCTGACCACATCACTGGTAGGAAAGAAAAGCGTCCAGACATGACGCTGACCACATCACTGGTAGGAAAGAAAGGTGTCCAGACATGACGCTGACCACATCACTGGTAGGAAAGAAAGGCGTCCAGACATGACGCTGACCACATCACTGGTAGGAAAGAAAGGCGTCCAGACATGACGCTGACCACATCACTGGTAGGAAAGAAAGGCGTCCAGACATGACGCTGACCACATCACCCTCTAGTGCTGTCCAAATGTAAAGAAAACTACGAGCACTAACAGGACAGAGGCGCGGTGCATCCATGACACAGACGGCTATATTTATCTACCTTGTCTTCTTCTCTGTATCATTCGTGTGGTAGACACATCACCCTGCAGCTGGCTAATGAAAGCCACACACACACACAAAAAGGTAACAGATGACGATAACTCTGATAACAGAAGGCAAGCAGAATTACAGGGATAAAATATCAGGTCTGGGAGACAGATTACAACGCGGAAGTATAAAGAAAATATAAAACAAAAAAAATAAAGAGTAAAGGCAGGATAAAACCCCCAAGGATTGTGATTTGCATGAGAACGGGATATTCACTGCCTGTATAAGCATAACATATTGATCTGACAAGACATACGACGGCTGATATTCTACATTACGTATGTTGCGTGCCATACCTGACCCCTCCACACTTTGTCAAGTCAAACAAGAAAGAAGAAAGAATGAAAGAAAGAAAGAAAAACAGGCATGCCATTAATGTAATGCCCCAGAGCGCCCATAACAACGCCCTGATCAGAATTGTTGCATGTTCTATCTGCTGTATGAGCTTAAGCAAATCAATGTGATGAATTCCAGCGAGAGGGCGAGTTATTTCTGGACGACGTAACTCGAGTCAAGTGACATGCTGCTAAAATACATCATAACATACATGACCGGTTTTTAAAACATAAAGACCATGACGGAACTTGTATGAGTAAGACAGCTCTGGCCTGGCTTTCACGTGAAGAAGAAAAGTCACATTCTGTACGTTTTTCACAAACCCCGTCAACTCCAGTGCCGATGTTGTTGGAGATTTCAGCTTTCTACTTTTTAAACCTTTTCAATTATTAATTTCATGTCTGACACAGCTTGCAACTAATTCTTCGTCGACACAGCTTGCAACTAATTCTTCGTCGACACAGCTTGCAACTAATTTTTCGTCGACACAGCTTGCAACTAATTCTTCGTCGACACAACACCTATCTGCACTGAAAGACCATAAAACGACAAGGGAGAAATTAAAGTTACACTAGTTTTCAGCCACATCACAATAATTATGGTATCATTACTACGTAGTTTTATGGACATGAAATAATTATTATTCATAGTTTTATATTTTATTTCTATTACTTTCATTTATACCTTGTAGACAAGAATACAGCCCGCCAGCCACTCAATCGATGACATCCAACCCCCTTGTAGAAACAAAAAAGGTTGCTGAAGGAGTAATTTCTAAAAAAAGGGTTATGTCCCTTTCGAATTCTTCTCAGTAACCTTTAATAACATCCCGTTGCTCCTAATGTACTGTGACCCTGAGGGTCACGCAAAGACTGATGGGACATGAAACACGACACAAGACTGCGGTCTTCTTTCTTCTATTCCCCATGTCTGCTATGGAAGATAAAGTTATGTACTAAAGGAATAAGATGACAGCAAGAAAGTGAGACACCCATGTCCTGGTTATCCCATGCTGTGTACGTCCTTTTTTAGTTACTGTATGGCTGTATAATAAAATGCACGTATTGCGTATGTTTCACCACATATTTACTACCGCATCCTATCGCAAAAACGACAGAGAAAGAAATAAACATGTGAATGTTACTCCAACTAACCTGGCCACCCTTTTAACTGAAGGAACAGCAAAAATGACGGGGAAAGAAATAAACATGTGAATGTTACTCCAACTAACCTGGCCACCCTTTTAACTGAAGGAACAGCAAAAATGACGGGGAAAGAAATAAACATGTGAATATTACTCCAACTAACCTGGCCACCCTTTTAACTGAAGGAACAGCAAAAATGACGGGGAAAGAAATAAACATGTGAATATTACTCCAACTAACCTGGCCACCCTTTTAACTGAAGGAACAGCAAAAATGACGGGGAAAGAAATAAACATGTGAATATTACTCAAACTAACCTGGCCACCCTTTTAACTGAAGGAACAGCAAAAATGACGGGGAAAGAAATAAACATGTGAATGTTACTCCAACTAACCTGGCCACCCTTTTAACTGAAGGAACAGCAAAAATGACGGGGAAAGAAATAAACATGTGAATGTTACTCCAACTAACCTGGCCACCCTTTTAACTGAAGGAACAGCAAAAATGACGGGGAAAGAAATAAACATGTGAATGTTATTCCAACTAACCTGGCCACCCTTTTAACTGAAGGAACAGCAAAAATGACGGGGAAAGAAATAAACATGTGAATGTTACTCCAACTAACCTGGCCACCCTTTTAACTGAAGGAACAGCAAAAATGACGGGGAAAGAAATAAACATGTGAATGTTATTCCAACTAACCTGGCCACCCTTTTAACTGAAGGAACAGCAAAAACGACAGAGAAAGAAATAAACATGTGAATGTTACTCCAACTAACCTGGCCACCCTTTTAACTGAAGGAACAGCAAAAATGACGGGGAAAGAAATAAACATGTGAATGTTACTCCAACTAACCTGGCCACCCTTTTAACTGAAGGAACAGCAAAAATGACGGGGAAAGAAATAAACATGTGAATATTACTCCAACTAACCTGGCCACCCTTTTAACTGAAGGAACAGCAAAAATGACGGGGAAAGAAATAAACATGTGAATATTACTCCAACTAACCTGGCCACCCTTTTAACTGAAGGAACAGCAAAAATGACGGGGAAAGAAATAAACATGTGAATATTACTCAAACTAACCTGGCCACCCTTTTAACTGAAGGAACAGCAAAAATGACGGGGAAAGAAATAAACATGTGAATGTTACTCCAACTAACCTGGCCACCCTTTTAACTGAAGGAACAGCAAAAATGACGGGGAAAGAAATAAACATGTGAATGTTACTCCAACTAACCTGGCCACCCTTTTAACTGAAGGAACAGCAAAAATGACGGGGAAAGAAATAAACATGTGAATGTTATTCCAACTAACCTGGCCACCCTTTTAACTGAAGGAACAGCAAAAATGACGGGGAAAGAAATAAACATGTGAATGTTACTCCAACTAACCTGGCCACCCTTTTAACTGAAGGAACAGCAAAAATGACGGGGAAAGAAATAAACATGTGAATGTTATTCCAACTAACCTGGCCACCCTTTTAACTGAAGGAACAGCAAAAATGACGGGGAAAGAAATAAACATGTGAATATTACACCAACTAACCTGGCCACCCTTTTAACTGAAGGAACAGCAAAAATGACGGGGAAAGAAATAAACATGTGAATGTTACTCCAACTAACCTGGCCACCCTTTTAACTGAAGGAACAGCAAAAATGACAGGGAAAGAAATAAACATGTGAATGTTACTCCAACTAACCTGGCCACCCTTTTAACTGAAGGAACAGCAAAAATGACAGGGAAAGAAATAAACATGTGAATGTTACTCCAACTAACCTAGCGACCCTCTTGACTGGAAGGAATAGCAGACACTCGGTTTATCCATATGACAGGTCTAACCAAAACCTGCGCCTCGATTCCATCTCTCGGAGAGCTACCACAAAACCTAAGATTATACTACGCCCCCGTGAAAATTTTTACAAAGTGCAACCACCTAAACAAACAAACAAACAAACAAACAAGCAAAAGAAACAAACGCGCGCTGCTTCTTCTTCGATCATGTTAACATGGACGTGTACACGTCTGATGTAACGGGCTGTCAGCTGAAGCTTGCGTACACCCCCATACAACTTTTCCTGGACTAACATGGACGTGTACACGTCTGATGTAACGGGCTGTCGGCTGAAGCTTGCCTACACCCCCATACAACTTTTCCTGGACTAACATGGACGTGTACACGTCTGATGTAACGGGCTGTCGGCTGAAGCTTGCCTACACCCCCATACAACTTTTCCTGGACTAACATGGACGTGTACACGTCTGAAGTAACGGGCTGTCGGCTGAAGCTTGCCTACACCCCCATACAACTTTTCCTGGACTAACATGGACGTGTACACGTCTGAAGTAACGGGCTGTCGGCTGAAGCTTGCGTACACCCCCATACAACTTTTCCTGGACTGACATGGACGTGTACACGTCTGAAGTAACGGGCTGTCGGCTGAAGCTTGCCTACACCCCCATACAACTTTTCCTGGACTAACATGGACGTGTACACGTCTGATGTAACGGGCTGTCGGCTGAAGCTTGCCTACACCCCCATACAACTTTTCCTGGACTAACATGGACGTGTACACGTCTGATGTAACGGGCTGTCGGCTGAAGCTTGCCTACACCCCCATACAACTTTTCCTGGACTAACATGGACGTGTACACGTCTGAAGTAACGGGCTGTCGGCTGAAGCTTGCCTACACCCCCATACAACTTTTCCTGGACTAACATGGACGTGTACACGTCTGAAGTAACGGGCTGTCGGCTGAAGCTTGCCTACACCCCCATACAACTTTTCCTGGACTAACATGGACGTGTACACGTCTGAAGTAACGGGCTGTCGGCTGAAGCTTGCCTACACCCCCATACAACTTTTCCTGGACTAACATGGACGTGTACACGTCTGATGTAACGGGCTGTCGGCTGAAGCTTGCCTACACCCCCATACAACTTTTCCTGGACTGACATGGACGTGTACACGTCTGAAGTAACGGGCTGTCGGCTGAAGCTTGCCTACACCCCCATACAACTTTTCCTGGACTAACATGGACGTGTACACGTCTGAAGTAACGGGCTGTCGGCTGAAGCTTGCCTACACCCCCATACAACTTTTCCTGGACTAACATGGACGTGTACACGTCTGAAGTAACGGGCTGTCGGCTGAAGCTTGCCTACACCCCCATACAACTTTTCCTGGACTGACATGGACGCTGACCACGTCTGTGTTCTCTGGTCCTTGTGTAGTGGACACCATTGAAGACTATGTTATCCTGCGACCTTTCTGATACCACGCGTGCGCATGTCGGCCGGGCAGATCTTGAACTTGCTGAATGAACGATACCTCGGTTTGTTGTGACCAGTGGGGAGCCGAGAAGTGCTTACCTGCTGCTCTCTAATAGGTTGATAGTAGGTGTGGCCAGGGTACTCTTTCGCCCATTTATTCTTGTGTGTTATTTTATCATTAACTTTAGCTTTTATCCAGCAAAAATAACTTTAACAAATTATTCATGTCTACGACTGAACTTGAGCAAAGTCGAAACATACATTAAAAAACAAAACAAAACTCGAACCATTCAAAACAATGAGAGAAATTACTGAGTTACCAAAGTTGTGAGTAGTCATTACCGATTATCTTCCCTGTTGGACGAGCCGGCTGACACAAGAGCAGTGTAAGAAAACTAATTATCAGACAGCGATGGTATTCCATGCGGCAATTTTATCATATACTTATATGAACTACATTCAACTTTCTACATTTATATATTCGTTTTTATTTCACAAATAATTCTAAAAACAGGGGTCTTATTCGTGTCCCCCCCCCCCCCACTAATAAGTAAATGAAAGCCATGTCTCCGGTATGCTTCTACATACCTTGCCAGATGCTACTTCTGTACAAAGACCAGCATCTAATCTCACTCAGATCAGCAGAAAGAGATCACAGGTTAAGAGTGTCACCAGTAAGGGAAATATCAATTCATGAAACAGTTACGATGACCTGGGGGAACTTCCAACACATTAACCCCGCTGGAATCATCAAGATCCTCATTAGGCCTTACTTGCCCTGACAGAAATAGAGTTCTTTTATATATCTCTAAGAAATAAGTACGTCTTATATATAAATCTGTAAAGGACAGAAACAGCTCGGTTACTTGAAGAAATTACACACCGCAGCGGGCATGAAATGAACGAAGGGAAAAGGAAGAACAGACCGGGGGGGGGGAGAGAAGAACAGACCGGGGGAGGGGGAGGAAGAACAGACTGGGGGAGGGAGAGGAAGAACAGACCGGGGGAGGGAGAGGAAGAACAGACTGGGGCAGGGAGAGGAAGAACTGACCGGGGGAGAGGAAGAACAGACCGGGGGTGGAGAAAGAACCGACCGCGGGAGGGGGGAGAGGAAGAACAGACCGGGGGAGGGGGAGGAAGAACAGACCGGGGGAGAGGAAGAACAGACCGGGGGAGAGGAAGAACAGACCGGGGGGGGGGAGGAAGAACAGACCGGGGGGGGGGAGAGAAGAAGGAAGAACAAATCAACTTAAACTGGAGTGTGATATGTAAAATAGTCCAAGAAGCATGCTAATTAATCATGCATTGATTGACAAGCGAGCAAGGATTTTTCACATTCCACTGAACATACAAACAAACTGCGAGGCCGAGACTAGGATCTGTAAGTTCACCTTCCTTGGATGTGTTTTCTATTTACCAGCATGGGATTAGTGTGCATCCGGCCTTGCGCCTAATGGTGCTGCGCCTTGCTGATGGCAGTTCGTGACTTTCACTCAAGTTCCAGAAAGAGTAAACAGCGGCCGGGCAACGGCACCCCGGGGCCAGATGTTATATCAAGCTATATCTAGCCCGGCTTTCAAGTCTGGCCCCGACGCCGTGGACTGGCCAACTATACCTGGCCAAGACCCTGCCTCAGGATTTTTGAAAACTGGCCTGTGCGGGAAAAGGTGTGGTTCTGCGTGTTTCCCGTGGTTGTGGAGCTTAGCAAGAAGTCCTGAACAACAGTTTATGGGAGGAATTCAGATGTTATTCTTTCTTCTTTTTTTTAATATCCGTGGGGGGAAACAAAGATATGCTATTATCTTCTGCTTTCGTCATGATCATAATAATGATGATAATGATAATGACCAGTAGAAAGCGTAGAAAAACTCCATCGAAGCTTGGAATTCTGCACGAGAGCAAGATCTGGTACTTGATGAGAAAAAAAAACCCGATGGATATTGTGGAAACTTTACTTTTCTCTTAGAAATTCACCCACCTCTACCCCTTTCTCTCTCTCTCTCTCTCTCTCTCTCTCTCTCTCTCTCTCTCTCATACACACACATGCACACACCGCTCGCTCAGTCAATCTTTGGCGTCCTCACTCACTCCCGAATACACAAAGAAGTACAACAAAACAAAACTCGAACCATTCAAAACAATGAGAGAAATTACTGAGTTACCAAAGTTGTGAGTAGTCATTACCGATTATCTTCCTGTTGGACGAGCCGGCTGACACAAGAGCAGTGTAAGAAAACTAATTATCAGACAGCGATGGTATTCCATGCGGCAATTTTATCATATACTTATATGAACTACATTCAACTTTCTACATTTATATATTCGTTTTTATTTCACAAATAATTCTAAAAACAGGGGTCTTATTCGTGTCCCCCCCCCCCCCACTAATAAGTAAATGAAAGCCATGTCTCCGGTATGCTTCTACATACCTTGCCAGATGCTACTTCTGTACAAAGACCAGCATCTAATCTCACTCAGATCAGCAGAAAGAGATCACAGGTTAAGAGTGTCACCAGTAAGGGAAATATCAATTCATGAAACAGTTACGATGACCTGGGGGAACTTCCAACACATTAACCCCGCTGGAATCATCAAGATCCTCATTAGGCCTTACTTGCCCTGACAGAAATAGAGTTCTTTTATATATATCTCTAAGAAATAAGTACGTCTTATATATAAATCTGTAAAGGACAGAAACAGCTCGGTTACTTGAAGAAATTACACACCGCAGCGGGCATGAAATGAACGAAGGGAAAAGGAAGAACAGACCGGGGGGGGGGGGAGAGGAAGAACAGACCGGGGGAGGGGGAGGAAGAACAGACTGGGGGAGGGAGAGGAAGAACAGACCGGGGGAGGGAGAGGAAGAACAGACTGGGGCAGGGAGAGGAAGAACTGACCGGGGGAGAGGAAGAACAGACCGGGGGTGGAGAAAGAACCGACCGCGGGAGGGGGGAGAGGAAGAACAGACCGGGGGAGGGGGAGGAAGAACAGACCGGGGGAGAGGAAGAACAGACCGGGGGAGAGGAAGAACAGACCGGGGGGGGGAGGAAGAACAGACCGGGGGGGGGGAGAGAAGAAGGAAGAACAAATCAACTTAAACTGGAGTGTGATATGTAAAATAGTCCAAGAAGCATGCTAATTAATCATGCATTGATTGACAAGCGAGCAAGGATTTTTCACATTCCACTGAACATACAAACAAACTGCGAGGCCGAGACTAGGATCTGTAAGTTCACCTTCCTTGGATGTGTTTTCTATTTACCAGCATGGGATTAGTGTGCATCCGGCCTTGCGCCTAATGGTGCTGCGCCTTGCTGATGGCAGTTCGTGACTTTCACTCAAGTTCCAGAAAGAGTAAACAGCGGCCGGGCAACGGCACCCCGGGGCCAGATGTTATATCAAGCTATATCTAGCCCGGCTTTCAAGTCTGGCCCCGACGCCGTGGACTGGCCAACTATACCTGGCCAAGACCCTGCCTCAGGATTTTTGAAAACTGGCCTGTGCGGGAAAAGGTGTGGTTCTGCGTGTTTCCCGTGGTTGTGGAGCTTAGCAAGAAGTCCTGAACAACAGTTTATGGGAGGAATTCAGATGTTATTCTTTCTTCTTTTTTTTAATATCCGTGGGGGGAAACAAAGATATGCTATTATCTTCTGCTTTCGTCATGATCATAATAATGATGATAATGATAATGACCAGTAGAAAGCGTAGAAAAACTCCATCGAAGCTTGGAATTCTGCACGAGAGCAAGATCTGGTACTTGATGAGAAAAAAAAACCCGATGGATATTGTGGAAACTTTACTTTTCTCTTAGAAATTCACCCACCTCTACCCCTTTCTCTCTCTCTCTCTCTCTCTCCTCTCTCTCTCTCTCTCTCTCTCTCTCTCTCTCATACACACACATGCACACACCGCTCGCTCAGTCAATCTTTGGCGTCCTCACTCACTCCCGAATACACAAAGAAGTACAACAAAGCAATAGCCGGCCAAATCAAGCTAACTGTGGACGGGATTTTTTATTTTGTTTGTTTATTTTCTGATATCCGCTTTAGCCAGCCTGGCAAGCGGATTGTCGGGTTTTTATTCTGCTCTATCCCTCCTCTCTCTTTCTGTCTTTTTTTTTCTCGTTCGTTCTCTCTTTGTCTTTTTACCTGTCTCTTTCTATCTTTCTCTCTCTCTCCCCCTTTCTGTCTACCTTTTCCCTGTATCTATCTATCATCTATCTATCTATCTATCTATCTATCTATCTATCTATCTATCTATCTATCTATCTATCTATCTATCTATCTATCTATCTATCTATCTATCTATCTATCTATCTATCTATCTATCTCATTCTGTTTCCCGTTCTGTCTCCCTGTTTGCCTCTTCTGTCTCTTTCTCTTTCTCTCTCAATCTGTTTCCTTTTCTCTTTCTGTCTCCTTGTTTGCCTCTTCTGTCTCTTCTCCCTCTCATTCTGTCTCCCTTTCTTTCTGTCTCGTTGTTTGCCTCTTCTGTTTCTTTCTCTGTAATCCCTCTCATTCTTTCTCCCTTTTTATCTCCCTGTTTGCCTCTTCTGTCTCTTTCTCTGTAGTCCCTCTCATTCTGTCTCCCTTTCTCTTTCTGTCTCCCTATTTGCCTCTTCTGTCTCTTTCTCTGTAATCCTTCTCATTCTGTCTCCCTTTCTCTTTCTGTCTCCCTGTTTGCCTCTTCTGTCTCTTTCTCTGTAATCCCTCTCATTCTATCTCCCTTTCTCTTTCTGTCTCCCTGTTTGCCTCTTCTGTCTCTTTCTCTGTAATCCCTCTCATTCTGTCTCCCTTTCTCTTTCTGCTCCCCCCCCCCCCCAAACCATCACCACCCTCGAAGACATATAACCTGCTCTTGAACTCTTCACTGACGAGGTACCAAAAACTACAATCTACCGACAACTTCCGACTTAACACGAAACTTAATTTCCGTAAGCACTGTGCAATGATCAATCACTGAACGTTGTCGTCTGCTCTCCTGCTTAGACCTGTTTGCTGACAAAACTACAAGCGCCCTGAAATGGTCGGAACTGGTGTATGTTACTTGCAATTCTCAACTACAATGTTACTAGTGTCGGCCAGATTAAAGGTTTCCAGATATTGACCGAGGTCATGTGAAATGAGTCCGAACAGAGACCATAGTAAGTAGGCCGCGAGGTCAGCGTCCGGACAAACTGAATACCGTGTCTTGGTTTCAATACAAACCTTCAAACACGACCCACATCAGTCAAAAGAAGGCCCATTTAAATGTGAAAAATAATAATATATGTTGACACTCCCAGGTAAGGTGTGAAGTTTCAAAAACAAACCATAACGTTACCTATTTTCAATACAGCCATATTAGATGGATGGTTCTCAAGCTAATACACAGTTGAGACCTCTTCCTAAATGCAAATAGTTCATAACAGTTTTAGAAACTCTCTGGGGAAAAAAAATCGTAAATGTAGTTTCCTAAACTCTTACACGACAAATACTAGAATGGGCAGGCAGGGCAGAGGAAGAGAAACATTCTTAGACAAGCAGGGCAGAGGAAGAGAAACATTCTTAGACAAGCAGGGCAGAAGAGAAACATTCTTAGACAGGCAGGCCAGAGGAAGAGAAACATTCTTAGACAAGCAGGGCAGAGGAAGAGAAACATTCTTAGACAAGCAGGGCAGAGGAAGAGAAACATTCTTAGACAAGCAGGGCAGAGTAATAGAAACATTCTTAGACAAGCAGGGCAGAAGAGAAACATTCTTAGACAGGCAGGCCAGAGGAAGAGAAACATTCTTAGACAGGCAGGCCAGAGGAAGAGAAACATTCTTAGACAGGCAGGCCAGAGGAAGAGAAACATTCTTAGACAAGCAGGGCAGAGTAAGAGAAACATTCTTAGACAAGCAGGGCAGAGTAAGAGAAACATTCTTTGACAGGCAGGGCAGAAGAGAAACATTCTTAGACAGGCAGGCCAGAGGAAGAGAAACATTCTTAGACAGGCAGGCCAGAGGAAGAGAAACATTCTTAGACAGGTAGGGCAGAGGAAGAGAAACATTCTTAGACAGGTAAGCCAGAGGAAGAGAAACATTCTTAGACAGGCAGGCCAGAGGAAGAGAAACATTCTTAGACAGGTAGGGCAGAGGAAGAGAAACATTCTTAGACAGGCAGGCCACAGGAAGAGAAACATTCTTAGACAGCTAAGCCAGAGGAAGAGAAACATTCTTAGACAGGCAGGCCAGAGGAAGAGAAATATTCTTAGACAGGTAGGGCAGAGGAAGAGAAATATTCTTAGACAGGCAGGCCAGAGGAAGAGAAATATTCTTAGACAGGTAGGGCAGAGGAAGAGAAACATTCTTAGACAGGTAGGCCAGAGGAAGAGAAACATTCTTAGACAGGTAGGGCAGAGGAAGAGAAACATTCTTAGACAAGCAGGGCAGAAGAGAAACATTCTTAGACAGGTAGGCCAGAGGAAGAGAAACATTCTTAGACAGGTAGGCCAGAGGAAGAGAAACATTCTTAGACAGGTAGGGCAGAGGAAGAGAAACATTCTTAGACAGACAGGGCAGAGTAAGAGAAACATTCTTAGACAAGCAGGGCAGAGGAAGAAACATTCTTAGACAAGCAGGGCAGAGGAAGAGAAACATTCTTAGACAGGCAGGGCAGAGGAAGAGAAACATTCTTAGACAGGTAGAGGAGAGGAAGACAAACATTCTTAGACAGGTAGGGCAGAGGAAGAGAAACATGTTTATACAGGCAGGTCAGAGGAAGAGAAACATTCTTAGACAGGTAGGGCAGAGTAAGAGAAACATTCTTAGACAGGTAGGGCAGAGGAAGAGAAACATTCTTAGACAACCAGGGCAGAAGAGAAACATTCTTAGACAGGCAGGGCAGAGGAAGAGAAACATGTTTATACAGGCAGGTCAGAGGAAGAGAAACATTCTTAGACAGGTAGGGCAGAGTAAGAGAACATTCTTAGACAGGCAGGGCAGAGGAAGAGAAACATGTTTATACAGGCAGGTCAGAGGAAGAGAAACATTCTTAGACAGGTAGGGCAGAGTAAGAGAAACATTCTTAGACAGGTAGGGCAGAGGAAGAGAAACATTCTTAGACAACCAGGGCAGAAGAGAAACATTCTTAGACAGGCAGGGCAGAGGAAGAGAAACATTCTTTGACAGGCAGGCCAGAAGAAGAGAAACATTCTGGCAAACAAGTTGAAGGATCGTCCTGCATTGTCTCCTTCCTCAAATACTTTTCAATGCTGAAGGCACACAAAGACGTCTTGGTGGGGCTCTTGCTGTTTGCTTCATACCATGGTATGTTTAAGGTTTCATAGTGTTAAAGCAAATTCATGACGGTAATCACACTGAAATAAATGCCTTGAAAAGACGATGAAGGATTGAAATACCCATAATAACAGGTCGGTTGCCAGGGTGACAACCCGTCCTCTCACGACCTCACGATGGCTTGTCACGGTGGAGTCCGGGGGCAAAGTACTTTGTGTATATCTTTCCAGGCTATTCTTACCTGGCACTTTACTTTTCCCCAAAAAGGAATGATGGGGCAAAATTCAATGACAAGAATGAAATCAAACCTCCACTGATTCAGGCTGCGAGATCCGTGAGTCCGTGATTTGACCTCTAACCCACTTCCTCTATACTCAGTCATTGCTCCCTGTACTTAACCACAGTTCGGTAACCAATACCGGGAAATAATGGGCCCACGAGTACAGCAAAGTGTGAGAGCAAAGTGGGTTGGATTAGCATGGAAACTGTACACAAACCACACAGACAGGGAGAGAAAGAAGAGTATGAGGAGAATAACTTGGGCAGTAATGGAACGTGTCAGTGTACGTCACAAGCTCTGACAACCGCGGGCCACTGTAAGACGTCATGGGAACTCTATTAGCTGAGAAAAAGCACGGACACAAGTGTGGTCAGTGGGGCTGTGTAGCTACATCGACGCGTTCATTTACATGGCGAGTTGAGCTCATTCAGTCATCGATGCTTTCCCTTACATGGCGATTTAGCTGATTTAATCACCGGCACATTCCATTACTGGGTGAATTTTGCTGATTTAATCACCAATGCGTTCCCTTATAGTGCGAGTTTAATTGATTTAATCACCAATGCGTTCCCTTATATCTTATCTTATATCCTTCCCGTGCGTTAAACGTCACATAGGCAGGCCAGAGGAAGAGAAACATTCTTAGACAAGCAGGCCAGAGGAAGAGAAGTATTCTTAGACAGGTAGGCCAGAGGAAGAGAAACATTCTTAGACAGGTAGGCCAGAGGAAGAGAAACATTTTTAGACAGGTAGGGCAGAGGAAGAGAAACATTCTTAGACAGGCAGGCCAGAGGAAGAGAAACATTCTTAGACAAGCAGGCCAGAGGAAGAGAAGTATTCTTGGACAGGTAGGCCAGAGGAAGAGAAACATTCTTAGACAGGTAGGCCAGAGGAAGAGAAACATTTTTAGACAGGTAGGGCAGAGGAAGAGAAACATTCTTAGACAGGTAGGCCAGAGGAAGAGAAACATTCTTAGACAGGTAAGCCAGAGGAAGAGAAACATTCTTAGACAGGCAGGGCAGAGGAAGAGAAACATTCTTAGACAAGCAGGGCAGAGTAAGAGAAACATTCTTAGACAGGTAGGGCAGAGTAAGAGAAACATTCTTAGACAGGCAGGCCAGAGGAAGAGAAACATTCTTAGACAGGTAGGCCACAGGAAGAGAAACATTCTTATACAGGCAGGCCAGAGGAAGAGAAACATTCTTAGACAGGTAGGCCAGAGGAAGAGAAACATTCTTAGACAGGTAGGGCAGAGGAAGAGAAACATTCTTAGACAAGCAGGGCAGAAGAGAAACATTCTTAGACAGGTAGGCCAGAGGAAGAGAAACATTCTTAGACAGGTAGGCCAGAGGAAGAGAAACATTCTTAGACAGGTAGGGCAGAGGAAGAGAAACATTCTTAGACAGACAGGGCAGAGTAAGAGAAACATTCTTAGACAAGCAGGGTAGAGGAAGAGAAACATTCTTAGACAAGCAGGGCAGAGGAAGAGAAACATTCTTAGACAGGCAGGGCAGAGGAAGAGAAACATTCTTAGACAGGTAGAGGAGAGGAAGACAAACATTCTTAGACAGGTAGGGCAGAGGAAGAGAAACATGTTTATACAGGCAGGTCAGAGGAAGAGAAACATTCTTAGACAGGTAGGGCAGAGTAAGAGAAACATTCTTAGACAGGTAGGGCAGAGGAAGAGAAACATTCTTAGACAACCAGGGCAGAAGAGAAACATTCTTAGACAGGCAGGGCAGAGGAAGAGAAACATGTTTATACAGGCAGGTCAGAGGAAGAGAAACATTCTTAGACAGGTAGGGCAGAGTAAGAGAAACATTCTTAGACAGGCAGGGCAGAGGAAGAGAAACATGTTTATACAGGCAGGTCAGAGGAAGAGAAACATTCTTAGACAGGTAGGGCAGAGTAAGAGAAACATTCTTAGACAGGTAGGGCAGAGGAAGAGAAACATTCTTAGACAACCAGGGCAGAAGAGAAACATTCTTAGACAGGCAGGGCAGAGGAAGAGAAACATTCTTTGACAGGCAGGCCAGAAGAAGAGAAACATTCTGGCAAACAAGTTGAAGGATCGTCCTGCATTGTCTCCTTCCTCAAATACTTTTCAATGCTGAAGGCACACAAAGACGTCTTGGTGGGGCTCTTGCTGTTTGCTTCATACCATGGTATGTTTAAGGTTTCATAGTGTTAAAGCAAATTCATGACGGTAATCACACTGAAATAAATGCCTTGAAAAGACGATGAAGGATTGAAATACCCATAATAACAGGTCGGTTGCCAGGGTGACAACCCGTCCTCTCACGACCTCACGATGGCTTGTCACGGTGGAGTCCGGGGGCAAAGTACTTTGTGTATATCTTTCCAGGCTATTCTTACCTGGCACTTTACTTTTCCCCAAAAAGGAATGATGGGGCAAAATTCAATGACAAGAATGAAATCAAACCTCCACTGATTCAGGCTGCGAGATCCGTGAGTCCGTGATTTGACCTCTAACCCACTTCCTCTATACTCAGTCATTGCTCCCTGTACTTAACCACAGTTCGGTAACCAATACCGGGAAATAATGGGCCCACGAGTACAGCAAAGTGTGAGAGCAAAGTGGGTTGGATTAGCATGGAAACTGTACACAAACCACACAGACAGGGAGAGAAAGAAGAGTATGAGGAGAATAACTTGGGCAGTAATGGAACGTGTCAGTGTACGTCACAAGCTCTGACAACCGCGGGCCACTGTAAGACGTCATGGGAACTCTATTAGCTGAGAAAAAGCACGGACACAAGTGTGGTCAGTGGGGCTGTGTAGCTACATCGACGCGTTCATTTACATGGCGAGTTGAGCTCATTCAGTCATCGATGCTTTCCCTTACATGGCGATTTAGCTGATTTAATCACCGGCACATTCCATTACTGGGTGAATTTTGCTGATTTAATCACCAATGCGTTCCCTTATAGTGCGAGTTTAATTGATTTAATCACCGATGCGTTCCCTTATATCTTATCTTATATCCTTCCCGTGCCGTTAAACGTCACATAGGGCTCGCAAAGTAGTTCGCCAATTGACATGGTTCCCTTATAGGGCGAGTTTAACTGATTTAATCACCGATGCGTTCCCTTATAGGGCGAGTTTAACTGATTCAATCACCGATGCGTTCCCTTATAGGGCGAGTTTAACTGATTCAATCACCGATGCAAGTTTCGTTCCCTCTGCTCAAAGATTTCTCACTACGCGCGCTCTTCAACAACGGTGCAGTCCCGTAGCGGAGTATCCATGCTTATCTGACCTTGGCTTTAAGTAGACTAAGGGCACAGCGCTGTGCTGTGCGTGTTTGAACTACCCATCAGCCACCGCGAAAATGCTGTATTACGCCAGCCTCTGCCCATTAAGGTCACCGCGTAATGTTCAAATTGCTTTTACTTTTTAATTCTCCCTCGTTTAATAATGAGGATAAAACATAAAATGCGTCATAACGAGACCTGCCCATCTATTGTGGCATTTCCTCTTAATAATCAAAACACGTACTGGATGGTGTCATAAGAACAATGGAAACCGTACTCAAGCCCAGTGAGTTATGGTGTGTATACGTTCAGAAGTGTGGAAACAAATAAACACAATCACTGCTATAAGATCGCGCAAAGTGAAATATGGTTCAGAACAGAATTTACAACCAAAGTACGACTTATATCTTAATGTAAAGCGTCCTTTTACTATAAGTAAAGGCTTGATCGTAAAGAGGACCCAGAACGTGCCGGCAGAGGTTAATACTTTAATAAACGGGACGAATGACTGCTATGCAAGTCTCAAACAGGCTGCTAAAGTGGATTTATTTCCAGTGTTGTATACATTTTCTACACCACATACAATAGTGTTCCTTTCACGTCCTGCATCATCATCATTCCTCTGTACTCCCAATGGAGGATAAACAGGCATCAACAACGGTTCTCTAGCCAGTCCTGTCCTGAGCAAGTCGGGATACCTCAAACCATGTGTCTTTCCTGCTTTCTTTAGTTCTTCCTGTATTGTGGGCCTTCATGTCTCCAATGGCCTTCCCTTCTTTCTTTTCCCTTGAGGTGTCCAAGTCACGGCGGTACAGGGTGTCTTGTTCTTTCCATTCGTAGTATGTCAAGTCCTGCGTAGCAAGTCTGAATTCGCGGCAAGAATAACTTAAACTGTCAAATCTCGATTCCAGTCCGAAACGTATAATGAAATCCACAATCTGAGCTGTCCAAACCAATGATCGCGTTAATCAACAATTACTGGTAAATATCTACTAAAACACAAGAAAAACCGAAACTTTTATAGTTCCTTGGTAATAGTAACCGTTTTATATAAAAAAAAAAGCAACCAGTGAAATCGGCTAGATGATAATCGGGACAGCAGGATGATGATGCCAAGTTTGCATGGAGGTATCTCAGCAAATGTGGTAAGAACAAAAATTTCACACGGACATTTTAGATTTTACTTTCCGCTGATGTGAGTGAGTCAGTGCAAAAAAATGAGTTCGTTTATGGTCCTCCTACTTTATATATATACTTTATACTATATATATATATGTTGTAATGAGAAAACCGGTATTTCGGAAAGTACTTCATTAAAGGTTAAAAACAGGTACAAATGTCAGTCATTTGCATGTCCTTTGCGGAACTTTGCTCTCCTGTAGGACTTCGGTCGTAAGCAAGATGCCCTGCTGCTGATGCAACCATTTGCAGATCATCAACAATGTCTTGCAGCCATCTTCGCCCTGGTCTTCCTCCCTTTCTTTTTTCCAATATGTTTCCTTCCAAGACGATCTTCTCTAGATTATCAAGACGTTTAAAATGTCCAAAATATTTAAGTTTTCTCTTTACTAGCCAGCCTTCTTCAATATTAAGTTCTTGTAGTATGGATATATTTGTTCTTTTTTGTGTCCATGATATTTGAAGAATTCTTCTGTAGCATTTACATTCAAAGCCATTTATGAATTTCTCAGCTGTTTTGTTAAGTGTCCAGATGTCACAGGCATAAGATGCGAAGGGAAAGATGCATACTGGTTTTTTTTAAAATTCTACCGCGATAAGTGGTCCAAACTAAAAGCAATCTGGGACTTATACCTTCACGGATCCTGTGTGATGCTAGGCGGTGAGAACCACTGTGGGAGACTGCTTCGACTGATACATGAATACTGTTAAATCCACAACAGCGACCAGCCGATCATCGTTTGATCGGTGAAAATTATGATTTTTGCATGCTACTGATTGTCTTGTCTCGTCTCCTTCCTCATGTACCTTTCTGTGTTGAGGGGGCAAAGAGACGTCTTGATAGAGCTCGACGACTTTCTTCATATAATGGGATATTTAATGTTTCTGTAATTTCTTCTCTCCATCTCCTGCGAGGGCGGCCTCTTCCTCTGTTACCTACAAATCTTAGTGTGAACGTTTTCTGTGGTATACTGTCTGGTGGTAACCGTTTAACATGACCACCCATCTGACTTGCTGCTTATGGATATAATGTAATACTGGTGTCACTCCAATCTTTGCCCTGGTGGTGTTATTTCTTATTTGGTATCTTTGTCATATTTAGTATTCTCTTTAAACATCTCATTTGTCGTGATGATTTTTCCTTTTGTTCTTGGCTGTTAGTGTCCATGTTTGACATTGATAGCATAGAGTTGGGAGGAAAATTGTGTTGTACACTATCTTTTTTGTTTCAGTTGTGATGTATTTGTTTTTCAGTAAAGGAGTCATTTGTCCAACGACCTGATTTACTTTATTGCATCTGTTCTCAATCTCAGCGTCAATTTTCCCTGAGGAAGATATTGTGCTACCCAGGTATTTGAAATGTTTCACTTGTTTCGAGGGCTGGTTGTCTAGGAAGATCTTTGTTTGGATTTCTTTTCTGGCTATGGTCATGACTTCAGCCCTGAACTTCGTGATGTGGCTTTTACACGACCTTGCTAAATTATCCATGTTCTGCTGTAGGTCTTTTTCTGATCTGGTTATAAGTGCTTGATCGTCAGCAAAAAAAATGAGTTCGTTTATGGTCCTCCTACTGAATTTTTATTCTGGAAAGTGTTGTGGGTTTATCGGCATTCTTTCTAGGGTTGGGTTGTTGGACAGCTTTGTGGTGGAGTTTGTAATTATGTATGTTAGCTTCTTTGCAGATGTTATCAATGCATGTTATGAATAGTAAGGGAGATAGTACACGGCTTTGCCACACTATAGATTTTATGATGAATGCTTCAGAGTGTCCCACATTTGGTCTAACTGTACACTGACTGTTTTCATATAGGTTTTTGCACAGGTTGATCAGAAATGTACTAACTCCATAATACTATAAGATTTCCCACACTTTATATCTATCTATCCTATCAAATGCTTTTTCTTGATCTACGTAAGCTATGTGCAGTATCTGGTTATGTTCAACTGATTTTTCTGTTAGATGTCTTAAGGAAAAGATGACATCTGTACAGCTTTTATTTTTTATAAATCCCATCTGGAGTTTCATTTAACTGTGGTTCAATCGCTGGTCGCAGTCTGTTCTCTGGGATCTTGCAGAGGATTTTCCCAGTATGTCTTAGCAGTGATATACCTTTTTTTTTTTTTGGTTGCAGTCCCTTTTACTGCCTTTTTTCCCTTCCATATTCGAATAATTACAGCATTTCTCAAGTCCTGTGATGTTTCTTGTTTTTCTCATACCAGGTTATAGAGTATGTGAAGCCTAGCTATTTCAACCTCATTCGCACACTTGATTAACTTACTGTGTATTCCATCACATCCTGGAGCTTTGTTCATTGGGGCCTTTCTGATGGGTTCTCTGAATTCAGCTTGTGATATGTCTGGTTCCAGTTCTATGGGGCTAGATGTGTTGTTATCATGGGTTTGGCTTGCCTTGGATGGTATATTGAGTAACTTGTCGAAGTACTGCCTCCATCGCTGTACTACCCTCTCTGCTTCGCATACTGGATCTCCATTAACATAGTTCATAATCTCTGTTAGGTCGAAGTGCTCTGTTGGCTTTCTCAATATATTGATCTTTTTATAAAAGATTTTCGTAACTTCTTTGTGACTGTTGTTTAATACTTCACTGTATTCTTGCCAGGATTTTACCACTGCTTCTTCTATTACCCGCTTAGGGTGTCTTCTTGCAATTTGATATTCAATGTAGTCTAGATACTCTTTACTTCTCATCCACTCTTTACATTTATTTTTCTTTTCTTTTTACAGCCTCGTTCATCTAATCATTCACCATGCTGTTATTTTCGTTTCTCTGCTTCCTTTTTTTCAAATTACCACACGTTTCCTCTGATGCTCGCAGAAAGCTGGTTTTGAACAAGGTCCATTCCTCTTCAACTGATTTTGTTTCTGTTGGTAAGTTTATGAACAATTCTATTTTCTTCTCGTATTCTTCTTTCACATTCTCTTCCTTGAGCTTGCTTAGTTTTAGTGTTTCACTTTTCTTCTAGAGAGATCAGTTATTGCTTTTCCTGTGTGTTCCAATGACCGCTAATACTTCTTTGTAGTCTGTGCTTGAACTCAGGTTGGGTACTGCTCTTGTGTGCTTGAACTCAGGTTGGCTACTGCTCTTGTGTGCTTGAACTCAGGTTGGGTACTGCTCTTGTGTGCTTGAACTCAGGTTGGCTACTGCTCTTGTGTGCTTGAACTCAGGTTGGGTACTGCTCTTGTGTGCTTGAACTCAGGTTGGGTACTGCTCTTGTGTGCTTGAACTCAGGTTGGCTACTGCTCTTGTGTGCTTGAACTCAGGTTGGCTACTGCTCTTGTGTGCTTGAACTCAGGTTGGGTACTGCTCTTGTGTGCTTGAACTCAGGTTGGCTACTGCTCTTGTGTGCTTGAACTCAGGTTGGCTACTGCTCTTGTGTGCTTGAACTCAGGTTGGCTACTGCTCTTGTGTGCTTGAACTCAGGTTGGGTACTGCTCTTGTGTGCTTGAACTCAGGTTGGGTACTGCTCTTGTGTGCTTGAACTCAGGTTGGTACTGCTCTTGTGTGCTTGAACTCAGGTTGGCTACTGCTCTTGTGTGCTTGAACTCAGGTTGGTACTGCTCTTGTGTGCTTGAACTCAGGTTGGCTACTGCTCTTGTGTGCTTGAACTCAGGTTGGCTACTGCTCTGTGTGCTTGAACTCAGGTTGGCTACTGCTCTTGTGTGCTTGAACTCAGGTTGGGTACTGCTCTTGTGTGCTTGAACTCAGGTTGGGTACTGCTCTTGTGTGCTTGAACTCAGGTTGGGTACTGCTCTTGTGTGCTTGAACTCAGGTTGGCTACTGCTCTTGTGTGCTTGAACTCAGGTTGGGTACTGCTCTTGTGTGCTTGAACTCAGGTTGGCTACTGCTCTTGTGTGCTTGAACTCAGGTTGGCTACTGCTCTTGTGTGCTTGAACTCAGGTTGGCTACTGCTCTTGTGTGCTTGAACTCAGGTTGGGTACTGCTCTTGTGTGCTTGAACTCAGGTTGGGTACTGCTCTTGTGTGCTTGAACTCAGGTTGGGTACTGCTCTTGTGTGCTTGAACTCAGGTTGGCTACTGCTCTTGTGTGCTTGAACTCAGGTTGGGTACTGCTCTTGTGTGCTTGAACTCAGGTTGGGTACTGCTCTTGTGTGCTTGAACTCAGGTTGGGTACTGCTCTTGTGTGCTTGAACTCAGGTTGGGTACTGCTCTTGCATCAATGACTGACCTTTTCTTACTGCTCCTTGCTAGAATGAAATCAATTTTGGCTTCTCCGTGTTAAATCATTCCATTTGTACCAGGCTTATATTTGGGAGTCTCTGTTTAAAGAATGTGTCTGTGATAAAAAAAAAAAAAAAATCATGCTGGCTGCATAGTCTGCTACCATTTTCATTTCTAACTCACTGCTGGTCACCGAAGGCACCCAGGTGGACTGCTACATCGGCTCTACTAGTTCTCAGTCTTGCACTGAAGTCCCCCTCCCCCCATGATTATAACATTTTCCTCTTTACTTATGTTGTTTAATGTATCATGGAGGTTGTCAAAGAACTCTTCGCATTCTTCCTCCATGCCTGGTGCATTACAAGGAGCATATATTTGGACACAGGTTGTGGTCTGCTCATTTTCTTTTATTTGAACAGTTACAATTCTTTCTAATATATATTTTGTTTCCAAGATTTTGCCAGTGGTGTTTGGTCCCATGATCATTCCGACCGCCTGTTGTGCTCTTTCTTGCTCACTCACTCCGGAGTATAGGAATACACAATTCTGATGTATTTGTTTACAACCCTTAACTCCGAGTTTGGTGTCTGCAGCTCCCACTACCTTTATTTTTCTCCTTTTCATTCCCCTCATTAATTCCTCTTTTTATCATTTATGCCACATGTTGATAGGGCATACTTTAAGAATCGCTTTTCTATCTCTTTGAAGTTTAACGTTTCCGAGTCGTTCTGACTGTGATTTGATGACTTAATAAAATAAAGGAAGATAAACACGCGACAGCAAAACTAATAATGTTGGCCGAAGGCTCCCTCATTACAGATCCAATGTTAACCTCTAACCTGAAATGCGCGTTTATTGTTAACGTTCTAATACGATACATTTCCGACGATATGAACCCAGAAATCCACCTTCATTACAATCCCCGCTCAGTGCTCCAAATCCTGAAAGCCCTCCACGGATCGCCTAACTGGAGCTCCACATAAAGAAAACGCTGGGAAAACTATCAATTCCCGCGAGGATAATACGCTGCTGCAAGAGAGGATGGCTGCTGAGCTTACATAGTTGTATGTGTTTATATCTCACATAGCTGTATGTGTCTCTATCTTACATAGTTGTATGTGTTTATATCTCACACAGCTGTATGTGTCTCTATCTTACATAGTTCTATGTGTCTCTATCATACATAGTTGTATGTGTTTCTATCTTACATAGGTGTATGTGTCTCTAACTTCACATAGTTGTATGCGTCTCTATCTTACATAGTTGTATGTGTCTCTATCTTACATAGTTGTATGTGTTTATATCTTACATAGTTGTATGTGTTTCTATCTCACATAGTTGTAGGTGTCTCTATCTTACATAGTTGTGTCTCTATCTTGCATAGTTGTATGTGTCTCTATCTTACATAGTTCCATGTGTCTCTATCTTACATAGCTGTGTGTGTCTCTATCTCACATAGTTGTAGGTGTCTCTATACCAATCTGTTATGAGAAACAGAAATATAAGCTTCTATTCCAACAAAACGTCCCACTGTTTCTTCATATCAATTCTTCATTCCCAACGCCATTGTCTATTTGTCTTTCTCTCTCATACATACACACATGTACATATATATATATATATATAAAATTGTAAAATTAAACACACATCAACGGAAACGTTCGTGTGAAACACTATTCGCCATTAAAAACGCACCGCTTGATCGAACTGTTTATGTCCGTGAGTGATTTCAAGCTTCGAGTACATGCATGAATGGCAGTTAAATGTAATGACATTGTCCGGACCATGTGATCTTTACTTTAACTTTAGCATGCAGCACGTGGAAGCCAACTTTTTCTTCATTTATGATCTTATTAAAAGTGGCATGACTTTTAAATTTGTTGCATACATGAGGCAAAAAGCCATCATCTTTTCCCATGGAAAGAAAGTCTTGTAATGTTTTCGTCAGGCCCAGGTTATTGTCACAAGAGCGATGGCGAGCTGCTGGCATGGCCAGGAGTGAAGTGATGACCAGACTTGTCCCCGGGCACTTTCATTGTGACCATCTGACTACAGTGTGGCTGAACCAGCCATTCCAGGCAACAGGCCTGGTCAACCTAGTGTAACAACACCAGCTCAAGAGCCTCAAATGCTACTGCGACGGCCTGGGTGGTTGATACCAAGCCTGCACTGACGCCTCAGGGAGTCACACACGGTATTAATGATGGCCGCGACTTCATGACAGTGAGTCTGAGCTGTGTTTTGACACGAAAAGGTAGACAACTGCTTATGAGCCGTTTCTGAATTGTGTCATGTTTAAGCCCACAGCAAGCTGAAGTCAGTAACTGGATGAGAAGTGTCAAATCAGTGCTTTTATGTATTTTAAATCTACTGCAACGACTTACAGTTCAAACAAAAAAATTTTAAGTGATGCGTTTTTAATGGCGGACGCGTCCAAAGAACGTAGATGTTGACTAGGGAGGGTACAAGACAGTATAGTACCTTGCTATTAACTGGATTTCTGGTGATGAACAAATGGGTACTTTCTGTAATCAAAGAAGAGAGTGAAAACATTCTCAAACTGTAAAATAATTTAACACCACAAGGACGACGTTACAAATGTTATCTTATGTCATGATTATGAGAACACCGAGACTGAATTTGCGTGCAACATTCCGGGTACCAAAAAAAAAAAAAATCAGAAAGGAAAATCTGGGGAAATGACTACGTGGCTTAGAAAAACAATGAAGTGGACTGAGGAAAACGACAAATCGGGATAGAAAAACAATGAAGTGGACTGAGGAAAACGACAAATCGGGATAGAAAAACAATGAAGTGGACTGAGGAAAACGACAAATCGGGATAGAAAAACAATGAAGTGGACTGAGGAAAACGACAAATCGGGATAGAAAAACAATGAAGTGGACTGAGGAAAACGACAAATCGGGATAGAAAAACAATGAAGTGGACTGAGGAAAACGACAAATCGGGATAGAAAAACAATGAAGTGGACTGAGGAAAACGACAAATCGGGATAGAAAAACAATGAAGTGGACTGAGGAAAACGACAAATCGGGATAGAAAAACAATGAAGTGGACTGAGGAAAACGACAAATCGGGATAGAAAAACAATGAAGTGGACTGAGGAAAACGACAAATCGGGATAGAAAAACAATGAAGTGGACTGAGGAAAACGACAAATTGGCACAGAAAAACAATGAAGTGGACTGAGGAAAACGACAAATCGGGATAGAAAAACAATGAAGTGGACTGAGGAAAACGACAAATTGGCATAGAAAAACAATGAAGTGGACTAACGCCATTGTCTATTTGTCTTTCTCTCTCATACATACACATGTACATATATATATATATATATAAAATTGTAAAATTAAAAACCACACTCAACGGAAACGTTCGTGTGAACCACTATTCGCCATAAAAACGCAAAACCCCGCTTGATCGAACTGTTTATGTCCGTGAGTGATTCAGCTTCGAGTACATGCAAATGCAGTTAAATGTAATGACATTGTCCGGACCATGTGATCTTTACTTTAACTTTAGCATGCAGCACGTGGAAGCCAACTTTTTCTTCATTTATGATCTTATTAAAAGTGGCATGACTTTTAAATTTGTTGCATACATGAGGCAAAAAGCCATCATCTTTTCCCATGGAAAGAAAGTCTTGTAATGTTTTCGTCAGGCCCAGGTTATTGTCACAAGAGCGATGGCGAGCTGCTGGCATGGCCAGGAGTGAAGTGATGACCAGACTTGTCCCCGGGCACTTTCATTGTGACCATCTGACTACAGTGTGGCTGAACCAGCCATTCCAGGCAACAGGCCTGGTCAACCTAGTGTAACAACACCAGCTCAAGAGCCTCAAATGCTACTGCGACGGCCTGGGTGGTTGATACCAAGCCTGCACTGACGCCTCAGGGAGTCACACACGGTATTAATGATGGCCGCGACTTCATGACAGTGAGTCTGAGCTGTGTTTTGACACGAAAAGGTAGACAACTGCTTATGAGCCGTTTCTGAATTGTGTCATGTTTAAGCCCACAGCAAGCTGAAGTCAGTAACTGGATGAGAAGTGTCAAATCAGTGCTTTTATGTATTTTAAATCTACTGCAACGACTTACAGTTCAAACAAAAAAATTTTAAGTGATGCGTTTTTAATGGCGGACGCGTCCAAAGAACGTAGATGTTGACTAGGGAGGGTACAAGACAGTATAGTACCTTGCTATTAACTGGATTTCTGGTGATGAACAAATGGGTACTTTCTGTAATCAAAGAAGAGAGTGAAAACATTCTCAAACTGTAAAATAATTTAACACCACAAGGACGACGTTACAAATGTTATCTTATGTCATGATTATGAGAACACCGAGACTGAATTTGCGTGCAACATTCCGGGTACCAAAAAAAAAAAAATCAGAAAGGAAAATCTGGGGAAATGACTACGTGGCTTAGAAAAACAATGAAGTGGACTGAGGAAAACGACAAATCGGGATAGAAAAACAATGAAGTGGACTGAGGAAAACGACAATCGGGATAGAAAAACAATGAAGTGGACTGAGGAAAACGACAATCGGGATAGAAAAACAATGAAGTGGACTGAGGAAAACGACAAATCGGATAGAAAAACAATGAATGGACTGAGGAAAACGACAAATCGGATAGAAAAACAATGAAGTGGACTGAGGAAAACGACAAATCGGGATAGAAAAACAATGAAGTGGACTGAGGAAAACGACAATTGGCATAGAAAAACAATGAAGTGGACTGAGGAAAACGACAAATTGGCATAGAAAAACAATGAAGTGGACTGAGGAAAACGACAAATCGGGATAGAAAAACAATGAAGTGGACTGAGGAAAACGACAAATTGGCATAGAAAAACAATGAAGTGGACTGAGGAAAACGACAAATTGGCATAGAAAAACAATGAAGTGGACTGAGGAAAACGACAAATCGGGATAGAAAAACAATGAAGTGGACTGAGGAAAACGACAAATCGGCATAGAAAAACAATGAAGTGGACTGAGGAAAACGACAAATCGGCATAGAAAAACAATGAATGGACTGAGGAAAACGACAAATTGGCATAGAAAAACAATGAATGGACTGAGGAAAACGACAAATTGGCATAGAAAAACATGAAGTGGACTGAGGAAAACGACAAATTGGCATAGAAAAACAATGAAGTGGACTGAGGAAAACGACAAATTGGCATAGAAAAACAATGAAGTGGACTGAGGAAAACGACAAATTGGCATAGAAAAACAATGAAGTGGACTGAGGAAAACGACAAATTGGCATAGAAAAACAACCGAGTGAAGTGAGGGAAACAACCAAGCGGAGTGAGGAAAACGACAAACTGGCATAGAAAAACAATGAAGTGGACTGAAGGAAACGACAAATTGGCATAGAAAAACAATGAAGTGGACTGAGGAAAACGACAAATCGGGATAGAAAAACAACCGAGTGAAGTGAGGGAACAACCAAGCGGAGTGAGGAAAACGACAAACTGGCATAGAAAAACAATGAAGTGGACTGAAGGAAACGACAAATTGGCATAGAAAAACAATGAAGTGGACTGAGGAAAACGACAAATTGGCATAGAAAAACAACCGAATGAAGTGGGGGAAACAACCAAGCGGAGTGAGGAAAACGACCGAATGGCTTGGGGAAAAAACGGCCTCTTGGCCTGGGAAACAACTTAGTGAAATGAGAAAACGACCAACTGGTGTAGGGAAATGACCAAGCAGAACGGAACTAACGACCAAATGGACTGGGAAAACGCCAAATACGCATGGGGAAATGGAAAAATGGCATGTAGCGGACACAGAAGACAGCAAGAGTTGAAAAAAACAGAAGTGACCAAGTCAATCCGAATGGCGAACACAATAAT